>CM038228.1:78881632-79481632 GCA_021442155.1 Cymbidium sinense | reverse complement strand
TGATGATTTGAGAAAATTAATTGAGTTGAAATTGATTTAAGATTTGATTTGAATTTGAAGTTTGATTTGAAAGAAGGGAGCAAGGATTTGGTTCATACTATAGGGTAGGCAAGTCCTCATAATACTCCTAAGGCATAACCCATTCCTATGGCTAACTCTTTTAAGTCTCTAGGATTAGGTTAAGTATTCACCTAATCACTAGAAGTGTCTTAAGATAAAACTCTTGAAATGTATAATCTAGGTTGAGTTAAGATGACAAGCAGAAATGTGTGATGATGATAAGGCATACAACTGATGATAATGATGAGAAATGATCCAACTATCAGTGTAGAGAAATCAAGAACTTAGAATGATGAAACTCACTTGTCAAAGTAAGAGAGTGAAGGAGGAATCCACTATGGATTGAGTATGTTAACCTTCCACTAAGGGAGCAGGTTCAAGTCATCCACTAGGGGATGAAAGGTTTAATTTGATTTACATCTTGTTGGGGAGAAAATTGATTTGATTTGTTGATTTCTGATTTGGTGCTCCATTAGGGATGAAAATGTGAACTCTTTACTAAGGGAGCAAGTTCAAGTCATCCATTAGGGATAAGAGGTTGTGAAATCTGCTAGGGGATTAGAATTTAGGATATGTTGGGGATGAAAATATGAACTCTCCAGAGGATCAAGTTTGGGTTAGTTGAGTTGATTCCACTGGGGGAATTGGAAAAGATTTGCATCTCACCGAGGAGAAGCGGATTGATTTGATTTGTTTAATTTGACTCCACTAGGGAGGTTGATTGGATTTGTTTTGTTTATTTAGTTTGACTCCACTAGGGATGAGGGTTGATTTTGTTTCAGATTTTAAATTTTGAATTTTGAGATGGACCCTATTGGTTTATGATGGACTGCACTGAGTAGGGTCCATGTCGGCCTTGACCTACGTCAGATTTACCACTTCAAAGGGGTAATCTACCAACCACATAGTAGGACTATCCAACCAAAGTGGTGCCTTTTGATTTACAGCAGTCAATTCAGGGAAGAAAGCATGGGGACTCACATCTTCTACTACAAAAGACCACTTGGGTGACAAGTTAGCAAGGTAACATGTTAACCTAACATATGGCTGACTACTGAGTGAATGCTGCTAAGGGACTTAAATCAGCTCAAAGATAGTCAAAGTCAATTTTATTTTTTTAATTATATTTGATGGATCCCATCGATTGTGATGAACTCTATTGAGTAGGGGCCATGTTGGCCTTGATCTAGCTCAGATTTACAAATCCAAAGGGGTAGTCTACTAACCATATAGTAGAACTATCCAACCAAAGGAGTGCCTTTCAATTTATAGCGGTTGATTCAGGGAAGAAAGCATGGACTCACATCTTCCACCATAAAAGACCACTGGGGTGACACATTAGCAAGGTAACATGTTAACCCAACCTAGCAATGACTACTGAGTGAATGCTGCTGGGGGACTTAAATCAGCTCAAAGATAGTCAAGTCAATTTCTTTTTTTTAATTATATTTGATGGATCCCATCGATTTGTGATGGACTGCACTGAGTAGGGGTCATGTTGGCCTTGATCTAGTTCATATTTACTAATCCAAATGGATAGTCTACCAACCATATAGTAGGACTATCCAACAAAAAGGTGTTGTTCAGTTTGCAGGGGTCAATTCAGGGAAGAAAGTGTGGGACTCACATCTTCCACTACAAAAGACCATGGGAGATATGTAGTAAGGTAACATGTTAACGACTAGAGGCGACTAGTGAATGCCACATAGGGGGCATAAATCAGCTCAAAGATAGTCAAAGTTAATTTTATTTTTTAATTATATTTGATGGATCCCATCAGTTTGCGATGGACTGCACTGAGTAGGGGCCATGTTGGCCTTGACCTAACTCATATTTATCAATCCAAAGGGAGTAGCTTCTCGAGAGGAAAACTATCCAACCAAAGGGGTGCCTTTCGGTTTGTAGTGGCTGATTCAGAGAAGAAATCATGGGGACTCACATCTTTCCTGAATAGAAGACTGCTGGGGTGACACATTAGCGTAATGTCAAACCGACTAGGTTCGTCGTTTTAATCATCTTTGGAAAGATTCATAGTAGACTTACATCTTCCAAAGCAAAATGACCATCAGAGTAACCTATTTATGGCAAAATAGATTGAACCCTAAATTACTGAGAGTCGACCCAGGGACTTATCTCAACTCAAAGTAATCATTCTAGGGAGTTGTTGACCGCCTAAAGATAGGATGCACAGCTTGGGAAAGGCCCGGGGCTTGAATTCCTAATCCACAAGCGAATTAATTTATTTATTTGCTTGCTTGTTTATCGTGGATCCTACTAGTTTATGAGGGATCATACTGAGAAGAAGCTTATATCAGCCTAGACTTATCTCAAATTTATTGAACCATGGGAGAATCTGTGCATCCGCTGAATAAATTCTCAAACCATAGGGGTGGCTACTAAGAAAGGGGGGTTGTCTAATCCAAGAGTAACTAGGGTAGTGTCTAGATGGGCTCACAAAGGATGTGATCCAAGTAGAGTGCCCACAGGGGTGGGGCTACTAAGGGCTTTATCCAAAACCCTGGAGAAGATAATATCTATAGGTATTCTGTGGCCAACTCAAAGAGAAAGCATGGGGACTCATATATGCCAAGAGTGGTGTATCTACTGGGTGAGTCGCTGTTAGCATAGCAAACATCAACCAACTTAAGGTGCCCTTTGATTTGCGATAATCAGCCTAGGAAGAAAGCAATAGACACTCACATCTTCCTACATCAGAACTGATTGCCAGGATAGTCTATCTTCGGCATGACCGGTGCTATTCAACCTAGGGCGACTACTGAGTGAATGCGATATACTCGACCTAGTTAGTGCATGATGGCTAGTTCAAGAAGAAAACTTGTAGGCTTACATCCTCTTAAACAGAGCTAGCATGAGGTAGCCTACTGGATGTGCAGTGAGGTATACCAAACAAAAATGGCGCTCATCAGTTTGTAATGGTCAAGTCAGGAAGAAAGCGCAGGCATCTAGCAAGGTAGCGTGTTAGCTCGACCTAAAGCAACTAATGAGTGAGTGCCACAGGGGGCTTGATACCACAACAAAAAAGCTCGAGATAGAAGATATGTGTTTATTTTTATTTTTTGTTTGTGTTAGAAGGAATAGGATGCCTCTCGGGTTCTCTTACACATATCCTAAAACACGTTGGGGAATTTGATGAAATGGTGCCACGAATGGTAATTGTGATCCCAGAAAGGATGTTGCTTGGGTTTTCTTACACCTAACTTAGTTGTGCTAGTCAAAATAGGATATCTCTTGAGTTCTCTCACACCTATTCTAATAGCTTCATGGAGTTGTGTTCAATTTGTGTTCATGTTGTGAAGAAAGATAGGATGCCTCTCGAGTTCTCTTATACCAAACCTAATCACATCATGGCAGATTCGCAAACAAGTAAACAATGCTTCAACAGAAGAGAATATTTTGATGAATTGGAATGAAATTTTTGAAGATAGAATTATTTTCAAACATGATTTTATGGGTAGTATTTCTTCAAATAGAGCCCATTAATTGGAAGCATCGGGTGTTCCCCTTTACAATCAATAAGTTGATAAGATCCTCCATGGTAAGCCTTCTTTATGACAAAAGGGCCTTCCCAAGTGGGTTCAAACTTGCCTCCCATCTTTCAATGAGCAATAATTGGTCTGTTTAAAACTAGAACAAGTTCTCCTACTTGAAAAGCTCTAGGGCGGACCAGCTTATTGTGAGCTTGAATCATCTTGGCTTTATATAACTCAAGGTTCTGGCACGCCTGTAGGCGTCTCTACTCCAAATCTTCATGTTCTTCTAACGCAACTAGATATTCTGCTCAGTAGTGATTTTACTATCCATTGCTATCCTTAGTGATGGGAGCTAGACTTGTCATGGTAGAACGACTTCAGACCTATATACTAAGGAGAATGAGATAGATTGAGTTAGAGTTATGTATGTGGTGCTGTATGCCCATAAGGCTTCAACTAGCTACTCATGCCATTATCACTTGTTGTCATCAAGTGTTTTCTTTAGTATCTGGATGAGAGTCTTTTTGAATGCTTCTACTAGGACATTTGATTTGGGGTAGTAGATGGTAGAGTTTCTCCAATCTATACTGTATCTTTTAGCAAAGATGTTGATCTTGATGCTGTTGAATGCAGTACCATTATAAAATATAGTTCATCGATGCACCCTGAACCTATATGATATGGTTCTTAAAAGCTGAGCACATCTTTGAGACCTCTCGAGTGGGATTGCCTTACGCTTGGAAAAAAGTCGATGGTAGCTAAAATGAACCAATGACCCTTGGAAGAAGGAGGATAGATCGAACCCATAATGTCAGTACCCCAACACTAAAATGGGCATGAGGCCAATGTAGGGTGTAAAATGTTTGGTGGTTGATGTAGGAGCACACCATGTACTTGACACTAATGGCATCTTCTAGCTACGTTCATGCAGTCTGTAATCATCAAAGGTTAGTAGTATCCTAGTCTCTTGATCTTTGCTTTGATCTTTGAAGTGGATTGATGTGCTCCACATAGACTTGAATGTACCTCGATCATCATCTTATGGGCTTCGTGTTTTATCTAAAACATAACCACATTTGATCAAAAAAGGATAGGTGCCATCGAGAGCATAGGAGAAGGCTCTCTATTTCATCTGATGGGCTTGTGATTTCTCTTGAGGTAGTTTTCTTCTAGTCAAGTAATCTATAAATGGTTGCCTCCAATCTAGCTCATCATCCTTTTCGGCAATGGCAACCTCCCCTTCAGGAGAAAGTCTCTCGATGAGTTCAGTATCAATAAGGGATAAAACTTGTCTATTTTGGACCATTATTGAAATGGACTCATCTTAGACATGATAATTCTTTAAGTTTGGCCAAAGATCACTATTGTGTTCTATAGGGACCTTGTAGATGGTGACCTCAAGGATTTGGGCCAACTTCATGGCTCATGGAAGTGATGAAGCTTAGGTTTGAGAATATTGTAGACCCAACAATGCGGTTGATAACCGGAATCCCATAGATATTGATGCTTGACACACTATAATAGCTAACTCTAGAATGACAATCAAAGCCTCATACTCGAATTTGTTATTGGTGCAGGGATTGGAGAGATAGTATGAGAATCTCATCACATCACAGTTTGGAGTTAAGAGAACTATTCATACTCCTATCTTTCCTGGAAGAGTAGATCGTGGTTCTTCTATTTTTTTGAAAGGAAGCTGCACCATCAAAATACATCTCTCAATGGCATTTGTCAACCTCCCCTATGTTCATGATTTGTTCGTCAGAGAGATCATCACTAAGCGGGGAATCAATAGAAAGTGATTATGCTGCTAAGAAATCTGCTAGTGCCTGCCTTTTTACCACACGAAGGGGTACAAATGTAATATCGAACTATGAAAGAATCATGGACCAATGTGCCAATCATTTGGATAATGTCAGCCCTATCATGAGATCCTGCATTGTATTGATTCTTGAAATCAAGTCCACCTTATGAAAAAACATGTAGTGCCATAGCTTTTGGGATGTGAAGATTAAAGCTAGGCAATATTTCTCAATAGGTGGATGTTTGCTTGAGGATCGGGCGATGGTGAGGTAGTAGAGTGTTCTCCTTTCTTTTTGTCATTGGGCCACAGCACAGAGTCATCAATGCAGGTAATAAATGGCTTGCAGGATAGGAGCTAGGCGGCAACTTCACCAAATACTACTTGATGTCTTCAAAAGCATGCTAGCACATGTTATCCCACTTGAACTTAGCATCCTTTTTGATAAGTGCTGAAAATGGCTTGCATCTCCTTGATAGATTGGAGATAAAATGCCTTAAATACACCAACCACCCTTGGAATAATCTGAGTTGAGTTAGACTTTTAAGGGGTGGCAATTCTATGAAAGCTTTGATCTTTTCTGGGTCTATCTCTATTCCGTGTGGACAACAAAGGAATTTCCATAGTTACTCGAATGCACACTGATTCATTTTGAGGTTAAATTATCTTAACCATTCAAAACTACTCTCAAGTCAAAGATGGTCTTCCTTTTCTTTGCTTTTGACTACTAGATCATCAACATAGCATTCAACTTGATGATGAGTTCATTGAAGATCAGTCATGGCCTTGGTATGTAGACATTTTTAAGGCGAAAGGCATGACCTTATAACAATAGATTCATCGGGGTTCAAAAGTAGTATTTCTTTTCATCCTGGGGCCATCTTGATTTGGTTGTAGCGGATGACCCATCCATGAAGAGAATCTTGCATGAGATGAGACAATGTCCACCATTAACTACGGTATAGGAAGTGAAATTCATCCTTAGGACATGCCTTATTTAAGTCCCTGAAATTGGTGCATATGTGAATTTGGCCATTCTTTTTCTTAACTGGCATGACACAGGCTAACTAGGTAGGGCATTTTTCTTCCCTGATGAAATGAGCATCGATTAGTTTCTTGATTTCAGAAATGACATGTTGTTCAGTTTCTAATCGCATGCATCTAGGAGCTTGCTTGATAAAGTTAGTGTTAAGGTCTATTGCTAGTTTGTGGACTGGTATGTTAGGAGATAATTCAGGCATCTCTTCATTGTTCCATGCAAAGCAACCCTTAAGCTTAGTCAATTATTGGTTTCTTATTCCTTCAATAAGGAATTGATATATGTCGGGCATGGATTTTCTTCTGTCCCGAGGATGATTTTTTTGAGCTTATAGATAGTTAAATGGATTTTCTCTTCAAAATTTAGAGGTGTGTATTTGATTTGAAGATCAACCGGATAATCTGAAGTTTCTTAACACACCTCCTCATAAGAGTTAGTGTGGTTTGAGAATATGCTATCAGACTTCAGATGATTGGTGACAACTAAGTAGTAACCATCATCATCGACTGGACCCACTATACCGAATCCTAGTCCTGATCTTGATTGTGGATCCCTGCCTTTATTGTTCCATAGCTTCTTGAAATACTATAACCTATGCTTGAACCATGTATAAGGAATCAAACCTTTCTTTGTAAGATTAAGAACATAAGGCGAGTACCAATCAAAAGTAATTCCACTAAATATTGATATGAATTATCCTCAAGTTCTACATCTTCTTCTAGACTTGAGGATGATGATCCCAGAATCTCTTTGGCTTGACATCCATGGAAGGCCTAGGGGCTTCTTTAACTACTAAACCTTCAACTTTTTGAGAAGAAAGTGAGGTTAGAGCTAAGTTCCCAGCTACTAATGGTTTTACATAAACGATTGAATACATTAGCTTTGCTTGAGGCACGGTCTTCATCACTATACTCAGTGTCACCTCAATGAAACTTGAGAGATTGGTGGTATGCTAATCACATGAGACTCATCCTCTGAGATGGATTCCAAGTCTATGTGAATAGTAGGAGTACTCCTGTGAACTGGAACATGACTCTTATTAGCTAGTTGTCAATCAAGGGGTCTTCCACCTCTGGAACTGTCTCTGTATCTACCTCTACCTCTGTCTAGTAGAGGTCGAGTCATCCTACCCATATGTCCATATGGTGGAACAACTATGGGTGGAATGTGACATGTGGCTCTACCTCTTCCTTGGTGTCTTTTTCCCGTTCACTTGTGTTTTCCTTCTTCTTTTCTTTTTCATTTTACTTTTTTATTTTTCTTCTTTTTCTTTTGTATTCGAATTTTGACCAAGTCTATGAGAATAGACATTTTGAGGAAGATAGTAGATCACATCTTCATATATCTCCACCTCTCTAACTGAAAATAGCTTTTCATCTCCTTTAACATAATATTCGATTCCATCTTTTCAGAACTTGATGCACTGATGGAGGGAGGATGAAATCATCTTATTCTAGTGTTTCCAAAGCCTACCAAGCAAAGCAGTGAATGAAGTATTTGCATCAATTTTATAGAACTTGGCTTCCATATTTCCAAAGGTAACACTATGGAACCAAAGCCCTCTCGCCCATTGAATCCTCTCAACATCATTCGATCTCCTCGGGTGAGATGTCAATCTTCAAATAGGCAAGGGTCTTTAAACTCATAATATTCACGGATAAAACCACGAAAAATGCGAATCTGCTATCCACTTGTGATGTAGGGGTTGTGCTCAATCCCCAAGAAGGTCTTCATCAGTGAATGTGACTCCCTAGGCTTCTCTTGAATAATGTGCCTCCTCTCTAATTATAGTCAGCTGAGCTAAGCATATCTCTAGATCAAGTAGAGTCTTGATTAATGATTCCTCATCTCTTTGGACAAGACAAGGGCATCATATATGCTTAACTTAACTGGAAATTTTCTTAGGTGAGCGAGGACATTGTAATCAACTTTGGGCTGATCCTCCATAAGCATATCCGTGGGTGGAGCACATGCTTAACCTTCTTTTATTTTGAGAGGATCACATGTATCCTAATTACCTGGCAATGGGATGGTTATTCAACATTCCTTTTGGGATAACTATGTCTGACTATATATGCTCAAGCCAGTCCTTAAATATAAAGAAATCCTCAAAACATGGCGATGGTAGAAAAAAGGTGGATTGTTATTTTAAACTTTTAGGCTCAGTGAGTTGAAAATCATGTTTCTTTAAGATTCTTAAAGTTTTTCTTGACTATTTCTTAAATGAATAAGGTTTATTTAGTTTATCTAAAAGAGTAGTGGATGATGTAAGAGGGTGGGTATGTGCATTGTTGTGAGTATTATGGTGAGGAGGAGGTGGCAGGAAGTGGAGATCGTGGTGGAAGATGGCTTAGGTGGTGGTAGAGAAGGTGGAAGCAATGGATGTAGAGCAAGAGGTCTCTCATACTAATCTCTGGCTGGTTGCTTCCCATTGTCCATCTTGTCGCCCAGCTTCTTTCCATACCTTTTGCTGGAGATTATTCTTAAAGGCATTTGATTTTATGAACTATGCCTTGTTGATTACTTATCAAATGTCTTGATGGTGAAACCTTTGAGCATGAAGGCAACCTAATATTTTTTAGTAGAATTTCAATGGCATGTTGGAAAGTTGTTCACATTCATCTGAATTACATCATCTGATAATATAATCAATGAGAGACTCACCGGGGTGTTGCTATACTACAATGAGATTTCTCACAGTTACCCTTTGCTGAGCTCCAACAAACCTCTTAATGAAGAGTTGCTCCTTTAAAAGTTTTCTTAAGCTGGATTCAACATACCAATCAAAAGCTATGTTTGCTAACTAAAAAGACAAAATAGTAGTGCATCATTGCCTCCAAATTGCAAGGTTGGTGAGTGGTATGTCACGAGGTTATGTAGCTTTTAAAGGAGGCACAAATCCCTTAGGATATTGGATAACATTGAATCTCTCTGGGTTGGGTCTACCCTTTGGAATCAATGATCCTCCTCAGGCTTGCACAAATGCTTCTCTCACTTGTTGCTCAATCATGAGTTTAATATCTTTTTTTTGTATGGAGGCTGTACCTTCTATACAACTAGTGCTATCTATTCTGATGGTGAACTCTTGGTTTCATCCAACATGCAACAACTTGCTTTCTCTAATAGTAGGATGTCTTCTTTCATAAACTACCAAAACTACCATAAAATCTTCAAATCTTTATCTCAATTTTTCATTCTTGTTTGAGTTATTGGGAGGTGTTGGGTCATATGAATGTCTATTGATAGCATCACCTTCAAACTCTCTGATGAGGAGAACCCCTAGTATCAACCATATGCACCTCTGCTGAGTCTTCCAACAAATCTTTGTTGGGATCAAAGTTAATATTTTCTTCCTCAAGGTCAGACCAGGCATACCCTATAATTTCTTTCTTCTCAATGAGATCAATATACTATATCATCTAGGAGAGGTAGTGCAAACACAAATGATCACATTTGATGAGATGTGTTCATGAGCAGAAGATACCTGACCTCTTGTTGAAATAATCTTGTGAGGACTATGCTCATTGGAGGATACATCCTCATGGTTATCTATGGGTAGGTCACTCTTGGGAGGATCTATGGCCATGGGGACAACGAAACTATCTCCTTCTCCCTCTACTGATACTATCTCAATGATCTGCTACAGTGGTGGTGGTGATGACACGACTATGATGCTACAAGGTCTACTCCTCTTGATAGTGGAGGTGAAAGTACTTCACCTCAGTCAGTGGTGTAGATGAAATAGGATCTCTTGGCCATAGCTAGATCACCAGTATTGCTTTCTTTTCCCCAGATGTTGACTTCATGGCTTTAGATGAAACTGTGGAAGATGGAACTTGCACTGGAGATGGCGAACGTGGAGTCTGTGATGACCAGCACTCTCTCATATTTCGATAGAAAATCCCAAGAGGATTCACCATAACTATCTGCTGTTGTCCTCTCTCTAGTAGCATGCACCTCTCACCACTCTCTTCATATGCTCACCTGGGAGGAATGATTGATACAATCAAGGGCTAGACTACCCTATAAGCCACGCCAAATGGGTGTAGAATCGATGACATATGAAGACCTCCTATCTTTAGTAGGATCCTCATACTATTAGGAAGAGTGATCCTCCTAACATCTTCCCTCCATCAAATGGAAGAGGATGAAGCTTGTTCTCTATAGTGGAGAAACTTGGGTAACTCCTCTATAGCAACCAGAGGCACCATCTTCTTGGCTATGCATAATCTTGTGGCATCTGTGGTGTATATGTTGGGAGTAGTATAACTAGACCTATCTAGTAGTGGGGAAAATGGTGAATATTAGAAGTGAGAACAACGAATGCACTCAACTTGGCTACAATTCAAACTTCCCTTCCTCTTGATGAGGAAACTTTAATCGATGGGATCTACATGGATGGTGGCTTTTCTAGTCCTCTCGATAGTTGTGAGGTTGCCCCTCAGAGTGATCCTAACTGAATCCTCAACCAAAGTGTATTAGATTAGCAAAGTCAATTTGTGGGAGGCTGGCCCGATCCAAGGCCAAATCCATTCCAAAAGAAAAAGTGAATACAGACTTCTGAGCATCCATATGGTGAAAATTTTATCAGTTTTTTTTTATAGGATGATACTTCCATCTTCACTCTATGCGGGATAAAGTGAGTATGAAAATATACATCTTCTTCTCTTTCATGCATTTTGACACCACGTAGATTTGAAAATGTTCTTATTGAGGGTGACATGATTGAGGGAGGTGTACTATCTCAAAAGATAAAGTCACCCACAATTGACTAATCACCTCAACAGGACTAAGATAATGGGTGCATATGGCCTTTCTTCCACTTTAGATGGAAAAGTAAAGTAGTGTTTTTTTAAGCAACTATTAAGTTCACCAAGCATAGTTGTACATTCTAATGAGATCCCTTAGAAATACTTTCGATTAAGATAAATGATCATTGTCTCCAAATATTTCAATAGGAAAGACTATCAATTAATTAGTTTATTTCAAAAGATCAAATGGGATTGATCAAAGAGAGAGAGAGTTATTATCATGAGGAAGATAAGTGAAGATTCCCATGATGCAGGAAACCTTGAGCATCTCAAACCATCTATGGTTGGGCTTTACATTTTGAAATTGAATTAATTTGTTTGAGTTTAATTTTTCATTAAAATTAGGGCTTATGATCCTCAAGATTATGGAAATGCCAAAATGAGGATTTGACATGACCCACGAAGGGAGAGGTAATCTCAAAACCTAAATCTAGGGAGCTTTGGTGAGAAAACACAACAAATCTAGATAAAATGGGTATTTGGTATGCTACTGAGAACAAACCACCCAAGCTTTGGACTTACAAAGGGGTGGTGACTAACTCTTCCTACAGTTTTAAATTCATAGCAAAGATGCTTTTGTTGATAGATAGGATTTATTTATTTAGAAAGAGACTAAGTCTAAACTTGCTTCTAAAGACTAGATCATGTAAGGGCATGCTTCAAATCTAAATCTAATGCAATTCATTTTTTTTGGACAATTATTTTGACTCATAGTAGGATTCATATATAATGCATGAAATGTTAAAATCTATGTTGAGGAGGTGTGTTTCCATGACTCTCAAAGGTCAAGAAGTCTGCAAGGTGGAATTCAATCAAGAGTGAAAATAATATGCATTTGTGCATGATGTTATAAAAGGTACTCATCCAATTGGTTACTAATTCTTTTATCTTGATTTTTTTTAGCTTTGCTTTAGTGAGGTTATGAGTTCTTTATTTTTAAATTTGAATTATTAAATTTGGTAGAAGATTTTTTTCCCTAAGTGCCTAATCCACATCCATGCCATACATAAAGCAAGAAAGAAACTAGGAAAAAGGATGCCACTTAATGCACATGCTAAATAATCAATTTATAAAGCTAATCATAAAAGAATAAGAGGCCATTTTTGTTGTACCATCGAAAATAATTTGGGTGATCTTTATACAAAGGATAAATGAATTACATATAATTAAGTAAAAACTCATTGTTATGATCTTCAAGCTTCATTTTCATTCTTCTTTTCTTCTTTCTTCTTCTTTTCTTCATTCTTCTTGGTTCCTTCTTTGGAAGGTGGATGCTAAACTTCATATGGTGCATAAGAAGATCTTATGATGTTCA
Source organism: Cymbidium sinense (assembly GCA_021442155.1). Taxonomy (NCBI): domain Eukaryota; kingdom Viridiplantae; phylum Streptophyta; class Magnoliopsida; order Asparagales; family Orchidaceae; genus Cymbidium; species Cymbidium sinense. The sequence goes on along the minus strand of CM038228.1, from coordinate 79,469,115 downwards.
TCCTAATATAACATACAAAATGAGATTAGCTAAAACAAACCACATAAATCTCAAGCATGTATATTACTTATCAACATGGGTGAAAGTTCACCAAATTAGTTATGCTTAGGTGTATAAGCACCTATGTAAAAGCATTTATATTTTTATTTATTACTTTAAGCAAATTTGGAAGATAATGGTATACTGAATCAATACATTCATTTTTGATACATAACATCCACACTAAAACATATATCAAAAAATAAAGCAAGCATCAAACCATGCAACCTAAACAAAAGTGGTGACTTATAATGTGTGTGCTTTAGAGGTTTGTGTGGTATGCTTAATTATGACTTTAAGTTAGAATTTTCTAAGTATGAAGAATGTTCAACTTAGAGGAGGGTTTCATTTAAGTGATTTAGTTGTTTTGGGTTGATTTTATTTTATGTTTTGATTAGGTTCAAGTCAATCCTACAATTAATTTCTAAATTATAAAGCGAGGGAAAGAGAAAAGAACTTCTCTTTCCTTCCCTAACCTAAGTAATTTCTAAAGTGTATTCATATTTTAGTTTTTTTAGTAAATGTTTTAATTAAGTGTTTTAATTAATCCTAAGTTTAGATGAACTCTAAAAAAACCTATTCAAAAGAAAGACATTTTAAGATTAAGTAAAATGAAGTAAATTCATAAAACTTACATCACTTCATTTCTTTCCCAACATGTGTGACATGCATATGAATGAGTCCTAAGCATATCTATACATACAAATGAGATTGTTTAACATACTTTATGATGCATGCTAAGTAATTCATTTAAGAAAATTTGAAAGTTTATGATGCTTGATTTTCATTAAGTAGCAAAGGGGTTTCTTATCCAACTTTCACATGCATGTATGCATGTATGAAAAATAAAATTGAGTATGCCATTGTTAAGAGGTGTAGTACAATACCTACTTAGCTACTTAAAAATGATGGGTTTCTAGACTAATATACCACTTTCCTTAAATACAAACATATGTACAAAAAGAAATGAATTGAAAGAAAGATTCAAAAGTTGGTGTTGGTTGATTTATTTTTTTATACAATTTATATGTGAATAGGTATTCTTCTTAAGTGATAGTATATGAATGAATAGGATATAGAATTAGGCAGTGTTAGGTTCTTTTCAAATGAACCAAACACCTTCAAATCTATTCAAAACTATACTAAAAAGAGAAGAGAAGAAAAAACACTAAAGATCCTATATTTTACTCACATACAAACTTATAAATAAGATATAAGTAACAACTTTTTAGTTTTATAATTAATTCATGTATTTTGAAAATAATTTGAATTTAATAGTGATAATAGCCACTCATATTTTTTTACTTTAGTCAACACAAACAATTTGACATAAAAGAAATAATTTCATTTTTAAATTTTGTTTTTTTTTGAAAAGCATGAATGTATGAAATCATATGAAACACATATTTAGCATGCTAAGAAAGAACTAAAGTAATGAAAGCATGTAAACACATTCACTTTAATTAAATCCTAAAGATAATCTTATGAAATAATAAAGCTTAAAGTAAATCAAAGTTTATTTAATATGATTTTCATTTGATTTTTAATTTAATTTAATTTTGAAAATATGAAGTGAGTTTGCTATTCTTGATCCATTTCCACATATGTTTAATATTTTTGTTTCAATTTTTAGATGATTAGATTCATTTTATATTTTGATTAGGTTAAGGTATTATGGAGAAAAATGCTATATGATGAATTCCTTTCAAATCATTGGTAATGAAAGAGGAAAGCATATAAATTAGCCTTTTAGGATGCCACAGATCCACAAATGTACTTATTAGTTGATCAGTACATCATCGAGAGCGTACTATCTCGAAAGATAGAAGTCACTACCCTTTAATGGACCTAATGACCTAAATAAGGACTCCTAAAGATGATGGGTTTGTATATATACCAGAGATTCTTCCCCTACTTTACATGAAAAAGTAAATTATGGTTTATTTTAAACCAGATTCATTAAGTTCCCTAGGGGCAAGCCCCATAGTTAATTACATCCTAAGGATGGATCCTTGGGAAAACTCTCGATTAAGGTAAATGATCGTTGTCTTTGAAGATTTCAATAGGAAAACTAGCAATTGATTGGTTTATTTTGAAAGATCAAATGGGATTGATCAAAGAGGAGTTATTATCGAAGCCAAAATGGATGATAAGTAGCAGATGCCCACGATGCTAGGAAACCAGCATTTTGAATTATCCTATAGTTGGGCTTTATATTTTTGAAATTGATTTAATTTGTTTGAGTTGCATTTTTTTTTAGAAATTTAGGACTTATGATTCCTTAACACAAGATTAAGGAAATTCTTAAGAGGTGAGAAATTATTTTTATTGCCCACAAAGGGGAGAAGTAACCTCAAAATATAAATCTAGGGAACTTCGGCGAGGACCGAAAGCATAATCTAAATTTAAGGCAAAAATGGGTAATTGGTTTGCCTCCATAAGAGGACAAACCAATAGCTTGGAACTTACAACCACTGGGGTGACTAACTCCTCTACAATTTTAAATACATGTAGGAAAGTCTTTATTTTATGCAAGATAGATTTAGGTTGTTATTTTAGAAAGAGACTAAGTCCTTAAACTCACTCCCTAAAGAAACTAGATCATGTAAAGGGGCATGCTTCAAAAGACCTAAATCTAATGCAATTTAAATTTCATTTTTAATTTTATTTTTATTTTGGATAATTATTTTGACTCAGGCTAATAGGATTCATATTACTAATGCATGAGAAAGAAGGTTATTGGCCAAAATAAGCAAGAAGGGAGGAGGTGAGTTTTCACTATGGCTCTCAAAGGTCAAGCCAAGTTTCTTTATCAAAGGTGGAAGCCCTCCAATCAAGAGTGAAATAAGATGCATTTGTGCATGATATTATAAAGAAATGCTTATCCAACTAAGGGGTTGCTAATTCTTTTATCTTGATTTTAAACCTAAGCTTTAGGTGTGGTTATGAGTTATTTAATTTTATTTTGAGTTGTTAAGTTGGGTAAAAGATTTATTTTTTCCTAAAGAGCATAATCCACATCCACGTTATACATAAAGCAAGGAAGAAACTAGGAAAATTATGCCACTTAATGCAAAATCTAAACAAATCAACCAATTTAGGCTTCACATGGTACATAAGATAGGATCTTATGACCAATGTTCATCATATTCCCTATAACAATTATTCTAAAATCCTAATTGCACAAATTTACATGGAAAGGAAAAGTGAAAATCTAATTAACACTTGCAAAACAAAGGTTAGCTAAAACAAACCACACAAATCCCAAGCATGTATATTAGACTTATCACCCCACACATAGATGACCAAGTCCACCTAGCCTATTAGATTATGCTTAGGGGTATAAAGCACCTACAAGCAGAAGCATTTATATTTTTATTTATGATAACACCCCTTAAATATAATCCTCTATAGAAAAGAATTGTTAGACTAAGAGCATCCTACCATTCATTCTACAAGCATCACCCTAAAATTCAGTTTAAAACATATATCATAAAATAAAACAAAGCATCAAACCTTGCACAAACCTAACCTGAAGCTAGAAGTGGTGACTTAGGCTATTGTGTGTGCTTTAAAGGCTTGTGTGGTATGCTTAGCTATGACTTTAGGTTCAAATTATCTAAGTGTCAAGACATGTTCAACTTAGAGGAGGGTTTTATTTAAGTTGTTTAATTATTTTGGGTTGATTTTATTTCATGTTTTGATTTGGTTTAAGTGGATCCTACAATTAATTACTAAGTTATGAAGAGAGGGAAAGAGAAGAAAACTTCTCTTTCCTTCTCTAACCTAAGTAATTCTTAAAGTAAATTCACATTTTAGTTTTGTTTAGGTGAATGTTTTAATAAATCTTTTAATTAATCATAAGTTTAGATAAACTCTAAACAAACCTATTCAAAAATAAAGGTATTTTAAGAATTAATAAAATGAATCAAAATTCACATAACACACATTACTTCATTTCTTTCCCAACATATATAACATGCATATGGATGTGACCTAAGCATATCTATACATACAAATGAGAATATTTACACACTTTATGATGCATAGTAATCATTTAAGAAATTTAGAAGTTGAATATGCATGATTTTTCTTAAGTAGAAAGGGATTTCCTTATCCAAATTTTCACATACACACATGAAAGTAAGAAAGGCATAAGTGAGTACAACACCATTATTAACCAAAGGTGTAAGGTACAAGACCTACTTAGGGCTATTTAAAGCCTCACAATCAGGTTGTCCAGACTAATATACCACTTTCCTTAAAGACAAACATGTGTATAAAAAAATAAAATAGGAAAAGAGAATGCAAAAGCTATTAATGGATTCATTTTATTTATACAATTTATATATGCTAGTATAGGTAACCCTCCTTAAGTGGTAGCATAGAGATGAATAGGTTATGGAATTAGTGAGTGTTAGGTTCTATTCAAATGAACCATACACCTCACCAAATTCCTATTCAAAACTATACCAACATAAGAAAGAAAGGAAACCTATTTAAGCATACCTTTATATTCTTTCACATGCAAACTCATAATTAAAATATAAGTAGCATACTATCAAATTTGGTATTTTATTTATATGTTTTAAAAATAATTTGGATTTAGTAGTGATAATAGCCATTCATATTTCTACTTTAGCCAACACATACAAATTTGACATAAAGTAAATAATTTCATTTTTAAATATTGAATTTATATGCATGAAATCACATGACATACAAATTTAACATGTTGGGGAAAGATTCAAAGTAATGAAAGCATGTAAACAAGTTCACTTCACTTAAATCCTAAAGACATTCTTATGAAATAAGAAAGTTTAAAATAAATCAAAGTGAATTCAAAGTGATTTTTGTTTAGTTTGGAGTTTGATTTAATTTTGAAAAGGTGAGATGAGTTTATTGTTCCTAACCCATTCCAACATGTGTTTGATATTTTTATTTAATTTTTAGATAATTAAATCCATTTTTATGTATTAATTAGGTTAAGGTATAAATTAAGTAACTTAATTAACCCTTAGCCTTAGAATAATTAACCAAATGATTACGAGCCAATGAGATGACATAAACACTCACAAGGAATTTAAATTTGTAATGCACCTAATAAGGAAAAGGCCTAATACAATTTGACTCACAATTAAAGGTTAATTAAGCTAAGGGGATAGCTTAAGTAATTTCAAAAGCACCATTTCATATATATGAATTGGATTTTGATTTTATTAATTGAACTTAGGCTATTAAACACCTAAGAATCTACCCAAAGTAGATTAATTAAGTTCTGGAACTTTTTAGAATTTTTAGAAATTAATTAAGGGGATAATTAATGAATTAACTCTTAATTAAGAGGAGATTAAGGAGTGAAAAAGGGGGTTTAGAAAATTGCTTTGGGTAAATTCCACAAAATTATTCCCTAAACCTCTTATCTACTAGATCCAGCCTTAATCAACCCTAATCATAGGTCAAAACCACTAACCATGCCCTAATTATGCTTAATTACATAAGGAGCATAATTAAGAAATCCATATGAAATTCTTCTAATCAAGCCATTAATAAATTCCAAGAAAATTAGGAGAGGCAGAAGTCTTACCCTAAAACATTCCCAAGAAATTTGGGATTAATCGGGGACTTAATTAAAAAGTTATTAGGAAAATGAAGTTTCCAACAAAACCCAAATTCAGAAAAAAATAATAATAATTTAAAATCCAATGAAATTAGTTTTAAAATATTCTAGGTTGAATTATCTTTCCATAGTATTTTATTTCATAATTTTCTAAATTTTCTAGAAGGAGTTATGAATTTTAGAAGATCCCTAGATAAATAAAACTAATTAAGACATTTAACTATTCCCCTAGCTCACGACGTGGCGTGTGTGGCGGCCGCCTTACACGTCATGCCCGTGAGAGATTACTTAAGTTGTCAAACCCAAAATGGCAGCTGGTGATGCACGCTGTTTGATCTCTGCCATCCGATCAAAGATCAAACAACCAGAGATCTCCCCACAGTTTTAAAATGGATAATAGATATATTAACGTGGGGAATTATCTCAGCTGTCCATCCAAAATGCACGGATGGATGGTTGAGATCTCCCAAGTTCTTCCCCTTGATCAAAAGAGATCATCCATCATCAAGGGGAAGATCCAAGCTTGATCTAGCTCTGATTCAAACCAAATTCAACCCACACCATTTAAAGTTAAAGAGCGGCAAATCCAATGGTTAAAAATTGATGGGATTTAAATTTCTTTCACAAAGCTCCACCCCACATTGAGTTTAATGGTCAAAAAATCCCATACCTCGCTAGAGTTGATCATCGGTGCTCGATTCCCTTGAAGAAGCTTCGTCTGGTTGAGATAAAGTTATGTTGAGAGTATGAGCACTTGAGGTTGAGTGGATTGGTATATGGACCACCTCCTCCTTAGCTGGGTTGCGGCTTTGATCAAAGGTCCCTTTGGAACTTCAAGAGAGCTTGGGTGCACTCGACTTGCCTCTCGATGGAGTGTGATAGCAGAAGGTGAGGATTGAGTGAAGAAAATTCAAGAATGGATTGACTCCCTATTTTCACTATTCAAAGCGAGAAATGGGAAATGGAAAAGTCTAGGAGGTTAGGGATGCTCTTTGATGGCTCCCAAGTCTCAGTACTCAATGAATGATGATCGATTTGAGTTTGTTTAGGAGGAGTATATCTCCCCCTTAAAGGATCAGACAACCACAAGCCATTGTGTCATTTTGATCCAATTAATCATATTGGGGAGTTTGTTTTGGCTATTTTGAGTGTGCACATGGTTGGTTTGAGCCAAGGAGTGGATTGCAAGCTCCCATGTACATTAATTTGAGTGGGAGAGGGGTTTTGAATTTTGAGTTTTGATCCATGGGGTCGGGTTTGGTCTAGAGACCAATTGGGCTGTCCCAAATCCATTGGGTTGGGTGCACCACTCTTCACTAGGTCCCCTTGAGCTTTTAGGAAAGCCTCAAGTGAATATGAAGAGGGTATGACCAAATTACCCATGGATTAGGCCAAAATTTGTTCTATGGCCTAGGGGTAGAATGGTCATTTTGTTGAAATTTTACTTTGGATATGTTGGGTATATGGAGAAACTAGGTTTAGCCAAGTTTCATGAGATTTAGAATTCATTTGATAGGGTTTGGCTCATGTTGACCCATTTAGGTCAAAATGGGTCAACTTGGGTCAAGTTGACCAATTGGTCAAATTGGGTCAAACCAAGGGTTGGGTCAAGTTCATATGACCATTTGAAATGTTTTGGTGGCATTGGTTTGGTTCAATTTGGATTAGTTTTGGAATTGGCTCATATGACTTTATTTAGGTCAAATTAATCAAGTTGACCTATTTGACCCATTTGACCTATTTGAGGTAGGTTTAGGTTTGGTTAGTCATATGGAGTGGATTGGTATCTTTATTTGCAATCAATTTTGGTTACATTTAAATTTGGCTCAACATGACCCCTTTAAGTCATGTTGGGTCTAAGGTCAATTGGGCTAGGTTAGGTCTAGTTAGCCAATCGAGGCTTTGGTCAAGTTCCACAAGTGATTTGGAATGAACTTGACCCATTTGTTCCAATCAATTTGGCTTAAATGAAGTTTTGATACATTTTGACCCTTTAGGTTAAAAATGGGTCAACAAGTGACCAATTGGGCAGTTAGCTCAAATGTTGGCAAGTGTTCAAACATAGGTCATGAGTGAACTTAGATCAATGGTTTCAAACAATTTAGCCTATGGTGGAATTTAGATATGTTATGTTTCATTTTGGCTTAAGTGTTGACTTGGTCAACCCTTAGGTTTGACTTGGTTTGACCTAATTTGATTGATTGATCATACTATGATGATTGTTGATCATAATAAGAGGGTGCATGAGTTTGGTTCAATCCAATTTGGTTAGGATTAAAATTTGGCTCATAAGAGTACTTTAGGTCACTTTGGGTCAAGTGAGCCTAAGTGGGTCAAATGGCTTGGTCAAAGCTTGATTTGAAGTTGGTTGATCTTATATATGGACTTATGATTGAAATATAAATCCATTTACAAGTGGTTTAAAGTCAAATGGGTTTTGATCCATTTGAAAATTTCATATTCAAAGGAAGAATATGAAGGGGTTTTGGGTCTAATTTTTAAACTAGGTTTTGATTGTTGATTGAAGTTTGTATTTATGTTTGGACTCATGATTATAGGTTTGATTGAACCACGAGAGAAAATTAAGAGTTTGGCTTGATTTTAATTTGATTTGGCTAAGTTCAAGATTTTAACTTCAAAGGCTTAGATTGGATTTTGAGTGGATTTGAGTTTGATTTGTGGAATTGGTTTTGATTGTTTGAATTTATATTTCGTTTACATATGTGAATATAAATGAGAATATAAATGGATCATGAGAAAATTTCAAGGATTTGAAGGAGTTTAATCATGATTTATGCTAAGTCCATTAAGAAGGATTTAAGGGACTTAGGAAAATTTTGAGTTTGAAGTTTGAATTTTTGAATTTGGTTTGATTGATTTATATTTATATTTCATTTATATATGTGAATACAAATGTGGATATAAATGAGTTATGAGAAAATCCCATGACTTTGAATATGGTTTGATCAAGATTTAGGCTAAGTTTATTAATGGAAAATTGATGACTTAAGGAAGATTTTAAATTGGGAATTTAATTTGATTATTTGATTTGATTGATTTATATTTATGTTTTATTTATATATGTAAATATAAATGAGAATATAAATGAGTTCTGAGAAAATCCCATGACTATGGAATGGTTTGATCAAGATTTTGGCTAAGTCCATTAATGGAAAATTAGGGGCTTAAGGAAAATTTCATGAATTGATTTAGAATTTTGAGTTTAGTTTAATTGATTTGAATTTATATTTCATTTATATATGTGAATATATATGAGAATATAAATGAATTATGAGAAATTCTCAAAGTTTTGAATAGGTTTTGATCATAATTTTGGATAAGTCCTTAAGGGGAAGACTTAAGGCAAAATTTAACAAATTTTGATGAATTTTGATCATGGGTTTCAATCATGGATTTCAATAATATGGAGTTGATTTGGATTTGGAAAAAATCAAATAGAATTGATTTGGAGTTTAACTTGAAAGAAGGAAAGTGAGGAATGGTTTAAGCTAAGGGTAGGAAGTTTTCCAACACCCTTAAGGCATGACTTATTCCTATCGCTAACTCTTCTAAGTCTTTAGGGCTAGGTTGAGTGACCACCTAATCACTAGATGTGTCATAATACTAAGGAACTCTTAAAGTCTAAGAGGAGTCCTATGTCTAGGATGGAGGGGTTGAGAGCTCATTCTAAAATGAGGTCAACAAAGGGCTCCTAATAGGTGTGGTGTGACTAACAAGGAACACCGCGCATATTGGTGTTGACCGAAATGATCAACAACACTGAAAGATCACCAACCACTAACAAAATAATCTATCCTTAACTGAAGGCATAGAAAGAATCTTGAGCTTAGTGCAATGTTGCTCTACTTATGTCCAAGACATAAAAGAGAGGGAAAAATCCACTAAGGGATAGAGTGTGAACCTTTCACTAGGGAAGCAGGTTCAAGTCATCCACAAGGGGATGAAAGGTTTGATTTGATTTGAGTCTCATCTAGGATTTGATTTGTCCGCTAGGGAAGAGGGTTGAATTTATTTTGATTTTGTTAGGTTTGAATTTTTAGATGAACCCTGTTGGTTTGATATGGATTAAAGCCATGGCCATGGAGGACCTAACTCATTTACCAATCCAAAAGGTAGTCTAAGCACATAGTAGGACTAACCAAAGGGATGCCTTTAGTGTACAATAGCTATAAAAAAAGCAAACTTACATCCTCCAAAGTAGAGACCAGTTGTTGGGATAATTTATTAGCAAAGCAACAGATTGAACCCAACCTAGGGTTGACTATTGAGTGAATGCTGCTGGGGACTTAGATAAACTCAAAGATAGTCAAGATTTAATTTCATTTTTTGATTTGTTTATTTTGATTATGATGGATCCCATAGGTTTGCGATGAACTACACTGAGTAGGGGCCATGGAGGCCTTGACCTAACTTCAGTTTCAATTCAAAGGAGTAGTCTACCAACCACAAGGTAGGGTATCCAACAAATACCTCTTGGATACAATGGCCAATAGGAAGAAAGCGAGACTCACATCTTCCACAACAAGAACCATTGGGTGATCAGTTGCTTTGGAACAAATCAAACGACCTATACATTGTTGTGAATGCCTTGGGGACTTAAATCAGCTCAAAGATTGTCAATGATTAATTCCATTTTTAAATTTGTTTGTGGATTCCGTTGATTTGCAATGGATCATACTGAGAAGAAGCTTGTAGAAGCCTAGTCCTATCTCGATTCTTGATCAAAAGGAGTAGCTTCGATGGGAGAACTATCCAAAGGTGCCTTTGGTTTACAATGATCAATTGAAGGGAAGAAAGCTGGGACTCACATCTTCACTAGAAAAGACCACTTGGGTGATCTATCGCTTTGGGAAACAAATCAAACGACTGCGCTTGGTTTTGACAATCATGCTGGAAAGAATGGATCATAATCTTACATCTTCCAAATCTGACTAGGTAACAGCTATGAAAAATAGATTGAACGACTTAAGGGTGATATAGAGTATTCGGTAGTGTAATTCCTATAGAGAGTTCTCAAATTCCCCAAAAAAATAAATGTGGGAAAGGGGCCCTTTGGGGGATTAAAATCCTAATCCATAAGTGAATTGATTTTGTTTATTTTGTTGTTTATTTGTTTATCATGGACCGTGTTGGTTTGCGAGAGATCAAACTAAGAAGCTTATATCGACTGACCATCTCAGATTTGACAAGGGAGAATCACATATCCTGATCAAATTCTCCAACCATAGGGGCGACTACTAGGAAAGGGGAACTCTCCAATCTAGAAGTAAACCAAGTAGTGTCTAAATGGGGTCGCAAAGGACTTGATCCAAATAGAGTGGAGATGAGGCTAAGGGCTTAATCCAACACCTTGGAGAAGATGACATGGCTAGTCATATATCCAATAGGTATTGGTGTCCAACTCAAGGAAAGCTGGGACTCATATCACAGAGTGTATATACACCGGTGAGTCTATCGACATCGAACATCAACCCAGTTGCCAATGAGTTTTATAACAATCGAGGAAGAAAGCTTGGGATCATCTTCCTCTATAGTGATGTTGGGATAGTTATCTTGTGTCTATCGACCAGGGCTATTGAGTGAATGCCACTAGGGGACTTAGATTAACTCAAAAGTAGTCAAGAGGAAAGGAGCCTCTGGGGGACTTATCCTAAACCTCAAATATACTCAACCTAGTTAAAGCATGATGGTTAGTTCAAGAAGAAAGCATGAGACTCACATCTTTTTAAATGAAGTCTATCATGAGGTAGCTTACTAGCTGGGCAGTGAAGCCTACCATACTAACAATGCACTCATTAGTTTGTAATAGTCAAGTTAAGAAGAAAGCTCGGGGACTCATATCCTCCAATAAATGACCACTGGGGTGACATGCTAGTGAGGTAGCATGTAGACCCGACCTAGAGCTAATGAGTGAGTGCCACAGGGGGCTTGCTCCAACATACAAAATAGCTTGAGATAAAAGATTTGTGTTTATTGTTGTGCATGTGTTAAATGGAATAGGACACCTCTAGGGGACTATTACAACTACCTTAAACACACTAAGGGTTTTGATGGAATGGTGCCACGAATGGAAACAAGGATTCCCACTAAGAAAGGATGCCTCTTGGGTTATCTCACACCTAATTTAGTTATGCTAATCAAAATAGGATGCCTCTCGGGTTCTTTTACACCTATTCTAATAACGTTAGGAGATTGTGTTTGTGTTGTGAAAGAGGGATAGGATGCCACTAGGAGACTCTTACACCTACCCTAGACACGTCACGGTGAATTTGCAAGACAAGCAAACAACACTTCAAATGAAGAGAAGATTTGATGAATGGAATCTAATTTTTTTTCTTTTTATTAATAATTATTTTCAAACATAATTTATTTTATAGGTAATATTTCTTTAGATATAGCCCATTAATTGGAAGCATCGGTTGTTCCCCTTTACAATCAATAAGCTGATAAGATCCTCCTGTAGGCCTTCTCTATGACATAGGGGCCTTCCCAAGTGGGTTCAAACTTGCCTCCCATCTTTTGATGAGCAATTGGTCTCCTTATAACACAAGTTCTCCTACTCGAAAGACCTAGGCAGCTTGTTGTGAGCTTGAATCATTTTGGCCTTGTACAACTCGAGGTTCGCATGCATAGTGACTCTCCTCCTTCAAGCTCTTCTAACTGCAACTTTACATTCTACTCTGTAATGATCTTGTTACCCAATGCTATCCTTAGCGATGAGAGTTGAACTTCTAAAGGAAGAATGACTTTCAACCTATATACTAAGGAAATTAGGGTAGATTGAGTTGAAGTTTGGTATGTGGTGCAGTAGGCCCACAAAGCTTCAACTAACTGCTCATTCAACTATCATTTGTTGTCATCAAAAGTCTTCTTTAGTATCTGGATGAGCATTTTGTTGAATGCTTCTGCTAAGTCATTTGCTCTGGGGTAGTAGATGGTGGAGTATCTCCAATCTATACCGTGTCTTGACAAAGCTATTGATCTTCATGCTTTTGAATGTAGTACCATTATCGGATATAATTTGTCGAGACACCCCGAAATTATATATGATATGGTTCTAATTGAAGCACATGGTGGCTGTGACCTCTCGAGTGGAATGGCTTCCCACTTGGAAAAAGTAGTTGGTGGCTAAGATGAATCAATGCCCCTTGGAAGAAGGAGGATCGATGACCTACAATGTGGTACCCCAAATGGAATACATGAAGCTAATGTAGGGTGTAGAATGTTGGGTGGTTGGTGGAGGACCACACCGTGCACCTGACACTAATGACATCTCCTAGCTACATTTATATAATCTATAATCAGCGAGAGCCAATAGTATCCAAGTCTTTTAATCTTCATCTTCATCTTCGGATCAGATTGATGTGCTCCACATAGACCTGAGTGTACCTCGGTTACAATGGCATGGGCTTCATGTTTATCTAAATAATATAACCACATTTGATCAAAGGACTGGTGGTACAGGGTGTCATCAACATGAGCATAGGAGAGCTCTTTCTATTTCACCTGATGGGCTTGTGACTTATCTTGAGATAGTTTTTTGGTGTTCAAGTAATCTATGAACGGTTGCCTCCAATCCAACTCCTTGTCTATTTTGGCAACGACAACCTCCCCTTGAAGAGAAAGTCTCTCAAAGAGTTATATATCAATAAGGGATATGACTTGTCTATTTTGGACCCTTATTGGAATGGACTCATCTTCCAGATAGGCCAATTCTTTGGAAAGTTTGGCCAAAGCATCTGCTACTGCGTTCTTTACTCGAGGAACCTTGTAGATGGTGACTTTAGAGATTTGGGCAAACAGCTTCATGGTATACTTGTAATAATGATGAAGCTTGGGTTTGAGAACCTAGTAGGACCTAACAATCTGGTTGATAACCAACCGAGAATCCTCAAAGATGTTGATGCTCTTAACACTGATAGTGATGGATAGCTCCAGACGGATAATTAAAGCCACATACTCAGCTTCATTGTTGGTGCAGGGGTTGGAAAGATAGTATGAGAATCTCATCACATCGTGATTTGGAGTTAGAAGAACTATCCTACCCCTGCCTTTCCTGGAAGAATAGATCGTGGTGCTTCTCCTTTGAGAAAAGAAGCAACACCATCAAAATACATCTCCATCAGCGGTTGTCGGTCTCCCCTAAGTTTATGATTTGTTCATCAGGGAGATCATCACTAAGCGAAGAATCAGTAAGAAGTAGGTGTGTTGCTAAGAAATTCGTTAGTGCCTGTATTTTTACCGCAAGAAGGGGGTACAAATGTGATATCAAACTGCGAGAGTATCATTAACCAACGAGCCAAGCGTCCAGAAACCATTGGCTGTGTCATGAGATATGTAGTGGATTGGTTTGGGAGATCAAGTTCATCTTATGAGAAAGCATGTAGTGTTGTAGCTTCTAAGATCAAAGAAAAGCTAGTGGCAATGTTTCAATAGGTGGATAGTTTGGCAAGAATCGATTGCGAGATAGCTAGAGCAAAGGCTTCAGTACTCTTTGATGTCTTCGAAAGCATGCTGACACTTGTCATCCCACTTGAATTTGATATCCTTTTTGATAAGTGCTGAAAATGGTTTGCATCTCCCTGACAGGTTTGATATAAAGCATCTTAGATAAGCCAGCCATCCTTGGAAGGATCTGAGTTGAGTTAAACTCTTAGGAGGTGACATTTCTAAGATAGCTTTTGTCTTTTCAGGATCTATTTCTATTCCCTAGTGTCGGATAATAAAACTAAAGAATTTCCCTGAAGCAACTCCAAATGCACACTTCAAGAGATTCATCTTGAGGTTATATTATCTTAACCTTTCTAAAATTACTCTCAAATCAAAGAGATGGTCTTTCTTTTCTAAGCTCTTGGCTACTAGATCATCAAAAAAATAGCACTTTGATGGATGAGTTCATTGAAGGTCTGAGTCTCTTTGTTGTACATGCTTTTGGCATTTTAAGGAAAACATGATATAGAAGATTTTGATCGGGGTTTGAAAAGCAATGTTTCTTTCATCTTTAGGAGACATCTTAATTTGGTTATGGCCAGATGACCCATCCATGAAAGAGAAGACTACATGAGATGAGGCAATGTCCACCATTAACTCTGGTATAAGAAGAGGAAACTCATCCTTAGGACTTATTTAAGTCCCTAAAATCAACGTAAATACGAATTTGGTCATTCTTCTTCTTAATTGGGATGACACTAGCTAACCAGGTAGGATATTTTTCTTCCCTGATAAAACCAGCATCGATTAGTTTGTTGACTTCAAAAATGACTTGTTATTCAATTTCTAATCGTATACGTTTATGAGCTTGCTTAATAGGGGTAACATTAGGGTCTATTGCTAGCTTGTGAACTGTTACATCAGGAGATAATCTAATATCTTCATAACTCCATAAAGTCATTAAACTCACCAATAACTAACTAAGTTATTGATCTTCTTCATTCGAATGAATGATGTATGTCGTGGATTTTCTTTTATCCCAGGTTGATTTATATAAGTTTTTGAATGATCTCCTCTTCAAATTTTAGCGGTGCCTCTTTGACTTGGAGATCATCTAAAGTTTTTAAGCACACATTCTCATAAAATTTGGGGATGTGTGAGAAGAAATTATCAGATTCCAAATGGTTGGTAACAGCTAGGCAATAATCTTTGTCATCGACCAGACCCACTATACTGAATCCTAGTCCTACTCTTGATTATGCTTCCCTACCTGTATTGCTCCATAGCATTTTGAAGTATTCTAACATGTGCTTGGACCATGTATGAGGAAATAAACCTTTATGTATAAGATTTTGAATACAAGGTGAGTAAAAGTAAAAAGGTAATTCCATTAATTCTTTAAAAGTATCTTCCTCAACCTCTACATTAACTTCAGGGCTTGAGGATGATGATCCCAAAAAGAACTTCTATTTCATGTTACCGGAAGACCTAGGGACTTCCTTAACAACTAAATCTTCATCTTTCTGAGATGTAAGTGAGGTAAGAGCTAAGGTTTCCAACCACTGTCGAATAGTTTCACATAAACCATATTCAAATACTTTGCTTTGCTTGGAGCCCTAGTCTTTGTCCTTGGATCAAAGTCACCTTTAATGGAACCGAGAGGGTTGGGTATACTAATCACATTAGATTCATCCTCGAGTGGATTCCAAGTCTATGTGAATAGTAGGGGTACTCCCATGAATTGGCACACCTCTATTGGCAAGGCCAACTAGAGTCTCCTCTGGAAGTAATTTCTACTATAATGGTGACTTTGGGGTGTTATTTTTCTTCTACGAGATCACCTCAAGAACCCTTTGTTGAGCTTCAACAAATCTCTTGATGAAGAGTTGCTCTAACTCACAAATCTTTCTTTGACTGTTGAGTTTAGCATACCAATCAAAAGCAATACCCGAGACTACAAAAAAAAAGTCAGAAAAGCAAAGCATCGTTTCCACCTAGGTTGCAATAACTGGCCCTGAAATATGCTATGTGTTGCCTCAGGTTTCCACTATCATCAAAGCTTTTGAAGGAAGAAGGCATGAAACCCTTGGGATATTGGATAACATCAAATTCTTCTCGGTAGTCACTTTGGAACCGATCCTCTGCTTGAACCAAAGCTTCCTTCACCTGTTGCTCAACCATGGTTTTTATATCTTTTTCTTGTATGGAGGTACTTTCCACTACCTTCTTATATAGGCTAGTGTTACCTTGCTCAACGGGAGGTATAGTCTTGGCTAGATCCAAGACATGAACTAACTTAGGCTGACTGACATCGATTGCAATAGGATGAACTGAAGGGGCTTGCTTCTGGAGCACTGACACTGTTGATAGCAAGTCTTGTAACCGTTCTGCCATTCTATCAATCTGCTCATCCCTCTTCTCAATTCATGGAGGTGTCTAATTTTTGGTGTCTCACGATCAACCTCATCACCTTCCAGCTTATTGTTCCCTAAGAAGAGATCCTAATGTCATCTGACTCATGAATCCCTCAAGTCATCTTCATTGAGATCAAAGCTGACTTTCTTCATCGGACCAGGCATACCCGAAGATCTCCTTCTTCTCCATCAAATAATGTGCAACTATCTTATCTAAGGAATGATCCATCTCAGAACAAATCAAGCTAGGTGATTACTTATCGCATGAGAGGCCGAACCTCTCCTATAGAGTCAATCCTATGTGGACTATACTCATTGGATGAATGACACTCCTGACTGCTACTGGTTATAAGACGGGTAGCAATCCTATGATGTTGCTCTACCATTGGTGCAGCTGAACTATCATCTGGAAGATCTATAATAACTGTCACCATCTCCACATTCGGCTGTATGGGCAGAGTTGGTGAAGGGATGACCACATATGCCGGGGTACACTCTACCATTGGGGTAGGTCGGGAGAGCTTGGCCTACCATAATGGGGGGTATAGAAGGGGTAGGATCCCTTGGTCATAGCTGGATCACCAACGGGGTGTGCTTTTCCCCGGATGCGGCCTTCATGGCCTTAGATGGAATGGGAGATGGTCGACGAGGGGTAGAGCGATGGGGTGGAGACACCACTGACTCTCTGTGCACAGGAATTGCCCTCCTGTGGTGGCTTGTCCCAGTGACAAGAATACTATTAGTATGGTCGGCGTGAGTAACGCGCTGAGCTGGAAAACTAATCAAAGCGGCTGATTGACGGCTGAACCTCCATCACTCTCCACTTATAACATGTGTTGTATGTGCCTCACAGGCCCTCTCCTGGTGAATCTGCCTCCCATGCTGGGGGATAGA
This sequence comes from Cymbidium sinense, assembly GCA_021442155.1. Classification (NCBI taxonomy): domain Eukaryota; kingdom Viridiplantae; phylum Streptophyta; class Magnoliopsida; order Asparagales; family Orchidaceae; genus Cymbidium; species Cymbidium sinense. Next base: position 79,451,697 of record CM038228.1, on the reverse strand, counting down.
TCAAAGATCAAGAGTGTCTTCAGCGTCATATGCTCCTACACGGCATAAGATAGATCAGAGGCTCGACTATCGGAAGCTGCCTCTACACCATTAAATGAGGTGATGAATGGATCCTCCTAACATCCTCTCTGTCTGATTCTAAGAGAGGATGGAACTAATTTTTTGTAACCAGTGGTAAAGTGATGATGAGAAACTCATCCACGGCTGATCATGCTGCTGCCTCTAGCTCTCTAGCTATTCAGGTGTGATATCACTTGATCATGTGGTTCTTGTTGCTACACTGTATATGGATAGGATGGGATGAGTGCAAGATAAACCCATACTCAAATGTAGAGGAAAGCCCGAGAGGGGACTTACCCTTAGAGGTATAGATGGTAGTGCCTCATTAGGCAACATGAGCAATTCTAGCATGAGCGCAACTGGTCGCGACTACAACACCATAATAACTAAAGTCGTATGCGCCACCTTTCCTCTTCGTGAGACATCAATCATAGGGTAAGTCAATCGATGATGATGACCTTTGCCGTCACCCTTGGCAATGTGGTGAGATTTCCCTCACAAGTGATCCTAGCTCCCTCAAATCCTCAACCAAAGTGAATTAGGTGGGTATGGTCCACACAGAGGAAGTTAGCCTGATCTAAAGCTAGATCCATACTGTGGGGGAAGGTGAAGACAAACTTCTGAGAACTAGCCATTTCAATAACTGTAATAAAATGAAATCAAACTGCACTGACTGTAAAGATCTACAATAAGAAATCAACTTGTATCAGATTTCTCCCTCCATAGATTTTTGAATTTTGAATTTGAAAATTTGAACCCATTTCCAACAACTTGGAAGTGTTAAGTGAGGTTCAAATGAATTTGAGAAGATTGATTGAAATAGGAATTTGAATATGAATCCAATTTCAACAAATTTAGGTATGTTGAAATATGGATTCAAAATTTTGATAAGGATGCTTCCATAGGTTCATATTTGTTTTGAATTTGAATTTTTGATTTTGAGGACCCTTTCCATTAATTAATTTAGGTATGTTAAAGTAAGGGTCAAATATTTTATTTTTGTTTGATTGTTTTGGAATTTTACTTAGAAAATTTAGGTATGCTAAGTGAAGTGTTTTGAGAAAGTAATTATTTCTTTTTATGAATTTTGTTTTGATTTTGGGAAATTTAGAATTCTTACTTAGCAAATTTAGGTATGCTAAGTGAAGAATCTAAGTGTGTTTTGTTTGATTTTTGAAAATAGGATCCTTAGCAAATTTAGGTATACTAAGAAAATCCTAAGTGTTTCATTTTTTGTTTTGATGTGTTTGAAAGTGGAGATTTAACTCTAGCAAATTTGGTATGCTAAAGATATGGTCCCACTTAGTTTTGTGAAATGGAAATTTCCTTTAGCAAATTTGAGTATGCTAAATGAAATTCCAAATGATGTGTTCAAAATTTTTTATTTCATTTTGGTTTTGAAAATGGAAACTTCTCCTTAGAAAATTTGGTATGCTAAGGAAAGGAGTTCCAAAGATGTTTGAAGATTTTTGTTTTTGGCTTTGGAGACTTCACTTAGCAAATTTGAGTATGTTAAGTGAAGTTCCAAATGGTGTTTGAAAATTTTTAGATTTTGGATTTGGAGACTTCACTTAACAAATTTGGGTATGTTAAATGAAGTTCCAAAAAAGTTGTTTGAAATTTTTTTTTATTTTGGGATTTGGAGACTTCACTTAACAAATTTGGGTATGTTAAGTGAGGTTCCAAATGTGTTTTGAAAATTTTTGGATTTTGGATTTGGAAACTTCACTTAACAAATTTGGTTATGTTAAATGAAGATCCAAAATATGTTTAGAATTTTGAATTCTGGATTTGGAGACTTCACTTAACAAATTTGGGTATGTTAAATAAAGTCCCAAATGTGTTTTGAAAATTTTTGCATTTTGGATTTGGAAACTTCACTTAACAAATTTTGGGTATGTTAAATGAAGTTCCAAAATGTGTTTAAAATTTTAATAATATTATTATTTGGTTCTAATTTTAGAAAAGGGGACTTCCATTCAACAAATTTAGATATGTAGAATGGAGATCAAATTTATTATTGATATATGAGATTTTTATTTTGAGTGTGATTTATTGCTTTTTTGAAAGAGAGGAGTTCCAACATAATCATATGTGAGATATATTTAAGTGGGATTTCCAAAGATGTTGTTTTTTTAGTTGGGAATGAAATCTTCATTTAATAAATTTGAGTATATTAAATGAAGGTGCTCATGTGTATTTTTAAAAAGTTTAATTTTGTTTACAAATGAAATTTCCATTCAATAAGTGTGAGTGTATTGAATAGAAAGATTCATGTGTGCTTTCTTTTTTTTTTTGAAAATTTTATGATTATAATTTTTATTTTTAAAAAAGATGATTGCTCATTTTATTTTGAAAATGAAATCTTCATCAAAGTAAATTTACATGTGCTTTTTGAAAATTTTATGATTATGATTTTGATTTTTGAAAAGATGATTGTTCATTTTATTTTAAAAATGAAATCTTCATTAAAGTAAATTGAAAGAAGATGTTCATTTGTGCTTTTTTTTTTAAATTGCAAATTTATTTGGAAATGAAACTACCATTCAATAGGTGTGAACATAATGAATGGAAAGATTCATGTGTGCTTTTTGAAAATTTTATTATTATGATGTGGATTTTTGAAAAGAAGATTGTTCATTTTATTTTGAAATTGAAATCTTCGTCAAAGTGAATTAAAAGAAGATGTTCATTTTGTGCTTTTTGAAAATGTTGTTAGTTTCATTTTTGAAAATCCATACATGTAAAAATTATGGGAATTATTAAATGACGGTGACAAAATTTTGTGAAAAATATTTTATTTAAGTGCATTTTTTTTTAAAAAATGTGTTTTTTGAAGAGCAAAGTTTTTTTTATGGAATATTTATTTTATCTTTATTATTTTAGAATGAACCTTTCCTTAAAAATGATAAGGGGGAAGTCATTAAGATGTTTCTTTTTATTTAGATCTTTTCATTTTTACCCCATTGGAGAACCCAATGGGGGTTTTAAGACAAACGAGGAATGCGATCTTAAAACATAAAGATGTTTGCTAACTCAACTCAAGAATGAAATGAGCTATGTGCCAACAAAAAGAAGGAAAGTCTTGGATTCATACCAAAGTATAAACCCACTATCGATACTCAAAGACAATGATCATTTACCAAAGATGGATAGAGGAACCATCTCTAGTAGAGTCGCCAAAAAAATCTGTGGATAAAAAAATTTCTATATGATGAGTCACCCTTCAAATCTATTGGTGAGAAATGAAATAGGCAAGCATGTAAAAATTCATCTTATTAGGATGTCATGCAGATCCGCAGATGTACTTATTCAGGTGATTGAGTACACGATCAAGGAATAGTATACTATCTTGAAAGATAGAAGTCACTACCCTTTATGGACCTAATCACCTCAATAAGGACTCCTAAAGATGACGGGTCTGCATATGAACCAGAGATTCTTCCCCTACATTACATGGAAAAGTAAAGTAGGCTTTATTTTAAATCTAGTTTATTAAGTTCCCTATAGGGGCAAGCTCTCATAGTTAATTACATCCTAAGGGATGGGATCCCATAGGAAAACTCTCGATTAAAGTAAATGATCATTGACTTTGAAGATTTCAATCGAAATGACTATCAATCGATTGGTTTATTTTTAAAAGATCAAATGGGATTGATCAAAAGAGGGAGTTATTATCAAATCCAAAATGGATGATAAGTAGGAGATGCCCATGATGCTAGGAAACCTAGCGAGCATCTCGAACTATCCTATTATTGGGCTTTACATTTTTGAAATTGATTTAGTTTGTTTGAGTTGCATTTTTTTAGAAATTTAGGACTTATGATTCTTTAACACAAGATTAAGAAAATGCCTAAGAGGTGAGGAATTATGCTTATGGCCCATAAAGGGAGAAGCAACCGTAACCTAAATCTAGGGAACTTGGGGAGCTAGAAGCACAACCTAAATCTAAGGAAAAATGGGTAATTGGTTTGCCTCACAAGAGAGACAAACCACCGGCTTGGACTTACAACCGCCTGGGTGGCCAACTAACTCCTCTATAATTTTAAATATGTAGGCAAGTCTTTATGCTTATGCAAGATAACTAGTTATTATTTAGAAAGAGACTAAGTCCTTAAACTCACTCCTAAAGAGACTAGATCAAAGGAAAGCTTCAAATGACCTAAATCTAATGCAATTCAAATTTCATTTTTTTTTTTGGACAATTATTTTGACTCAAAGCTAATAAGATTCATATGACTAATAATGCATGAGAAAGAAAGTTATTGGCCAAAATCAGCAAGAAGGTGAGTTTCCACCATGGCTCTCAAAGGTCAAGCCAAGTTTTTCTAGCAAAGGTGGAAGCCCTCTAATCAAGAGTGAAATAAGATGCATTTGTGCATGATATTACAAAGAAATGCTCATCCAGCTAAAGGGATTGGTAATTCTTTTATCTTGATTTTAAACCTAAGCTTTAGGTGAGGTTATGAGTTGTTTAATTTTTTTTTTTGAGTTGTTAAGTTGGGTAAAAGATTTATTTTTTCCTAAAGAGCCTAATCCACATCCAGGCCATACATAAAGCAAGGAAGAAATTAGAAAAAGTATGCCACTTAATGCAAAAGCTAAATAAATCATCAACCAATTTAAAAAAGCTAATCGCAAAAAGAATAAAAGGCCATTGTGGTTGGGCACCGCTGCACAAACTCGAAAACATCAAATGTGGGAAGCCGAGCTCTACCCTTATACAACCTAGATTACAAATAAATTAAATTACAATTAAGCAAGGAATTCATTATTATGGGGGTCTTCAAGCTTCATTCTTCTTTTCCTCTTTCTTCTTCTTTTCTTCTTTCTTCTTTGGCTCCTTATTTTGGATGGTTGGAAGGTGGATGCTCCAAGGCTTCACATGGTGCATAAGATAGGATCTCATCCTAATCCCTATAACATTTATTCCAAAATCCTAATTGCACAAATTTACATGAAAAGGAAAAGTGGAAATCTAACTAACACCTACAAAATAAAGGTTATTAAAACCACAAAATCCCAAGCATGTATATTGGACTTATCACCCCACACATGGGTGACTAAGTCCACACCTATTGGATTATTCTTAGGGGTATAAAGCACCGCAAGCAAAAAAGCATTTATATTTTTATTTATGATACTTAAGCACAATCCTTAGAAAAGAATTGTTAGACTAAGAATGTCCTACCATTCATTCTACGAGCATACACCCTAACATATAGTCTAAAACATATATCAAAAAAATAAAATAACATCAAACCATGCACCGACCTAACCTAAAGCTAGAAGTGGTGACTTAGGCTAATGTGTGTGCTTTGAAGTGTGTATGCTTAGCTATGGCTTTAGGTTCAAATTTTCTAAGTGTGAAGACATGTTCAACTTAGAGGAGGGTTTCATTTAAGTTGTTTAATTATTTTACATTGATTTTATTTTGTATTTTGATTTGGTTTAAGTGGATCCTACAATTAATTACTAAGTTATGAAAAGAGGGAAAGAGAAGAGAACTTCTCTTTCCTTCCCTAACTTAAGTAATTTCTAAAATAGATTCACATTTTAGTTTTGTTTAGGTGAATGTTTTGATTAAATTTTTTAATTAATCCTAAGTTTAGATAAACTCTAAACAAACCTATTCAAAAAGAAAGGTATTTTAAGATTAAATAAAATGAATTGAAATTCACATAACACACATTACTTCATTTCTTTTCCAACATATTTAACATGCATATGGATGGACTCTAAACATATATATACATACAAATGAGAGTATTTGACACACTTTATGATACATGCTAAGTAATCTATTTAAGGAAATTTAGAAGTTGAATAAACATTATTTTTCTTAAGTAGAAATGGATTTCCTTATCCAAATTTTCACATACACACATAAAATAAGAAAGGCATAAGTGAGTATAGCACCATTATTAACCAAAGGTGTAAGGTAGAGGGTTATTTAAAGCCTCGCAACCTTGGGGTTGTCCAGACTACTATACCACTTTCCTTAAATACAAACATGTGTATAAAAGAAATAAAATAGAAAAGGAGAATGGAAAAGATATATTAATGGATTCATTTTATTTATGTAATTTATATATGCTAGTATAGGTAACCCTCCTTAAGTGGTAGCATAGAGATGAATTAGATATGGAATTAGGTGAGTGTTAGGTTCTATTCAAATGAACCATACACCTCACCAAATTCCTATTCAAAACTATACCAACATAAGAAAGAAAGGAAACCTATGCTAACCATACATTTATATTCTTTTAAATGCAAACTCATAATTAAAATATAAGTAGCATACTTTTAGATTTGGTATTTGATTTATATGTTTTGAAAATAATTTGAATTTAGTAGTGATAATAGCCATTCATATTTCTACTTTAGCCAACACATGCAAATTTGACATAAGGTAAACAATTTCATTTTTAAATTTTGAATTTGAAAAATATGAATGCATAAAACCACTTGACATACAAATTTAATATGTTAGGGAAAGATTCAAAGTAATAAAAGCATGTAAACAAGTTTACTTCACTTAAATCCTAAAGACATTCTTATGGAATAAGAAAGTTTAAAATAAATCAAAGTGAACTCAAAGTGATTTTTGTTTAGTTTGGAGTTTGATTTAATTTTGAAAAGGTGAGATGAGTTTGTTGTTCCTAACCCATTCCCACATGTATTTGATGTTTTTGTTTAATTTTTAGATAATTAAAGCCAATTTTATGTATTAATTAGGTTAAGGTATGAATTAAGTAACTTAATTAACCCTTACCTACACCACCTTAGAATAATTAATCAAATAATTATGAGCCAATGAGATGACATAAAAACTCACAATGAATTTAAATTTGTAATGCACCTAATAAGGATAAGGCCTACTATAATTTGGCTCACAATTAAAGGTTAATTAAGCTAAGGGGTTTAGCTTAAGTAATTTCAAAAACACCCTTTCATACATATGAATTCAGTTTTGATTTCCTTAATTAAACTTTGGCTATTAAACACCTAAGCATCTACCCAAAATAGATTAATTAAGCTATGGAAATTTTTAGAATTTTTAGAAATTAATTAAGAGGATAATTAATGAATTAAACCTTAATTAAAGGAGATTAAGAAGAAAAAAATTGAGTTTAGGGAATAGCTTAGGGGAAATACCCCAAAATTATTCCCTAAACTTTCTACTGGATATGACCTTAATCAACCCTAATCATAGATTAAAACAACTAATCATACCTTAATTATGCTTAATTACATATGGAGGGTAATTAAAAATCCATATGAAATTCTTCTAATCAAGCTTTCAATAAATCCCAAGAAAATTAGAGGAGGTAGAAATCATCCCCTAAAATATATTAATCAGAGGTTTAATTAAAAAGTAATTAGTAAAATGAAGTTTCCAACAAAACCTAAAGTTAGAAAAATATAATTCAAAACTCATTAAAATTAATTTTAAAATATTCTAGGTTGAATTATATTTCTATAAGATTTTATTTCATATTTTTTTGAATTTTCTAGAAGGAGTTAAGAATTTTAGAAGATCCCTAGATTAATAAAAATTAATTAAGGCATTTAACTAATCCTCAGCTCATATATGCTTTACAGCCACAACGTGAGGGATTACTTAAGTTGTCAAATCTGAAATGACGGCTTGCGATGCATGCAGTTTGATCTCTACTATTTGATTAAAGATCGGACAACCAGAGATCTCCCCATAGTTTTGAAATGAATAACAACATTTAACTAATCCCCTAGCTCATGGTGCGACGCATGGCAGCGTCAGTCAATGCGCTTTACACGCATCATGCCGTGAGGGATTACTTAAGTTGTCAAATCTAAAATGGTGGCTGGCGGCATATGCGGTTTGATCTCTGCAGTTCAATCAAAGATCGGACAGCCAGGGATCCCCCCGTGATTTTGAAATGGATAATGGATATACAAAGGTGGGGAATTATCTCAACCATCCATCCAAAACATGGATGGATGAGATCTCTTAAGTTCTTTTTCTTGATAAATAGAGATCGTCCATGATCAAAGGGAAGATCCAAGCTCGATCTAGCTAGATTCAAACCAAATTCAGCTCACACCATCTAAAGCTAAAGAGCGGCAAATCCAACGGTCCAAAATCCATGAGATTTAAATTTCTTTCACAAAGCTCCACACCACATTGAGTTTAATGGTCATAAAATCACATACCTCACTGGAGGTGATCACTGGCATTTGATTCCCTTGGAGAAGCTTCATTTAGTTGAGATGAAGTTGTGTTAAGAGTATGAGCACTTCAGGTTGAGTGGATTGGTATATGGACCACCTTCTCCTTACCTAGCTTGCAACTTTGGTCGAGCTAGGTCCCCCCTTGCCTTTGAAACTTCAAAGAGAGCTTGGGTGCACTTGACTTACCTCTCTGATGGAGTGTGGAAAAGCAATTGGAGTGAAATTGAGTGAAGAGAAAATTCAAGAATGGATTGAGCTCCCCTATTTCACTGTTCAAAAACTAAGAAATGGGGAAATGGCAAGAGTTTAGAAGGCTAGGGATCACTCTTGATAGCTCCTAAGTATTCTAGTACTCAATTGAATTGAGGAATGATCGATTTGAGTTTCCTTAGGGGGAGTATATCTCTCCCTTGAAGGATCGGATGGCTACAAGCCATTGTGTCTTTTGATCCCATTGATCATATTGGGGAGTTTTTTTTGGCTATTTTGAGTGTGCACATGGTCGGTTTGAGCCAAGGAGTGGATTGCCAAGCTCCCATGTACATTAATTTGACTGGGAGAGGGTTTTGAATTTTGACCCATGGGAAGTTTGGTCTAGGACCAATTGACCCAAACCCATTAAGTTGGTGCACCACTCACTAGGTCCCCTTGAGCTTTTAGGAAAGCCTCAAGTGAATGTGAAGAGGGTATGACTAAATTACCCATGATTAGCCAAAATTTGTTCTTTGGCCTAGGGAAGAATAATCATTTTGCTTATTTTTCACTTTGGATATGTTGGGTATATGGAGAAACTAAGTTTGGCCAAGTTTCATGAGATTTGGAATTCAGTTGATAGGGATTGGCTCATGTTGACTCATTTAGGTCAAAATGGGTCAACTTGGGTCAAGTTGACCAATTGGTCAAATTGGGTTAAACCAAGGGTTAGGTCAAGTTCAAATGACCATTTGAAATATTTTGATGGCTTTGGTTTGGTTCAATTTGGATTAGTTTTGGATTTGGCTCATATGACTTTGTTTAGGTCAAATGGGTCAAGTTGACCTATTTGACCCATTTAACCTATTTGAGGTAGGTCAAAGGTAGGTTTAGGTTTGGTAGTCATATGGAGTGGATTGATATATTTTTTTCCAATCAATTTTAGTTATGTTTAAATTTAGCTCAACATGACCCCTTTAGGCCAAGTTGGGTTTACGATCAATTGGGCTAGGTTAGGTCTAGTTAGCTAATTGAGGCTTTGGTCAAGTTCCATAAGTGATTTAGAATGAACTTGACCCATTGGATCCAATCAATTTGACTTAGATCAAGTTTTGATACATTTTGACCCTTTAGGTCAAAATGGGTCAACTTGGGTCAAGTGGCCAATTGGGCTAGGTTAGGCTCAAATGTTGGCTTGGTCAAGTTCAAACATATGTCATGAGTGAACTTAGATCAATGGTTTCAATCAATTTGGCCTATGGTGGAATTTGGCTATGTTAGGTTTCATTTTGGGCTAAGTGTTAACTTGGTCAAACTTAGGTTTAACTTAGTTTGACCTAATTTGATAGATTGATCATCTTATGATGATTGTTGATCATGATGAGAGGGATACATGAGTTTGGTTCAATCCAATTTGGTTAGGATTAAAATTTGGCTCATAAGGATACTTTAGGTCACTTTGGGTCAAGTGAGCCTAAGTGGGTCAAATGGCTTGGTCAGCTTGATTTGAAGTTGATCTTATATGGACTTATGATTGAAATATAAATCCATTTACAAGTGGTTTGAAGTCAAATGGGTTTTGATCCATTTGAAAATTTTTTATTCAAAGGAAGAATATGAAGGGTTTTGGGTTTGATTTTTGAACGAGGTTTTGATTGTTCAATTGAAGTTTGTATTTATATTTAGACTCATGATTGTAGGTTTGATTGAACTATGAGAGAAAATCAAGAGTTTGGCTTGATTTGAATTTGATTTGGCTAGGTTCAAGATTTTGACTTGAAAGGCTTAGATTGGATTTTGAGTGGATTTGAGTTTAATTTTTGGAATTAGTTTTGATTGTTTGAATTTATACTTCATTTATATATGTGAATATAAATGAGAATATAAATGGATCGTGAGAAAATTTCAAGGATTTGAAGGGGTTTAATCATGATTTAGGCTAAGTCCACTAAAAAGGATTTAAGGGACTTAGGAAAATTTTAGAGTTTGAAGTTTGAATTTTTGAATTTGGTTTGATTGATTTATTTATATTTCATTTATATATGTGAATATAAATGAGGATATAAATGAGTTATGAGAAAATCCCATGACTTTGAATATGGTTTGATCAAGATTTAGGCTAAGTTCATTAATGGAAAATTAATGACTTAAGAAGATTTTAAATTGGGAATTTAATTTGATGATTTGATTTGATTGATTTATATTCATATTTTATTTATATATGTGAATATAAATGAGAATGTAAATGAGTTTTGAGAAAATCCCATGACTTTGGAATGGTTTAATCAATATTGGCTAAGTCCATTAATGAAAATTAAGGACTTAAGGAAAATTTTATGAATTGATTTGGAATTTTAAATTTAGTTTAATTGATTTAAATTTATATTTTATTTATATATGCAAATATAAATGAGAATATAAATGAATTATGAGAAATTATCAAAGATTTAAATAGGTTTGGATCATAATTTTGGATAAGTCCTTAAGGACGATTAAGGACTTAAAAAAAATTTTAACTTAGGAATTTTTGATGAATTTTGATCATGGGTTTCAATCATGGATTTCAATAAGAAATTTAAATCATATGGAGTTGATTTGGATTTGGGAAATCAAATTGAATTGATTTGGAGTTTAACTTGAAAGAAGGAAAGTGAGGAATGGTTTAAGCTAAAGGTAGGATGTTTTCCATAACACCCCTAAGGCATGACCTATTCCTATGGCTAACTCTTCTAAGTCTCTAGGGCTAGGTTGAGTGTCCACCTAATCACTAGATGTGTCTTAAGAATAAGGAGCTCTTAAAGTCTAAGAGGAGTCCTTTGTCTGAGATGGAGGGGTTGAGAGCTCATTCTAAAATTGAGGTCAAGAGGTATGAATTAAGCATGTTAATTACCCCTTACCTACACCACTTTAACATAGTTAATCAAATAATTATGAGCCAATGAGATGACATAAAACCTCACAAGGAATTTAAATTTGCAAAGAACCTAGGAAGAAAGGGGCCTAATGCAATTTGGCTCATGATTAATGATAAATTAAGCTAAGGGGCTTAACTTATGTAATTTCAAAATAGCCCTCACACATATGAGTTGAATTTTGATTTCCTTAATTGAACTTAGGCTTTGGAACACCTAAGCATCTACCCAAAGTAGATTAATTGAGTTCTGGAAAGTTTTATAATTTTAAGAAATTAATTAAGAGGGTAATTACTGAATTAGTCCTTAATTAAGAGAGGATTAAGAAAGAAAATAGGGTTTAAGGAATAACTTAGGGGAAATGCCCCAAAAATTATTCCCTAAACCTTCTATTCATTGAAACAGACCTTAATCAACTTGATGAAAGGGTTAAACAATTAATCAAATCCTTAATTAACCTTAATTACATTAAGGGGGAATTAGGAAATGAATTAGCAATTTCCCCAATTAAGCCACTAATAAATCCCAAGAAAATTAAGGGAAGCATATGTCATCCCCCAAAATGCACCAAAGTTTAGATTAATCAGTAGATTAATTAAGGAGTAATTAGCAAATTGAAATTTCTAATAAAACCCAAAATCAGAGTAAGACACTATTCAAAATCCATTAAAACCAATTTTAGAATATTCTAGGTTGAAATCTCTTTCAGTGACAATTTACCTCATATTTTCCTGATTTTTCTTTAGAGAGATATGAATTATAGAAGTTTAGGCAATTAATTAGAATTAAATAAACCTTAATTAGTTCCTTAATCCCTACGTCATGACACAAAGTAGACGGCGACTTTACAGTCACTCCTCAGGCCACTTATATTGCATTGTGGCTCGGTATGGACGCTATGACATTTGCCTCAACCGTCCGATCAAGAAAGATGGCTGATATTAAAGCTGCCATTCATAGGGGATTAAATTAATTTAAAATGTGATTTAATATTGACCGTCCAACCAAAATGTGTGGATGGACGGCCATAGATCATCCCTATTCTTCCCTATGGAGAAATGGAGATCGTCCACTTTCAAAGGAAAGATCCGAGCTCGATCAAGCTTGGATTGGATTGAAACTCAACACACACCATCTAAACCTAATGGCAAGCACTTCTAACTGTCAAAATTCCATGGGATTAAAATTTCTTTTACAGAGCTCCACACCACATTGAGTTTATTGGTTGAAAAATGTCATATCTCGCCAGAGGTGGTCACCGGCACTCAATCCCCTTGGAGAAGCTTTGTCTGGTTGAGATGAAGCTTTAGTGAAAGTTTTAGCTCTTAAGGTTGAGTGGATAGCTCTATGGACGAACCCCTCCTCCTAATGAGGTCGGCTTTGATCTAGGTGAATCCTCCTCTGCCTTTGGAGCTTTGGAAAGAGTATGAGAAAGCTCGATTGGGTTCTCTGATGAAGTGTGCAAAGGGAATTTGGTTGAATTTAAGTGTAGTGAAAGTTGAGAAATCAGTGGAGCTCCCCTATTTTCACTTAAGAAAAATGGAGAAATGGCCAATTCAATCTCCTTCTAGGAAGCTTAGGAACTCTTGCAAATGACTCCTCTCACTCTCTAGGCTTCAATCGACAATGAGGAAGTGTAGTTTCAAATGAATTAGGGGAGTATTTCTCCCCCTTTGGCAATCAGACAGTCGAGCATAGGCTTGCCATTTTGATCTAATTTCCCTCATGCAATGGGTTGTTTGATTTGTTAGAGGCTTGCACATGGTTGGTTTGGCCAGAGGAGTGGGAATATGAACTCCCCATGTGCTCAAAACAAGTGGAGGGAGGTTTTCCATGTGGCCAATTTGAGCCATGTGCTCGATTTTGGCCTTGAGTTGGTCTGACCCACATCCATTGGATTGGGTGCAACACCCTCCATAAGGTTTACTTGACCTATTAGGAGAGTATCAAGTAGGTATGAAGATGGTTTGACGAAATTCCAAGTAGAATTGACCAAAATTTGTTCTATGTCCTAGGGGTGAAATGGTCATTTAGGTAATTTTTGAATTTGGATATGTTGGGTAAGTTGAGAAAAAAAGGTTTGGCCAAGTTTCATTGGATTTAGAGTTCATATGGTATGGTTTGGCTCGTGTTGACCCATTTAGGTCAAAATGGGTCAAGTTGACCAAATGGTCAAATTGGTCAAACCAGGAGTTGTGTCAAGTTCATATGACCATTTGAAATGTTTTAGTGGCTTTGGTTTGATTCAATTTATTTTAGGTTTGAATTTGGTTCAATGACTTCATTTAGATCAAATGGGTCAAGTTGACCTATTTGACCAATTTGACCAATTTGACCTATTTGAGCTAGGTCATGGGTAGGTTTAGGTTTGGTTAGTCATATGAAGTGGATTGGTATCTTTTTTTCCAATCAATTTTGGTTAAGTTTGAATTTAGCTCAACATGACCCTTTAGGTCAAGTTGGGTTCAAGGTCAATTGAGCTAGGTTAGGTTTAGTTGGCCAATTGAGGCTTTGGTCAAGTTCAACAAGTGATTTAGAATAAACTTGACCCATTAGTTTTAATCAATTTGTCTTAGATCAAGTTTTGACATATTTTGACTTCTTAGGTTAAGTTGGAACAACTTGGGTGAAGTGGCCAATTGGGTTAGGTTAGGCTCAAATGTTGACTTGGTCAAGTTCAAACATTAGTCATAAATGAACTTAGATCATTTGTTTCAATCAATTTGGCCTGTGGTGGATTTTGGCTATGTTATATTTTATTTTGGCCAATTTGATTGATTGATTGATCATCTCATGATGATTGTTGATCATGATGAGATATTGAGAGTTTGATTCAATTTAATTTGGTTAGGATTAAAATTTGGTTCATAAGGGTCCTTTAGGTCACTTTGGGTCAAGTGAGCTTGAGTGGGTCAAATGGCTTGGTCAAAGCTTGATTTGAGTTTGAATGATCTTGTATATGGACTTATGATTGAAATATAAATCTACTTGCAAGTGGTTTGAGGTCAAATGGGTTTTGATTCATTTCATAATTTCAAGTTCAAATGGTGAACATGAAATCAATTTTGGCTTGATTTTTGAATTGAGTTTTGGTTTAGTGATTGAAGTTTGCATTTATATTTGGATTCATGATTGAAGGATTGATTGAATCATGAAGGAAAATCAGTTTATTTGATTTGAAGTTGATTTGGATAAGTTCATGATTTTGACTTGAAAGGCTTGGATTGGATTTTGAATGGATTTGAGTTTGATTTTTAAAAGCGATTTTGATTGTTTGAATTTATATTTAATTTATATATGTGAACATAAATGAGAATATAAATGGATTATGAGAAAATTTCATGAATTTTGAATGATTTAATCATGATCTAGGCTAAGTCTTTAAGAGAAAATTTCAAGGACTTCGAAAATTTTGGAGTTTTGGATTTGATTTTTGAGTTTGATTTGATTGATTTGAATTTATATTGCATTCATATATGTGAATATAAATGAGCTATAAGCAAATCTCATGAGTTTTAATTGATTTGAAGATGATTTAGACTAAGTCCTCATGGTAGAAATTTAAGACTTAAAATTTTTTTGGAGTTTTGAATTTGAATTTGAATTTTTCAATTTAGTTTGATTGATTTGAATTTATATTTCATTTATATCTATGAATATAAATGAGTTATGTGAAAATTTCATGAATTTTAATTGATTTGAACATGATTTAGACTAAGTTCTTAAGAGAGGAAATTAAGGACTTAGGAAGGATTTTAAATTTGAAATTTGAAATTTCATTCATGGGTTTCAATTGTGGATTTCAATCATGGATTTCAATCATGTGGCATTGATCTTGAGTTTAGAGAAAATAGAATAAGATTGATTTGGAATTTGACTTTGAAGGAAGGAAGGTGAGGAGTGGTTTAAGCTAAGAGTAGACAAATTTTCCTAACACCCCTAAGGCATGACCTATTCCTATGGCTAACTCTTCTAAGTCTCTAGGGAGAGACTGAGTATCCACCTAATCACTAGATGTGTCTTAGGACTAATAATCTCTTAAAGTCAAAGAGGAGTCCTATGTCTAATATGGAGGGGTTGATAGCTCATTCTAAAAATGAGGTGAACAATCCATTACCACTGAACTAAATCTTGAGAAAAACTGACTGAAACTAAGCTGAAGTTCTACAATTTTTGAAAACAAACTCAAATTAGGTTTTTTGCTTTTACCAACTTTTTGAATTTTGATTTAGAATTTAAACCCACACTCAATAATTTGAATATGTTAAGTGGGGCTCATCGATTTAGGAGAGAGATTTTGAATGAATTGGAGAAGAGATTTTTGAGTTTAGAATCCATTTTCAACAAATTTGTGTATGTTCAAAATGGGTTCAAATATTTTGAAAAGATATTTGATGCTTCCATTGGTTCATATTTGAATTTGATTTTTATATTTGGGGACCCTTTATTTAACAATTTGAGTATGTTAAATTGAGGGTCAATTGAATTTATTTTTGATTTGATTTTGGAATTTACTCACTTAGCAAATTTGGGTATGTTAGATAAGGTGTTTGAAAACAATTTTCTTCTTTTGCTTGTTTGCTCATGATGTGAATCACGTTGTGAATTTGGGAATGGACTCTTTACTTAGCAAATTTGTGTTTGCTAAATAAAGTCCAAATGTTTTTATTTTGATTTTTTAAAAGAGGATATTCGCTTAGCAAATTTGTGTATACTAAGTAAAGTCTAAATATGTTTGATTTTGAAAAGAGGATCTTTACTTAGCAAATTTGGATATGCTAAATAAAGTCTCAAATGTGTTTTGTTTTGAAACAAATATCTTTACTTAGCAAATTTGTGTATGCTAAATAAAGTCCAAGTGTATTTGAAAAGAGGATCTTTACTTAGCAAATTTGTGTATGCTAAATAAGATCCAAATGTGTTTAATTTTTTTATTTTGAAAAAAAGGATCTTTACTTAGCAAATTTGGGTATGCTAAATAGAAAATCCAAATGTGTTTAATTTTTTGTGTTTTTATTTTGAAAATAAGATCCTTACTTAGCAAATTTGGGTATGCTGAGTAAAGTTCAATGTGTTTAATTTTTGTGTTATTTTTGAAAGGAGGGATTTCTATTTAACAAACATGGTGTGTTAAATGGAATCCAATTTTTCTTTTTGAAAAATGTAACTCTCATTTGACAGATTTGGGTATGTCAAATAGAATTCCAATGTATTTTGTTTTTGCAAAGTAGATTTCCATTTAACAAATTTGGGTATGTAAAAAATGGAAGTCAATTTTGTTTCATGTTTCAAAGATGAAGTTTTTGTGTGGGATTTATTTTCTTCTTTTTGAAAATATGGAAATTCTAACTTAACACATGTGGAATGTGTTGAGTGGAGTTTCAATTGGTGTGATTTTTGTTTGAAGACCAAGCCTCCATTCAACAAGTTTGGATATTTTGAATGAACAGGCTTATCTTCAAATTTAATTTTTTTTTGAAAGGGAAGAAACTTTCAACTTCAACATATGTAAGATATATTGAAATGGAATTTCAATTTTATGATATGATTCTATTTGGAAATGAAATCTTCATTCAATAAATTTGGGCATATTGAATGATGGTGTTCATTTTCAAATATGTGCTTTTAAAAATATGATTTTGATTTTGTTTTAAAATGAAATCTTCATTCAATAAATTTAGTTATGTTGAATGAGGATGTTGATTTGTGCTTTTTGAAAGATGATTTTGATTTTATTTAGAAATGAAATCTTCATTCAATAAATTTGGGTATATTGAATGAGGATGTTTATATGTGCTTTTTGAAAAGATGATTTTTGATTTTGTTTGAAAATAAAATCTTCATTCAATAAATTTGGGTATATTGAATGAGGATGTTCATTTTTGTTTTTTGAAAAGTGATTTTGATTTTATTTGGAAATGAAATCTTCATTCAATAAATTTGGGTATATTTAATGAAGATGTTCATTGTGCTTTTTGAAAGGTGATTTTGATTTTATTTAGAAATGAAATCTTCATTCAATAAATTTGGGAATATTTAATGGATATTCATATGTGCTTTTGAAAGATGATTTTTGATTTTGTTTGAAAATGAAATCTTCATTCAATAAATTTAGGTATATTGAATAAGGATGTTCATTTGTGATTTTTAAAAGTTGATTTTGATTTTATTTGAAAATGAAATCTTCATTCAATAAATTTGGGAATATTGAATGAAGATGTTAATATGTGCTTTTTGAAAAGATGATTTTTATTTTCTTTGAAAATGAAATCTTCATTCAATAAATTTGGGTATATTGAATGAGGATGTTCATTGTGCTTTTGAAAAGTGATTTTGATTTTATTTTGGAAATAAAATCTTCATTCAATAAATTTGGGTATATTGAACGAAGATGTTCATTTGTGCTTTTTGAAAGGTGATTTTGATTATATTTGGAAATGAAATCTTCATTCAATAAATTTGGGTACATTGAATGAGGATATTCATATGTGCTTTTTGAAAGATGATTTTTGATTTTGTTTGAAAATGAAATCTTCATTCAATAAATTTAGGTATATTGAATGAGGATGTTCATTTATGCTTTTTGAAAGATGATTTTTGATTTTAATTTTGATTTTGGAAAGGTCCCACATGTAATCTTGAAGATTGTTTGATGAGGTTAAGTTCTGAAACTTTTTGTGCAAATATTTTATTATGTGAATTTGGAAAAAGTGCTTTTGAAAAGCGATTTTATAAGAGAATTATTTTTCTTTATTTTTTGGTATGAACTTTTACCTTATCATAAAGATGGTAAGAAAAAGTTCTTTAATTATCTCTTTATTAAAGTTTGTTTTCACCTATTAGGAGACCCAATAGGGGTTTTAAGACCTACACAGAGTGAGGTCCTAAAACCTAAAGGATGTTGGCTAGCTTAGCTTAAGAATGAGCTAAGTGCCAATAAAAAAAAAGGATAGTCTCAGACTCCTATGAAATATAAATTCACTATTGATACTTGGAGACAACAATCATTTACCAAAGATAGAGAGAGGAACCATCCCCAACGGAGTCACTAGAAAAATCTATGATGTTTTTATTTCCCAAACTCTGGGAATTTGAAAAAAAAAATGTGTATTTTATTGGGACACCACATAGATCCGCAGATATACTTATTAGGATGATCGGGTGCGACATTAAGGGGTGATGTACTATCTCAAGAGACAAAAGTCACCATCCTATAATGGACCTAATCACCTAATAAAGACTCCTAAGGATAATGGATCTTCGAATGTACTAGAGATCTTTCCCCTACTTTACATGAAAAAGTAAAGTATGGTTTATTTTAAATCGGATTCATTAAGTTCCCTATGGAGGCAAGCCCACAAAGTCAATTACACCTTAAAAAATGAGATTCCTTAAGAATACTCTCATTAAGGTAAATGATCATTATCTAAAGATTTCAAAGATAAGACTATCAAATTGGTTATTTTGGAAAATCAAGTGGGTTTGATCAAGGAGGGAGTTATTATCAAACCAAAGGAGATGAGTGGGATTTATGATACTAGGAAAAAGCATCCCAAACTATCCTATGGGGATTTATATTTTGAAATTGAGGTGATTTATATGTTTGAGTTGAATTTTTATTAAAAATCTAGGGCTTACAATTTCACAACACAAGATCATGGAAATGCCTAAGAGGTGAGGATTTATGCTTGTAGCCCGTAGAAGGAAATATCAACCTCGGATCCTAAATCTAGGGAGCTTTGGTGAGGGCCAAGGAATGACCTAAATCTAAGGTGAAAAATGGGTATATGGTTTACCTCCATAAGAGAGGATAAACCACCTCATAGTTGGACTTACAATCGCTTGGGGGTGGTTGTCAACTAACTCCTCTTACAATTTTAAATACATATAGGAAAGTCTTATACTTTGCAAGATAGCTAGGCTGTTATTTATTTAGAAAGAAGACTAAGTCCTTAAACATCACCTAAGAGACTAGATAATGAAGGGCATGAATAATAAATTAATCTAATGCAAAATCTTGTTAAGTTTTATTTCAATTTTTGGATGTTTTTATTTAACACGAGCTATGAGATTCATATGCCTAATGCATGAGAAATTGCTTATGGGCCAAAATCAGAAAGAATGAGGTGTGTTTCCACCATGGCTCTCAAAGGTCAAGCCATTTTCACTGGCAAAGGTGGAAGCCCTCCATTAACAAAAGTGAAGTAAGATGATTTTATGCATGATGTGAGACATACAACATCCAACCAAGGGGTTGCTAAATTTTTTTATTATCTTGATTTATGTCCTAGGATTTAGGTGAGGTTATGAGTTGTTTAATTTTATTTTGGGTTGATTAATTATATATAAAATTTATTTTCTCCTAAGAGCCTAATTTCCTCCAGGCCATTCATCAATTGATGAAGAAACTAGGAAAATCATGCCATCCTAATTGTGCAATCATAAAAAAAAAAACATCAATCAATTTATAAAATAGCTGCAAAAGAATAAGAGGCCAATGTTGCTCCACCGCAAAACCCAAAAAAGAAATGGGTAGATCTCCACCCTTATACAACCTAGATTACAAATGAATAATTAGAATTTAGAAGGAATTTATGTTATGGGGGTATTCATTCTTCATTCTTTATTTCTTTCTCTTTCTTTCTTTCTTTCTTTCTTCATTTCTTTCTTTCTTTTGGTTGGTTGGATGAGTTTTCCAGGCTTCATGGTGCATAAGACTTAGTCTTATGACCAATGCTCATCCTAATCCCCCATAATATTCATTCCAAATCTTAACTGCAAAATTTACATCAAAATGGGAAAAGTAAATCTAACTAAACCTACAAAATAGATATTAGCTAAACATACCACACAACCCAAGAAATTATATGAATAATTTGGACTTAGCACCCCACACATGGGTAACCAAGTCCACCTGTTCTGATTTGGATTATGCTTAGGGGTATAAGCAACTTACTTAACAAAAAGTATTTGTATTTTTATTATAGCCCTTAAGCACAATCCCCTATAGAAGACATGATTAGTCTAAGATTGCTCCACCATCTAATCTATGCACATGCACCCTAACATCCAGTCTAAAAACATTACATCATAAAAAAAAATCATGCATTAAACCATGCATTGCCCTAACATAGAGCTAGCAATGGTGACTTAGCTTAGTAATAATTTAATGTGTGTGGCATGTCTTAGCTAGGCTTTAAGGTTGGAATTTTCTAAGTGTGAGAGATTCAACATAGAAGGATGGTTTCATTTCAAGTGATTTAATTGATTTGTCAATTTTATTTGGTGATTTGATTTGGTTTGAATGAATCGCATTTAGTTACTAAATATTGTAAAGAGAAGAAAAGAGGAGAACTTCTCTTTCATCCCTACCTTAAGTAATTTCTAAGGTAGATTCATTAATGATTTTTCTTTAGTGAATGTTTTATTATGTGTTTTAATTAACCCTAAGTTTATATTTACTCTAAATAGCCTTATTCAAATAAGAAAGGCATCTTAGGATTAATTAAGGTGAATTACTATCACATAACACACAACCTGTTATTTCTTTCCACCATGTATACCATGCATATGAATAACTATAAGCATAGCTATACATGTAATGCAAACTTTAGCACATTTTGATGATGAATGCTAAGAGTTGTTGCTTAAGAAAATTTAGACATTCCATGAATGTATGTTTTTATTAAGTAGAAAATATGGACTCTTTTATCCAATTATTAAATGAACATCCATATGTTAAAAGACATAAGTGAGTACATCGCCATTATTTTCTACACAATGGGTGTAAGATACAAGACCTACTTGGGGCTACTTAATGTCTCGTAACTCCGGGATGTCCAGACTAATATACCACTTTTCTTAAATACATGAGAATGTATAAAAAAAAAAAAAATAAATGGATGAAGAATCATGCAAAAGATTTTATTTTGATTTGGTTATGTAATTTACATGTGTAAATGTGGAGATCCTTTTAAGTCACAACATAGAAATGCATAGGAATAGATTTAAGCAAGTGTTATGTTCTTTCAAATGAACTATACACTTTACAAATCCATGTTAAGAGAAGAGAAGAAAATCACATAAAATACATCTTATACTATAATCACATGCAAGCTTATAATTATCTATAAGTAGCATCACTTCATTTATAATCTTTGATTTATAGGTTTTAAAAATAATTTTTGGTTTAATAGTGATAATAGCCATTCATATTCTTAACTTTAGCCAAAACATGCAATTTGACATAAAGGAAAACATTTTATTTAATTGATTTTCAAAAGAGATGAATGCATGATTTCATATGGAAAACAACATTTAACATGCTTGGAAAGAAATAAAGGGATGTAAGCAAATGACTTCATTCATCCTAAGTAATTCCTAAAGATAAACCTATAAGAT
Source organism: Cymbidium sinense (assembly GCA_021442155.1). NCBI lineage: Eukaryota > Viridiplantae > Streptophyta > Magnoliopsida > Asparagales > Orchidaceae > Cymbidium > Cymbidium sinense. The sequence continues at coordinate 79,429,918 of CM038228.1, read as the reverse complement.
AAGATCATTTAAAGTGAATCAAAATTCTTTAAGAAGATTTTTATTTTTTTAATTTAATTTGATTTAGGAAATATGAAAAGGGTTTGTTGGACCTAACCCATTTACCACATGTGTGAATGGATTTAGTTTAATTTTAAAACAATTAAGTTGATTTTAAATTTTATTTAGGTTAAGGTGTGAATTAAATCCATTAATTACCACTTACCTATACCACTTTAACATAATTAAATAAGTAATTATGAGCTAACATATGATATGCAACTACATGGAATTTAAATCAACAACGCGCCTAAGAAATAAAGGGGCCTAATGCAATTGACTCACAATTATTGATTAATTAAGCTAAAGAGTTTAATTAAGTACTTTCATAACCATCTTACACATGTAGTTTGATTATAATTTTCTTTGAAGGCTCTTAGGCTATTGAACACCTATGAATCTACCCAAGATTAAGTGATTAAGTTCTTGAGTCATTTGGTTTTGAGTTTAGTTAATTAAGCCATTTAATGAAGTGATTAAATCATTAATCAATTTGCAAATTAATTAAGTCTTTATCCAAATGAAATAAACTTAAGGGAAAAGATTTGGAAAAGAAATCCTAATCTCATTCCCTAAGTCCATTCACTATTTCATGATGATTAATAAACTTAATTAATGAATTTATCACTATTTAATAGGTTAATTAATCATTTAATTAATTAAGGGAGTGATTAGGGGTGAATCAAGCAATTCTCTAATTAACCCAATAATAAATTCCAAGAAAATCATGGGAGGTAGAGGTCATCCCATTAATCAACCCTTGGAAGTTTGGAATTAATTGTTGAAGTAATTAAGGAGTAATTATCCTAATTATATTCTCCATAAAACCCAAATTGAGTGAAGGTTACTATTCAAAATCATTTAAACTTAATTTTATATTATTCTCCTTTGAATTATCTTGAAAATGAACTTGAGTTTCTATTATTTGGATTTTTTTATAATTAGTTATAAATTTTTGAAGTTTTTGTGATTAATGGATAATTAAAATAGCCTAATTAATTAACTAATCCCTAATGTGGACAGCGATGTGACGCAAGCGTGATGGGATTGGTTATAAGTTATCATCCATGAGTCGTGGGCGACATGCTTTCTCCATGGGTCATCTGATCTAAGATTAGACGGCCATGATTACTTCTATGATTTAAACTAAAAATAAAGAGAGATCTAATGTGATTAAATCACAACCATCTATTTCAATCATGTAGAACATACATGTACGATTTATCTCTTCCCTAGCAGTGAGAGATGGATGTCTTCCATTGATCATCGCTCGATCTGAGCTCACCCGAGCTCGAATGGAGTTCAAACTCAGCCCACACCTTTGAAAGAGCATAAGCAAGAGATCCAATGGATAAGATCTAATGGGATTATAATTCCCTTCACAAAGGATCAAGCATTTTTAATCCTAAGATCAATTTTGAACAATACCTGCCAGAGGCTATAACCGGTGCTTCCAAGGAGGAGGTAGCTTTGTCTAGTGGAGACGAAACCCTGTTGAAGGTATAATGCTTTGATTTGAAGTGGATGTCTTGGTTGACCAAGCTCCCCTTCAATGGTGATCAGGCTTGATCAAAGTGAGGCTTCCCATGGCTTGGAGACCTGGGAAACAACTCGGTTGAGCTCGACGAGGTGCCTTGATGGTGCTTCCAAGTTTAATTTGGGCTTAGTGGAGAATTGAATGATTTGAGTTGATTTGGATCTCCCGTTTCATCTTTGAAGAAAACTGAGAAGGAGAAATTGAGGAGGCTTGGAAATGGCTTTGGGAAGTTTGGAGAAGCTTACTTTTGATTCCTAGAGCTCAATCAAATGCAATAACTGGTTTGAGTGGGAATGAAGCGGAGTATATATCTCCCACCCTAGATCGGACGACCGAGACTACCTTTACCATTTTAGCTAAATTATTAGGATTGATTGATCAGTTTGGATTGTTAGACACTCCATGTGATTCATTTGAAGGAGGAGTTACTGGGTATCGATGGGTCATGGTTGACCCAAACCCATTGGGTCATGTTCACCACCTCCTTGGTGTCCAAGTGGATCACTAGGAAGATAAGTGTCCATGAGAAGAATTGGCCAAATTGAATTTGGCCATAGTTACCCTTTGACCTAAGGGTAATAGTCATTTACCTTGATTTTGATTTAGAAGATTTGAAATGATTCAAAATTAAATAAATTATTGATTTGAGTCATTTGGTTTTTAATTTGACCCATTTAGGTCAAGTTGGGTCAATTTGGGTTAGGTTGACCTATTGATCAAATTGGGTCAAACCATACATTGGGTCAAGTTCAAATGATCATTTGGAGCCTATGGGTATCACTAGTTTGGTTCAATTTGATTTATATTTAATTTTGGTGCATTTGAGTTCGCTTAGGTCAAATGGGTCAAGTTGACCAATTTGACTCATTTGACCCAATTGGGTTAGGTCATGGATTGGTTTATGCTTGGTTGATCATTAGAAATGTATTACAAGCTTTGGTCTGATTTCAAGTTGATTTGACCTTTTAGGTCAAGTTGGGTTCGGTCAATTGGCTAGTTTAGTTGGCCAAAGCTTTGGTCAAGTTCAACAAGTGATTTAGAATGAACTTGACCCATTGGTTGCAATCAATTTAGCTTAGATTAGATTTGACCCATTTTGACTTTTAGGTCAATTTGGCTCAACTTGGGGTCAAGTGTCAATCAATTTTGGCTCAATTGATGGCTTGATCATGTTCGATCATTGGTTATGGATTGATTTAGATCAATAGTTTCAATCAATTTGGCATATGGTGGATTTTGGCTAGTTTAAGTTTCATTTAGGCTAAGTGTTGACTTAGTCAAAGGCTAGCTTTTACTTGGTTTGACTTTGTTTGACTGATTTGAGTGATTGATCATCCTAGGGGGATTGTTGCTCATAATCTCAGGCTTAGATGGGCTTAGTTCAATCCAATTTGGCTTGGATTAGAATTTGGCACAAAAAGGTGCTTTAGGTCACTTTGGGTAAAGTGAGCCTAAGTGGGTCAAAAGACTTGATCAAGGCTTGATTCAAGTTTGGTTGAACTCACATTTGGACTTATGATTGAGAAATAAATCTAATTGCAAGTGATTTAAAGTCAAAGGGTTTTGATTCATATGACAATTTCAAGTTCTAAGGATGAACATGAGTTTGACTCGGGTTAGTTTTATTTTGGTTTGGTGATTGTAGTTTATATTTATATTTGGGCTTTTGATTCAAGGATTTGATTATTTAAGAGAAAATCCAAGGGTTTGGATTGATTTGGGAATGATTTGGCTAGGTTCAAGAATTTGACTTGAAAGAGAATAAGTTGGATTTTGGTTAGATTTGGATTTGCATTTTGAATTAATTTTAGTTATTAAAATTTATATTTCATTTATATTTTGAATATAAATGAAGATATAAATGGGTTATGAGAAAATCTTTTGAATTTGAAATGATTTGGTTTTATTTGAGCTAAGTCCATAAGATGGAATCAAAATGGCTTAGGAAAGATTTTGGATTTGAAATTGATCATGGGTTTCAATCATTTGATTTGGAATTGATTATTATTTAGATTTTAGAATTAATTTGATGATTTGAGAAAATCAATTGAGTTGAAATTGATTTAAGATTTGATTTGAATATGAAGTTTGATTTGAAAGAAGGGAGCAAGGATTTGGTTCATACTATAGGGTAGGCAAGTCCTCCTAATACCCTTAAGGCATAACCTATTCCTATGGTTAACTCTTCAAAGTCTCTAGGTTAGGTTAAGTGTTCACCTAATCACTAGAAGTGTCTTAAGACTAAAAAAACTCTTTATTTCTAAAGGAGTTCTATGTTTAATATGGAGAAGTTGAAAGCTCACTCCAAAAGTGAGGTCAACAAAAGCCTAAGCATTAATTAACTAAAAGATTTAGAAGCTATAAGTTTATGATGATGAATAACACCATGCATGCATTTTATCTTCTCTGCTTGAAATATGGAGGATCTTCACTCATTACACAAAAAGGGGGAGAGCAAGTCCTCATGCCCCTTAAGTGAAGAACACATCTCTCAGGAATTAGCCCATAACTCAATTTCATCATGCATTTAAGTATAATTGTCAATCCAAGCTTGAGTCAAATAATGAGTTAAAATGAATAAAAATATGCAATTTTTGTTGCATTAATTTAAGACATATTTCATGTGAATCATGATCTATTCTCTTAGGAAGTGAGTTTAAAACTTTATATAACAATCAAACTATCTTGCATCAACATAAGTCGACTCACATAGTTTTGAAGTGTAAGAGGTATTAGCTGGCTGCCACTCTAGATAGTTGTAAGTCCAGAAGAGTCAAGATTTGCTCATGTCTTTAGGTAAAGATATGCCAAAGTGTCTTATTTTTCTCAAGTAGATGTATGTTGAGTTTTTAGCTTGTGTTGAAGCACTATTAGATATAGGTTCAGAGGCCACTTATTTCTCATTTGTTGTGAGTGTAAGTTCTCACCTCTTAAGTATATACACAATCTTATATTATGAGAACGTAAGTAATAGAATTCAAATAAAATTGTCAACTTTAATCATAAATAAATTTATTTTCAAAAATATAAAACCCAACATAGGATAGAATTGAGGGCTTCACTAGGCTTCCTAGTATCTAGACACTCTCTACTTATTCCCTTTAGACTCTGAAAAGAACTATTCTTATTTGATATTTCTCATTTGATTATTCAAATTACACTAATCTTTTAATCATAATCTTTCAAATTTTTAGAAACACCAATTAACTACTTTAATTAAGAGTATTCTTAGGAGTTCCCCCTATTTTAAGATGTAATTAACTATAAGAACTTACCTCAAAGAAAAACTAAAGAACCCTACTCAAAATAAATCTTGTTTTGCTTCATCCATATAAAGTAGGAGAATGATCTTTGGTAAGTGTGGTTTATTTTTTAAATATATGTATGGGGGACACCACCTAGAGGATGCACTTATTTGAGATGGGTATGACATTAAGAAATAGTGTACTATCTCAAAAGATAGAAATCACTACCCCATAAAGTACCTAATCACTTAATAAGGACTCATAAGGCATGATGGGTCTTTGAATATACCAGAGATTTTCCCCTACTTTACATGGATTAATAAAGTAGGGTTTATTTAAATTGGGTTCTAAAGTTTCCTATGGGGCAAGCCCCCATAATTAATTAATCCTAAAGAAGGTGAGTTTTTTAGGAATACTCTCGATTAAAGTAGGCAATTATTGTATCTAAAGATTTTCAAAGATAGGACTATCAATAAATTGGCTATGTTTGGAAAATTAAGTTGGATAGATCAAAAGGAGAGACTTATTATCGATGCTATGAGATGAGTAGGGGATGCTCATGATACTAGAATCTAGTGAGCATTCCAAACTATCTTATGGTTGGGCTTTATATATTTAAAATTGGAGAGAATTATATATTTGACTTGAAATTTTATTAGAAAACTAGGACTTATATTCCCATAATACAAGATTGTGGAAATACTAAGAGGTGAGGTTTTATGCTTGCAGCTCAAGGGGAATCAGCAACCTCAGATCCTAAATCTAGGGAGCTTTAGTGAGTGCTAAAGCACGCTAAATCTAAGGAGAAAAATGGGTATATTGTTTACCTCCATGAGAGGGTAAATCACCGACTGCTGGACTTATAACTGCCTGGAATGGCAGCCAGCTAACTCCTCCTATGTTTTAAAATCAAGTGATCAAGTCATATGTTTTGCAAGATGGTTACGTTGTTATTATTTAGAAAGAAACTAAAGTCCTTAAACCAACTCTCTAAGAGACTAGAGCTTGAGTGGTATAAATAATGACTTAGTCTTATGTAAATTTTATCAAACTTGATTTAAATTTGGACTCTTCATTTTGACAAAGGCTACATAATTTAATATGTCTAAATGCATGATAAAATAGGATTATTGGCTAAATTAGAGAAAAAGAGGTGTTTTCCATCACAGAGGAGACCTCAAAGGTCAAGTCTTCCACTATCGTGCAAGGATGAAAACCCTCTCTTAGTAATAATGAAATAAGATGATATGCATGATATTAAGCATACAACATTCAGGTAAGGGGTTGCTAAATCTTTTAATTATCTTGATTTAATACCTAGGCTTTAAATGAAGTTATGAATTATTTAGAAAATTAATTTTGAGTTATAGTTGGGGTAGAAAGTTTATTTTTTCCTAAGAGCCTAATCGGATCCAAGCCACACATTAAATCATCATACATGAAAAAATTAGAAAAATTCATGTCATTTTATTACACAGTTGTAAACAAGGCATCAAACAATTTATAAACTCAATGTAGAAGAATAATAGGCTAGTGTGGTAGCATACTAAAAGAGAAAATGGGAAGCTCAGTATATAACCGTATATGAAAGAATAATTATTATTATAAATGAATAAATGTTATAAGGGCATCTTCATATCTTCTTTCTCATGTCTCCTTCATTCCTCCTTTGGATTTGTTTGCTTCAAAGCAATCTTGGGGCCTCCCTAGACAAAGCCTTCTAGCCTCCACTCATCCTAATCCCCCATAATATTTATCCTAATTCTTAATGCATGATTATATCAAAAATAGGAAAATTAAATCTAACTACACTTGCAAAATAAGTGTTAGCTAAATGCACCATACAACCCAAGCAATTATATGTATAGTTTAGAATTAGCACCCTGCACATGGGTAACCAAGTCCACCTATCTTAATTTAGATTATGCTTAGGGATTAAGCAACCTACAAAAGAGAGCATTTATGTTTATTTTTAGCACCCCTTAAGCAAAATCTCCTGCATAAAATATGATTAGGCTAATCATGGCCTAACATCCAGTTTATGAAGCATACACCATAACATCCAGTCTATAATAATACATCATAAAATAAACATACATCAAACCATGCACCACCTAACATAAAGCTAAGAATGGTGACTTAATCTAATATGTGTGTATTAAGACTTGTGTGGTATGTTCTAACTAGGCTTTAGAGTTATCATTCTCTAAGTATGAAGGACATTTAATTATAAAGGTGGTTTCACTTTAAATGGTTTAATTGATTTGGAAACTTTTACTTAGTGTTTTCTTTTATTTCATTTGACCTACACTTAACAACTAAGTGTTTTAAAGAGAAGGAAAGAGAGGATCACTCTCTTTTATCCCTACCTTAGGTCACATCTAAAGCAAATTAATTAAATGAATTCCCTTTAATGAAAGGCTTATTACATATTTTAATTAGTTCTAAGTTTAGGTTCAGTTTAAATAATCTCATTCAATAAGAAAGGCATCTTAAGATTAATTGGAATGAACTACTATCATATAATACATGTTTGTTCTTTTCTTTCCATCATATATAGCATGCATATGATTAAGTCCTAAACATAATTATACATGCAATTTATACCTTAGCACACTTAAATGATGAATGTAAGCAAATGTACTTAGAATTGATGTTTCATTTGGTTGAATTATTTTGTTATATTAATTTAAAGCTCTATATAAATTCTTATACAAAAGCATAAGAAAAGAACTCTAAATCATATGACTAATCAATCCAACCACTTGAACAAAATATGAATGCATGTATTTTAAATAGAAAGAGGGGGATTTTCATTCATTAGCTAAATACACATTCAAATGTATGAAAGTTTTAAGCAAGTACATCACCATTATTCTGCACCAGGGAAGTGAGGTAGGAACCTTCTTGGGGCTGCTTAAATCCATGCATCCTCAAAATGTCCAGTCTAATATACTTGCTATTCTTAAATACATATGGATGTATAAGTTACTATAAGAATATAAAACCATGCAAAAGTAGAGTTTGATTTAATTGATTTATTTGTGTGAATGAATTAAAGCTCTATCTGAGTTCTAATGTCAAAATGCATAAGAATGAATTCAAGCAGGTAAGTCATTATGATGCACCATGGGAGTGAGGTAGGAACCTCCTATACTTAAAGTCGCATCCGGAATATGTCGACTAATATACCCATTAACATTCTTACTTATGCAAATCAACATATGAATGTAAGAAAGAAACTTCACTACATACACTAAGCTTATGTTCACATGCACTTCCTATGTATATATAACTAAAGTCACAATATAAATTATTATTCATTAATGAGCTTTTGAAAATATATTTGAGATTTAATAGCCACACATATTTCTAATTAAATCAACACATGCAAATCTGACATAAAGGAAATCATTTTATTTAATTATTTTTTGAAAGAAATGAATGCATGACTACAAGTGGCATACAACATTTTAACTTGATTGCAAAGAAATAAAGCAACACAAGCATGTAATTTCATTCAATCTAACTAATTCCTAAGGGCAATCACATTAAATAAGCTTATTTAAAATAAACCAAAGTTTCTTAAAGCCATTTTGATTTCATATTTGATTTGATTTAAGGGATGTGAATGAGGTTTGCTAATCTAATCCACTTCCCCATGTGTGTGAGTTAATTTGATTTAATAAAAAGTAATTAAATTAATTTTTATGGATTAATTAGGTTGAGGTATGAATTAAATCAATTAATTAAACTTAACTACTTCACCTTAAGTTAATTAATTAAATAATGATGAGCCAACATGAGATGAAACCATATAGAAAAGTAAATTTGCAATGCTCCTAAGAAATGAAAGGGGACTAATGCAATTGGCTCATAATTAATAGTTAATTAAGCTTAATAGATTTGTTTAATTACTTTTATGATTTTCTCACACATGTAAGCTAATCATAATTTCATTAAATTTCTTTAGACTATTAAACATCTAAAGAACTTCCCAAGGTTGATTAATCAAAGTTATGAATGAATTGGATTTTAAATTAATTTAATTAAGCCCTCAATTGGTTAATTAAATCTTTTGATTATATTTTAATTAGGATAATGAAGTTAACTTAGGGAAAGAGATCAAGGAAAAGGCCTCAATCCCAATCCCTAAGTACAATCAATTATGCTCTGAAATAATTAGACTCCCTTTTCTTTTAATTGATTAGTTAAGTGGCTAATTAATTACTTAAACTTTAATTAATTTGAAACAAATGAAGAGGCTTAACGAAATGATCATAAGGAGTAAACCTAAACCATTTCCCTAAGACTTTTCACTGTAAACAGGTGACAATAAGCTTAATTAGTATGTTAATTTATTCATTTGCTTAATTAATCATGAATTGAATTAAGAGGGTAATTAAGGTTCAATTAACTAATTTCCTGTATTAAGCATCTAATAAATTCCAAAAAAATAAGGGAGGCAAAGGTCATCCCCCTAAACACTCTAAAATTTTGGAGTTAATTAGATGCTTAATCAGAGTAATTATACTAATTACTTTTTTAATTAAACTCCAATTAAGCTAAAATCACTATTTCAAATGACATTTTTAATAGATTCTCCTCTAAAATACCTTTAAAATAAGTCCTCATTTATATTTAGATTTTTCTATAATTAGTTATGAATTTTGGAAGTTTCAGCATTAAAAAATAGATTAATTGTCCTAATTAAAGCCCTAATCCCATCGACACCATGTAGCAGCTGACGCAACGTGCTTTCCATGTGGCATGATCGAATTGGTTATTTAAAACATCACATCCCACAACTAACTCAGATTGTGATATACACGAGTGTGGGCCATCCAGTCTAAGATCAGATGGTCATGATTAAACATGGATTAATGGGATTAAATTTGTGGATCTAACATGATCAAATCATGATTGTCCATTCCGATCATTCGAAACGGATGGCCTGTGACTTGTCTCCTTCGTGAATGGAAAAAGATAGATACCATCCATCTTTCTTTATTCAATCTAAGCTCGACAAAGCTCAAATTGAGATTAAATTGATCCCACACCATCAGGAGAAGAAGGCAAACACATCAATGGCCAAGATCGACCCACATGAAACTTTCTTCATAAAAGCCCACCAAAATTTGCCTAAACTATGATTTTGATAAATTACCTCACTGGAGCTAATGTTTAGTGGTGGGATTGACCGAAGTAGCTTCGTTTAGTAGAGACAAAGCCCTGTTGAGAAACTTGGGCCTTGATTTGGTGTGGATCGCTCAGTGGACCAATTCATGTGCTTGGGAACCTTAGTTTTGATTGAACAACTATCTCCTGTGGCCCTGGAGCTCAGGGAATGAGTCCAATGGCTTGATGACACACGAGGATGGTGTGTGCAAAAGGAATTGGATCGAGGTGAAGGATTGAGAGAGTGGGATCAGAGGTGGAACTCCCCTATTTTAGTTTTGCACGGGAGAGGAAAATTCTAATCTTGGGAGCTGGGAGGCTCTCTTGGAATTTGAAAACACTTGGTAAGCTCAATGAATTCGAATTGCCAATCCCTGTAAGAATTGAGGGTGTATAACCCTCAAATGAGCTTGATGGATGGACAAGATTTGTCCCTGGTTTTCAGTCGGTTCACTGTCATCAGCCTACCGGATGGGTTGTCATCGACTCCACATGGCACGATTGGAGTGGAGAAAACTATAGCAGGCAGCCCAAGGCAAGATATGGGGGGATTGAGTTTGCTTAGTCCTTCGGGTGCTTGAGTATGATGGGAGGTGACTTGTTTCACCTCCCTTTGGTCCATGGTGAGTCCTAGTTGTTCTAGGGTGGGCAAGGAGGCTTAGGTATACTCTATATGGAAATTGGATGGCTGCCCAAGTGATGGGAGAGTGGACTTTGCCAAATGAGGAAGGAATCCTTTGAGGGAAGGTTAATCCAATGGTTAATCCCCTTGGGTGGGGTTCACTTTGATTTTGGGCAGACCTAGGGTTGATTTGGGTTGGTTTTGGTTAGCCCTTGGGGTCCCATGGGCTAGTTTTGGGTGATTTGGCTTCATTTGGTCAAATGGGTTCATATAGGTTAATGTTGAGTTGGGTTGACCAATTGGTCAAATTGGGTCAAACTAAGGCTTCAATTAGGTTCAAATGATGATTTGGAGAGTTTTAGTTCAAGTGGTTTCAATCAATTTGGGTTAGGTTTGATTTTGGCTCATTTGGATTCAAATAGGTCAAATGTCCTAAGTTGATCAATTTGGCAAAATTGGGTTGGGTTAGGTGTTGGTCCATGTTCAATTGGTTAATTGAAAATGATCGTAGGCTTTGGTTTGATTTGATTTTAGTTTAATTTCAATTTTGGCTATTTTGACCTTTTAGGTCAATTTGGGCAAGGTTGGGTCAAGTTGACCAATTGGTAAAATTGGGCTCAATTATGGCTTTTGTCAAGTTCAATAAATGATTTTGAATGAACTTGAGCCATTGGTCACAATCAATTTGGGTTAAATCATGATTTGAACCATTTTGGCTTTTTAGGCCAATTTGGGTCAACTTAGGTCAAATGATCAGTTGGGCTTGGTTTGGCTTAATTGAGGATTTGATCATATTCAATCATTGATTATAAATTGGTTTGAATCAAAGGTTTCAATTAATTTGATATATGGTGGGTTTTGACTAGTTTAGGTTTCATTTGGGCTAAAGGTTGACTTGGTTTGACCCAATTCAAAGTAGTTGGTCATCCCAGCGTGATTGTTGATCATGATATGAGATTTGGAATGGCCTTGGTTCAATCTAATTTGAGTTGGATTAAAATGTGGCTCAAAAAGATATTTTAGGTCACTTTGGGTCAAGTGGACCTAAATGGGTCAATTGGTTTGGTTTTGGCTTCATTCAAGTTTAGTTGAACTCATACATGAGCCTAGGATTGAAATATAAATCCAACTATAATCAATTTAGAGTCTAATAAATTTTGGCTCATTTGAAGTTTTCAAGTCAAAAAGGCTAACTTGGGCTTGACTTGGGTTGACTTGAGTTTGGTTTGACAATTGTAGTTTATATTTATATTTGGGTGAGTGGTTGAAGAATGATTGATTCATGAATAAATCCATGGGTTTTGAATTGATTTGGATAGAATTTGGCCAAGTTCAAGAAATTGGCTTAAAAGGATAAAATTGGAGATTTGATTTGATTTAGGTTTGGTTTTCTATTTGATTTATATTTCATTTATATTTGGGAATATAAATGAAGATATAAATGATCCATTAGAAAATCACATGAGTTTGGAGTGATTTCAAGCAAGTTTAACCAAGCTTAAGGATGTAGGTCAAAAGAGCTTAAATAGGGAATTAATTTAGTTTGATTTTTTTTTGTCATTGGAGGGTAGGTTACATTTATATTTGTAAATATATGATTGAATAATTGATTTATAAAGAAATCAATCAAGTTTGGGATAATTTGGTTTGATATTTGGTTAAGCCTATGAGAGTGGGTCATAAGGCTTAAAAGAGAAATTTGATCTTGGATTTTGAGATTTATTTGTTTGGTTTGGAATTTGGATTTAGATTTCATTTATATCTGTGAATATAAATGAAGAAATGATTGGTTTATAAAGAAATCAATCAAGTTTGATTTTGTTTAAAGGGGGTTTTGGCTAAGCATATGAAGGTGGTTCATATAGCTTAGGAAGGGATTTTGGAATTTGAATTTGATCATGGGCTTCAATCATTTGATTTGGCATTGATTTATAATTTAGATTTAAATTAGATTTAAGGTATGGTTTGAGGAATGAAGAATTTATTGGGTTTAGCTATAGGGTAGGCAAGTTTTCTTAAGTCTCTAAAGCATAACCTATTCCTATGGCTAACCCTTCTAAGTCTCTAGGCTTAGGCTAAGTGTCCACCTAATCACTAGAAGTGCTTTAAGACTAAGGAACTCTTAGTGTCTATAAGAGTCCTAGATCTGTGATGAGGAAGTTGAGAACACAGTCCAAAAGTGAGGTCAACAATAAGCATATACTCATCAATGTCAAGAGTCCTTACTAGATGATTAAGCCTATCATATAGTGATTTTTCTCTTTCAAGATAGTGTTTCATCTCTTGATGTCGTATTCGATCATTTCAACATGTACCCCCTAAGATTTGCATGGTGTTCCTATGATCTAATTTTAATCACAATAATATCATAGGTATAGTGGATTTACATCTTCATTTGCTAAAAAAGCATGTATGATCTATATTGAGAAATTCAACAAAAACTTACTTTAAGCTAATGTTGATGCACATAGATGATATGTACAATATAATGAGTTAGATTTAGTTCTTGTTAAAATTAGGCATGAAAGATTTAAAACTCTAGCTCTTAAGAAATTAACTCTCAAGAGATTTTTTTCATTATAAAATTGTATAGAAGATAAATAATAATGATTATGAAATAAATATTATAATATGCTAAAATTTCATTTAGTATTTAATGTGACATATTTAAAGTTATATGATGAGAAAGTCTTAGATATCATTACTCCATCTACAAATAGTATTAATCCTCTACCATCTCATCGCATTAGATCTCATCGAAATCAGTTTTTAAAAAGTAATATTATCACCACATCTGATGAAGCAATTCAAATGTTTCAATTCATTCTCCACTTAAAGATTCATGGCTTTCTTTGTTAAGTTAAATAAATTAAGACCACATCTATTACATGATTTTCTGAATTTTCATTCTTCAAAGAAAAATCCTTCAAAGACGGGGACTGTTAATGTAGAGCATCTATGTCACCATCATTGATCTCATCATCATAAAATAAAAAATTATGTGTTCAATATATATTAAGCATTTATGTTATAGTTTAGGTCATGTATTATTATGCTTTTATATTGTTTGTACCATGCTACTTTAAATTATATATATTGGTTATTCATATGCCATAGCCCATATGTAGATTTCATGGTGGTAGGTATGGTAATGATGGTGGCTATGATAAGGGTGGTAAGTAATAGGTTTGAAAAAGGTGGAAAGTGTGGTTATGATAATTGTAGGTTTGAGTTTGAAGTTAAATTTGAGAATTATAAATGTCTCCCTCTCAATCTTCTTAATAGGGAGGCTCTTGCAATGTGAAATACTTGGTTTTGATAATACAATTTTCTTCTTGAGTTTATTTTACTCTCCTTTTATGCTTTCGTCCCAAGTGAAGGATTGCTTTATTGTGTGAGCTCATAAACCTTAAGGAATGACTTCAAAGAAAGAAATGAGATCTCCATAACCACATATTATTTATGGAATCTGGCTTTAAATAATCTTTGCTTTGACATTAACTACTTTAAATCTATAATAGGTTAAATCACATATAGATTCTAAACTCTTTCTTTGCATTTATAAGAATTGAATCCCTTATGTAGTTAATATAACATTAGCTTGAATCTTTTAACCTTATTATGTTATTACCATTATGATTATGCTCATTAGTAATGCATGTTTATCCTTACTTATTTATAAAAATTAAATCATTATTAGTGTAATCAAATTTATATTATAATAAGTTGTATTAGTCATGGATCAATTGTCCTTATTTGGTATGCTTCACCTTTGTTTAAGAGGAAGTTCTTGATTTCTTTTAAAGGCAAAATTCTTAGTTTTCTAAGTTTAAAATGATTATGAACTTTTGATTAGGGATAAATATTGGCTTAAGGTGATTTAAGAAATGTAATTTGAACTATGGTTTAAGTAAATCCCACTTTAATTGATTAATGAGGTTTTACTATTCTCGATTTTAACCAAATACAAGCATTTGGATTAATTACCATTAAGGTTTAAATGGATAATTAATGCTTTCATTGAATGATTGGGTATGTTTGAATGATTGCCTCAAAGCATCATAATGAGCTAATTAGTTAGTTAGGTTAGAAGATTAAATTAAGCTCATACTTATATTAATCATGTTGCAAAAACAATATCTAAGCTAAAGTGCCATTAGATTCAACTAAATTGGGTTATCATCTTGTTCAACTCTGACAAGTCATTAGTATATTGTTGAACCTATTATATCTTTATTAAATTTAATTTAAATAGCTTAATCCATTAGTTTATATAGGATATTATCAGGCTAATGAGTTATATGGGTAAACTTTTAAATTGGTTAGAATTTTGAACTTCAATTTGTTAATTTAAATTTGAAAAACTAGTCAAGTTTTATTTCAATTAATATGATTTAACTTAATGCACCATAATAGGATATCAAACCAATGAATCATTTGAGTTAGTTAATTTGGCTTAATCTTGCACTTTGAGTTAATTAGACTAAGTTAAACTAAGGTATTGTAACTAAATAATGACTGTTGCTAATAACTAACCAAATTATATTTAATTAAATCTAGCTTAATGGGTTAACATAAATGATCACCCATATGTGTTATTAACATGTTCATATCATTTAAGCTTAATTAAGCTTAAATCTTCAATCTCAAAATGATGAAGCTAATTACCATTTCTATTAAGACTTGGTTGAATTTGATCAACACAAAATCTTATTTAATTAACTTTAGTCAAAATGGGTGATAGGCTTATTGAGGTTTAATTAATACTATAATCAACCAAAATATACTATATAAGGTAATGAGTTTGATTTCTTTGATTTGAGTCAATTAGAATAAGTTGAACTTGCCATGAAGATTAAGTTTTAGTTTAATTTATATTTACCTGATTCCAAATAAAGGTTCACTTTATTAAGTACACTTAATGAAATATAAGCCATGCAAATCTATTACAAAACATAAACTAATTTATAATCAATTTTCTTGTATAACTATTGACTATACCAAAAATCATTAATAAAAAAAGACTTTCAAAAATAAAGTTGTTACACTAATAAAAAGAGCTTTCCATCTTAAATCCAAAAAACCAAAACTCTTTAATCTTGCTTGTATAGAGAAAAAATATTAAAGTAATTAAATTATATGAAATATGCATCTTTTATCTAAAATATTAAAAAAGACTATTACCATTATTTGCATTTATGGTGTTTTAATTTGGAGTCATTGTGGAAACCATACAGATCTTAGGGGTACTTATTAAAGTGATAGGGTACAACATTAAGGTATGATGTATCATCTAGAAAGATGTAAGCATCACCCTATAATGAACCTAATCACCTAATAAGAACTCCTAAGGTAGATGGGTATTTGTATATACAAGAGATCTTTCCCATACTTTACATGGAGAAGTAAAATAGGGTTAATTTTATGGCATTCTTAGTTCCCTATGAAAGCAATCCTTTCATAGTTAATTACATCTAAAAATGAGAATTTTATAAGAATACTCTCAATTAAAGTAGTCAATCATTATCTCCAAAGATTTTAATGTTAAACTATCAAATGATTACGTATGTTTAAAAATCAAATGAGAAGGTTCAATTTTGGAAAGACTTATTTTGGATTCTAGGGAGATAAGTTGGGAGTACTCAGGATATTAGTAGCCTAGTAAGCACTCCACCTACCCTAAGATGAGGTTTTATATATTTGAAAGAGAGAATTTATTTTTATGTGAGTTGAAATATTATTAGAATGCTAGGGCTTATAATTCATCAACACAAGATTGTAGAAATACCTCAGAGGTGAAAATTTATGCTCATAGCTAAAAGAAAATAAGCAACCTCGAATTATAAATCTTGGGTGCTTTAGCACAAGCTAAAAGCATGACCTAAATTTAAGCAAAAAATGAGACATAACGATTCACCTCCTATGGTGAAAATTTTATCAAATCTTCTTTAAGAGGAATAAGATATATACTTCCATCTTCACTCTATGCAGGATAAAATGAGGATGGAAATATACATCTCTTTCTCTTTATACATTTTTAACACCACGTAGATCTGTAGATGTTCTTATTGAGGGTGATCGGGAATGACATTGAGGAGAGGTGTACTATCTCTAAAGATAGAAATCACCACCCTACAATGGGCCTAATCACCTCAACAAGGACTTCTATGGACAATGGGTCTACATGTGTACCAAAGATTCTTCTCTACTTTAAATGGAAAAGTAAAGTAGGATTTATTTTAAACTTGATTTGTTAAGTTCCCTATAGGGCAAGCCCCCATAGTTAATTACATTCTAAAGAATGAGATCCCTTAGGAATACTCCCGATTAAGGTAAATGATCGTTGTCTCCAAGGATTTCAATAGGTAGGACTTGCAATCGATTAGTTAATTTTGGAAGATCAAATGGGATTGATCAAAGAGAGGGAGTTATTATCGAAGCCAAAGAAAGATAAGTAGGATATGTTCATGATGCTAGAAACCTAGCGAGCATCTCAAACTATCTTATGGTAGGGCTTTATATTTTTGAAATTGACTTATTCATTTGAGTTATTTTTTATTAGAAGTTTAGGGCTTATGATTCCACAACACAAGATTATGGAAATGCCTAAGAGATGAGGATTTATGCTTATGGCCCTGAAAGGGAGAAACAATCTCAGAACCTAAAATTAGGGAACCTTGGCGAGGACCAAAAGTACAACCTAAATTAAGGAAAAAATGAGTGTTTTGTTTACCTCCACAAGAGAGGACAAACCACCCAACTGCTTGGACTTACAATCACCTGGGGGTGGCTACCGACTAACTCCTCATACAGTTTTAAATTCATGTAGGCAAGTCATATGCTTTATGCAAGATGGCTAAGTTGTTATTTATTTAGAAAGAGACTAAGTCCTTAAACTCACTCTAAAGAGACTATATCATGTAAGGGTATGTTTCAAATGAAATAAATCTAATGCAATTAAGATTTTATTTTATTTTTATTTTTGAACAATTATTTTGACTCAGACTAATAGGATTCATATGTCCAATGCATGAGAAATGAGATTATTGGCCGAAACCAGCGAGAAGGGAGGAGGTGTGTTTCCACCATGGCTCTCAAGGGTCAGGACAAATTTCTCTAGCAAAGGTGGAAGCCCTCCAATCAAGAGTGAAAATAATATGCATTTGTGCATGATGTTATAACAGAAGTACTCTTCGAGCTAAGGGGTTACTAATTCTTTTATCTTGAATTTAGCCTAAGCTTTAGGCAAGGTTATGAGTTCTTTATTTTTAGTTTTGAATTATTAGATTTGGTAGAAGATTTATTTTTCTCTAAGAGTCCAATCCATATCCAGGCCATACATAAAGCGAGGAAGAAACTTGGAAAAGGATGCCACTTAATGCACAAGCTAAATAAATCATCAATCAATTTGTAAAGCTAATCGTAAAAGTATAAGAGGCCATTATGGTGGGTACCATCGTGCAAACCCAAAAGAAAAATGGGTAGCCGAGCTCTACCCTTATACAACCTATATTGAAAATGAATTAAATACAATTAAGCAAGGAACACATTATTATGGGGGTGGGGTCTTCAAGCTTTATTTCTTCATTCTTATTTTCTTCTTCTTTGGTTCCTTCTTTTGGATGGTTGGAAGGTGGATGCTCCAAAGGCTTCACATGGTGCATAAGTTGAGATCTTATGACCAATGCTCATCCTAATCCCCATAACAATCATTCCAAAATTCTAATTGTAGAAATTACATGAAAAGAAAAAGTAAATCTAGCTATCACCTGCAAAATAAAGGTTAGCTAAATAAACCAACAAATCCTATGCATGTATATTGGCCTTATCACCCCACACATGGGTGACTAAGCCCACCTGACCTATTGGATTATGCTTAGGGGTATAAGCACCTGCACAATAAAAGTATTTATATTTTTATTTATTACAGTGGCCCTTAAGCACAATCCCCTGCAAAAGATAATGGTTAGATTAAGAACGCCCTACCATTCATTCTACGCATATACATCCTAACATCTAGACTAAAATATATATCACAAAATAAAAGCAAGCATCAAACCATGCACCACTAACCTAAAGCTAGAAGTGGTGACTTAGCCTAATGTGTTTGCTTTAGAGATTTGTGTGGTATGCTTAATTATGGCTTTAAGTTAGAATTTTCTAAGTATGAAGAATGTTCAACTTAGAGGAGGGTTTCATTTAAATTATTTATTTATTTTGGGTTGATTTTATTTTATGTTTTGATTGGGTTTAAGTGAATCCTACAATTAATTACTAAGTTATAAAGAGAGGAAAAGAGAAGAGAACTTCTCTTTCCTTTCCTAACCTAAGTAATTTCTAAAGTGGATTCATGTTTTAGTTTTGTTTAGTGAATGTTTTAATTAAATATTTTAATTAATCCTAAGTTTAGATGAACTCTAAAAAAAGCTATTCAAAAAGAAAGGCATTTTAAGATTAAGTAAAATAAACTAAATTCATAAAATTTACATCACTTCGCTTCTTTCCCAACATGTATAACATGCAGATGAATAATTCCTAAGCATATCTATACATACAAATGGGGATGTCTAGCACACTTTATGTAATGCATGCTAGATAATTTATTTAAGAAAATTTGGGTGTTTATGATGCATGATTTCCATTAAGTAGCAAAGGGTTTCTTATCCAATTTTCACATGCACATATGAATGTATGAAAGGCATAAGTGAGTACGATGCCATTGTTAACCATAGGTGTAAGATACAAGACCTACTTAGAGCTACTTAAAGCCTCACAATCTCAGGGTTGTCTAGACTAATATACTATTTTTCTTAAATATAAGCATGTGTACAAAAGAAATGAATGGAAAAGAAAGAATGTAAAAATTTTGTTGGTTGATCTATTTTTTTGTTTATGCAATTTATATGTACAAGTATAGGTGTCCTTCTTAAGTAATAGCATAAGAATGAATAGGATATGTAATTAGGCAAGTGTTAGGTTCTTTTCAAATGAACCATACGCCTTGCCAAATCCTATTCAAAACTATGCTAAAAGAGAGGAGAAGGAAAACCTACACTAAGCACATCCTTATATTTTACTCACATGCAAACTTATAAATAAGATATAAGTAACACACTTTCATTTTTGATAATTGATTCATATATTTTGAAAATAATTTGCATTTAATAGTGATAATAGCCACTCATATTCATACTTTAGCCAACAAATGCAATTTGATATAAAGAATATATTTTCATTTTAGATTTGATTTTTGAAAAGCATGGATGCATGAAACCATATGGAACACATATTTAGCATGTTGGGGAAGAACTAAAGCAATGAAAGCATGTAAACACATTCACTTTAATTAAATCCTAAAGATAATCTTATGAAATAAGAAAGCTTAAAGTAAATCAAAGTTTATTTAATATGATATTTGTTTGATTTTGAATTTGATTTAATTTTGAAAATATGAGTTGAGTTTTCTGTTACTAACCCATTCCTACATGTGTTTGATATTTTTGTTTAATTTTTAGATGATTAGATTCATTTATATTTTGATTAGGTTAAGGTATGAATTAAGCATGTTAATTATCCCTTACCTACACCACCTTAGTATAGTTAATCAAATAATTATGATCCAATGAGCTGACATAAAACCTCACAAGAAATTTAAATTTGCAATGCACCTAGGAAGAAAGTGGCCTAATGCAATTTGGCTCATGATTAATGATTAATTAAGCAAAGGGGTTAAAGTTAAGTAATTTCAAAACACCTCTCACACATATGAGTTGAATTTTGATTTCCTTAATAGAACTTAGTCTCTTGAATACCTAAACATCTATCCCAATAGATTAATTAAGTTTTGGAAAGTTTTAGAATTTTAAGAAATTAATTATAAGGGTAATTAGTTAATTAGCCCTTAATTAAGAGAGGATTAAGAAAGAATATAGGGTTTAAGGAATAACATAGGGGGAATGCCCCAAAATTATTTTCTAAACCTCCTATTCACTGAAACAGACCTTAATCAACTTCAACAAAGAGTTAAACCACTAATCAAACCCTTAATTAACCTTAATTATATTAAGGAGTAATTAGGAAATGAATGAGAAATTTTTCCAATTAAGCCACCAATAAATCCCAAGAAAACTAGGGGAGGCAGAAGTCATCCCCAAAATACACTCAAGAAGTCTTAGATTAATCAATGGATTAATTATGGAGTAATTAGCAAATTAATATTTCCAATAAAACCCAAAATTAGAGAAAGACAATATTCAAAATCCTTTAAAACTAATTTTAGAATATTTTAAGATTGAACTATCTTTCAGTGACAATTTATCTCATATTTTTTGTTTTTCTTCAAAGAGATATGAATTTTTGAAGTTTATATGATTAATTACAATTAAATAAGCCCTAATTTATTTCTTAATCCAATAGCGCGCCACACATACAGCTGACTCGGATGCCCTTCACATGCATCATCCCATGAGCGCCACTAAACATCATATCATAGTGATGCGTGGTGGTGGCGCTATGTGCTTTTGCCTCTGTCATTCGATCAAGGATCGAACGGCTAGGATTTAATTTGCGATTTAGAGGGGATAAAATAGGATATAAAATGAGATTTAATCTCGGCCATCCATCCAAAATGTTTGGATGGATGGCCAAAGATCATCCATGTTCTTCCCTGAGGAATAATGGAGACCATCCACTTTCAAAGGAAATATTCGAGCTCGATCGCGCTCGGATTGGGATGAAATTTTGCACACTCCATCTAACCCTAATGGAAAGCACATCTAATGGTTGAAATATCTTTCCATTAACATTTCTTTACAAAGGACCATCGCACATGGAGTTTAGTGATTGAAAAATGTCTAACCTCACCGGTGCTCGATTCCTTTGGAGGAGCTTCGTCTGGTTGAGACGAAGCTTGAAAGTTTTAGCTTGAGTGGATAATGGACCAATCCTTCTAGTGGGATGCTGGACCAACTCCTCCTTCTAGTGTGCTCAATTTTGATTGAAGTGGATCTTCCCTTGCCTTTGGAGCTTGGGAAAGAGGTTAGGCAAGATCGACTTCACCCTCTGATGGAGTGTGCAAAGTGAATTTGATGGAGTTTGAGTATAGAGGAAGTTGGCAAATCCTTGGAGCTCCCCTATTTTTTCTTAAGCGAAACCGAGAAATGGCAACTTCAATCTCCTTTTAGAGAGCTTAGGATCACTCTAGAATAACTCCTCTGGCTTCCTATGCATCAATCAACAATGAGGAAGTGAAGTTTCAAATGAATTATGGGGAGTATATCTCCCCTTTGGCAATCAGATGGTCGATGCTTCACTTGCCATTTTCTTTCAATTGACCTTAGGCAGTGAGTTGTTTGATCTATTATAGGCTTGCACATGTTCGATTTGGCTAGATGAGTGGAATGGTAACTTTCCATGTGCTCAAATGAGTGGGAGCATGATTCCCATGTGGCCAATTTGAGCCATGTGCTCAATTTTGGCCTTGGGTCAAGTTGGGCTGACCCAAACCCATTGGATTGGGTGCACCACCCTCCATTGGATTGACTTGACCTATTAGTAGAGTATCAAGTAGGTATGAAGAGGAATTGACCAAATTCCCCATGGATTTGACCAAAATTTGTTCTATGGATTGGGAGTAAAAAATTCATTTAGACTTTTTTTTTTAATTTATATATGTTGGGCATGTTGAGAAAATGGGTTTGGCCAAGTTTCATTAGATTTGGAGTTCATTTGGTATGATTTGGCTCATGTTGACCCATTTAGGTCAAAATGGGTCAACTTAGGTCAAGTTGACCACTTGGTCAAATTGGGTCAAACCAAGGGTTGGGTCAAGTTCATAAAACCATTTGAAATGTTTTAGTGGCTTTGGTTTGATTCGATTTGGTTTAGGTTTAAATTTGGTTCATATGACTTCATTTCGATCAAATGGGTCAAGTTGACCAATTTGAGCCATTTGACCTATTTGAGCTAGGTCATGGGTAGGCTCAGGTTTGGTTAATCATATGAAGTGGATTGGTATCTTTATTTCTAATCAATTTTGGTTAAGTTTGAATTTGACTCAACATGGCCCTTTAGGTCATGTTAGGTTTAAGGTCAATTAGGCTAGGTTAGGTCAAGTTGGCCAATTGAGGCTTTGGTTAAGTTCAACACGTGATTTGGAATGAACTTGATCGATTGGTTTCAATCAATTTGGCTTAGATAGTTTTGACACATTTTGACTTTTTAGGTCAAGTTGGGTCTTGGGTCAAGTAGCCAATTCGGTTAGGTTAGGCTAAAATGTTGACTTGGTCAAGTTCAAACATTAGTCATGAATGAACTTAGATCATTGGTTTCAATCAATTTGGCCTATGGTGGATTTTAGCAATATTGGGTTTCATTTTGGCTAAGTGTTGACTTGGTCAACCCTTAGGTTTGACTTTGTTTGACCCAATTTGGTTGATTGATCATCTCATGATGATTTTTGATCATGTTGAGAGGCAAAGATGAGTTTGGTTCAATCCAATTTGGTTAGAATTAGAATTTGGCTCATAAAGGGTACTTTAGGTCACTTGGGTCAAGTGAGCCTCAGTGGGTCAAATGGCTTGGTCATTTGATTTCAGTTTGATTGAACTTGTATATGGAGTTTAAGATTGAAATAAATTCATTTGCAAGTGGTTTGAAGTCAAATGGGTTTTGATTCATTTGATAATTTCATATTCAAAGAAAGAATATGAATGGATATGGGTTTTGATTTTTGAATTAAGTTTTGGTTAAATGATTGAAGTTTATGTTTATATTTGGATTCATGATTGAAATATTGATTGAATCATGAAGAAAAATCAAGAGTTTGGCTTGCTTTGAAATTGATTTAACTAAGTTCAAGATTTTGACTTGAAAGGCTTAGTTTGAATTTTGAATGGATTTGAGTTTGATTTTTGGAATTGGTTTTGATTTTTGAATTTATATTTCATTTATATATGTGAATATAAATGAGAATATAAATGGGTTATGAGAAAATTTCAAGGATTTGAAGTGATTTGATCATGATCTAGGCTAAGTCTTTCAGAAGAAATTTAAAAGACTTAGGAAATTTTGGAGTTTTGGATTTAATTTTTATATTTAGTTTAATTGATTTATATTTATATTTCATTTATATATATGAATATAAATGAGAATATAAATAGGTTATGAGAAAATTTCATGAGTTTGAATTGGTTTGATCATAATTTAGGCTAAGTCCTAAAGAGGAAATTTAAAGGACTTAAGGAAATATAGTGAGTTTGGAACTAGAATTTTGAATTTGATTTGATTGATTTGAATTTATATTTCATTTATATATATAAATATAAATGAGAATATAAATGAGTTATGAGAAAATCTCATGAGTTTGAATTTATTTGAAGATGATTTTGGCTAAGTCCTTAAGAAAAATTTGGAATTTGAATTTTGGATTTAGTTTGATTGATCTGAATTTATATTTCATTTATATATAAATATAAATGAGAATATAAATGAGTTAGGAAAATCTCAAGGATTTGATTTATTTTGAGGATGATTTTGGCTAAGTCCTTAAGAGATGATTAAGGACTTAAGAAAAGTTTGGAATTTCAAATTTCATTCATGGGTTTCAATCATGGATTTCAATCATGTGGCATTGATTTGAGTTTGCAAAAAATCAAATAAGATTGATTTAGAATTTGACTTGAAGGAAGGAAGGTGAGGAGTGGTTCAAAGTAAGGGTAGACATATTTTCCTAACACCCTTAAGGCATGACCTAATCCTATGGCTAACTCTTTTAAGTCTCTAGGGTTAGGTTGAGTGTCCATCTAATCACTAGATGTGCCTTAAGATTAAGGAACTCTTAAAGTCTAAGAGAAGCCCTATATCTAAGATGGAGAGGTTGAGAGCTCATTCTAAAAATGAGGTCAACACTTCCATAAGAGAGGATAAACCCATCCCGACTTTTCTGAACTTACAACCACCTAGAGTGGCCGCTAACTAACACCTCCTACGATTCAAAGTCATATAGGCCGGTCATATATAATTGCAAGATAAGTAGGTTGTTATTTAGTTAAGAAGAAGACTAAAGTCCTAAACTCACTCCCTAAGAGACTATATAATGACTGACATGAGGACATGACTTAAACTAAAATACAAAATTTTACAAATTTTTATATCATTTTGACACATTCACTTGGAGAAAATCTTGGGATAATTATGCCTAAATGCATGATGAAATATAGTTGTTGCTAAATCAATGAGAGGAGGTGTTCTCCACTACAATGGATGCCCTCACAGGTCAAGCATTCCCTTATCATGCAAGAGTGGAGACCCTCTCTATTCAAGAACAAAATAAGATGATATGCATGACATTAGAACATACATCATTCAACTAAGGGGTTGCTAAATTTTTTAATTATCTTGATTATGACCTATGCTTTAAAATAATATTATGAGTTATTCTAAATTTTAATTATGAGTTATTAATGAGGGTAGAAAAATTAATTTTATCTTTAAGAGCCCAATGCATTCAGGCCACACATTTAATCATCAAACTTAAGAAACCTCTAAAAATTTATGTTATTTCTATTACAATTTAAACACAACAATCAAACATTCATAAATTCCATGAAATAATAAAAGGTTGGTGTGCCACGTACCACCATACACCTCAGAAAAGAGAAAAATTGTGTAGCCGAGCTCTACCTTTATACAACCTGATTATAATAAAATTTTATAATTATAATGAAGTAAATACTATAAAGGTCTTTATTCTTCATCTTTTCTTCTTTCTCTTGATTTGATTATGCTATAAGGCTTCATAGGGTCTCCCAAGACTTCGCCTACTAACCACTGCTCATTATAAATCCCATAGCACAAATCCTAATTTCTATTGCAAGGGCTTACTATGTAAGGACCCAAGTGGATCCCTAGATACACTCCTCTTGCCTTCTTCCTAACAAAGACGAAACGCACCCTAAAAGCTCTATCTTGCATTAGGGAGTTGAGGTTCTCCTACACCTCCCTACTATTTGTTAAAGCTCCCTGAGAAGGGGGTGATAGACTGCTTTGGTCTGGTCATGCATATATCCTTGAGTTTGTAATTACATGTTTATGGACAAGTGAAATATAAATATACCTGCAAAATAGATGTTAGCTAAACATACATACATCACAAGAAGCTATATTTTATAATTTGGACTTAGCACCCTACATATGTGAAACCAAGCCCACCTATCCTAATGTGGATTATGAAAATGTGCATAAGCAACTTACAAGAAGAATATTTATATTTATTATTACAGACCCCTTTAGCATAATCCCATGCAAAAAATAATATTAGGCTAATAACTACCTAACATCTAGTCTATGCACCACAATTCTAATATAAAGTCTAAAATATTACATCACAAAATAAAACACAACATCATAACATACACCATCCTAACTTAGAGCTAGAAGTGGTGACTTAGTATTCTTTTGTGTGTGCTTAGACTTAGTGGTATGTCTTAGCTAAGCTTTAGAATTATGATTGCCTAAAGTTTGGAATTGTTTAAATTAAACATGAAGGGTGTGTGGTGTTTATTTTTGGATTGCATTTATGTGTTGTGAATATGTGAGGGGACACCATGCAAATCTGAGGATATACTTATTGAGGTGATCAGGTACTACATTAAGGAATAGTACTATCTCGAGAGATATAAGTCACTACCATATAATTGACCTAATCACCTAATAAGGACCCCTAAAGCATGATGGGTCTTCAAATATACCAAAGATTTTTCCTCTACTTTACATGGAAAAGTAAAGCATGGTTTATTTAAATCGAGTTTGTTAAGTTTTCTATGGAGGCAAGCCTTCATAGGTAATTACATCTTAAGGGAAGTGAATCCCTTAAGAATACTCTCGATTAAAGTAGGTGATTATTGTCTCCAAAGAATTCAAAGACAGGATTATCAAAGGATTGGCTTTATTTTAGAAAATCAAGTGTGATGGATTAAAAGGGGAAAGTTATTATCAAAACTAAAGGAGATGAGTAGAGTGCTCATGATATGAGGAAACCTAGTTAGCACTCCAATATGTCTATGGTTGTGCTTTATATATTTGAATTAAAGAGATTTATTTATTTGAGTCAAAATTTTATTAAAAATCTAAGACTTATAATTCCACAATACAAGATTGTGGAAATGCCTAAGAGGTGAGGATTTATGCGGTAGCCTGCAAAGGGGAATAACAACCTTAGATCCTAATTCTAGGGAGCTTTGGTGAGGGCCAAAATAAGACCTAAATCTAAGGTGAATGTAGGTATATGGTTTACCTCCACAAGAGAGAGTAAACCACCCACTGCTTATTACCTGAGTGGTGGCTAACTCTCCTACGCTTTAAATCTATGTAGGCAAATAATATGCTTTGTAAGATGGTTATGTTGTTATTTATTTAGAAGAGAAACTAAGTCCTTAAACCCACCCCTAAGAGATTAGAGCATGATGGGTATGAATATTGACTTAACCTAATACAAATTTTTATCATGTATTATTTAATTTGGGACTCTTTATTTTGACACAGCTATAGGATTTTGTATGCCTAAATGCATGAGAAATTGATTTGGGATCAAGAGAGAAAAGGTGTTCTTCCATCATAAGCTCTTAATGGTTAAGCCCATTTTATCTAGCAAAGATGTAAGTCCTCTCTTAGCAAGAGTGAAATAAGATGGTTATGCATGATGTTCAACATACAATCATCCAACTAATGGGTTACTAAATATTTTATTATCTTGATTTAATGCCTAAACTTTTTATGTGAGATTATGAATTATTTTAAAATTTTAGTTATGAGTTTTTAGTGGGGTAGAAAATTTATTTTTCATCCTAAGAGCTTAATCATATCTAGGGCACAGCAATCATAAATCATAAAAAAACTATGAAAAGACATGTTATTTCTAATGCACAAGCTAAATAGAACATCAAATAATTCTATAAAGCTATCGCAAAAGAATAAGAGGATGATACGATCGGTACCTATGTACAACCCAAAAGAAATGTGGGTAGTCGAGCTCTACTCTTATACATCTCGATATAATGAAAGAATAATTACAATTATAAAATGATAAGTATTATGGGGGCTCTTCATTCTTCATCATCCATTATTCACTCTTCATCTTTCATTTCTTCATTTTGATTTGCTCTCTCTTTCTTTTGGTATGATTGGGATGTTGTTTGCTCCAAAGGCATCACATGGTGTATAAGACTTGGAATAACTAAATCTACATATAACACTTATTCTAATCCTAATGCAAAATTACATTAAGAGAGAATGAAAGTAAATCTAGTTATACCTGCAAAATAAGTATTAGCTAAACAAACTAAATAACCCAAGCAGTTATATGAATAATTTGGACTTTAGCACCCCAGACATGGGTAACTAAGCCCACCTATCTTGACTTGGGTTATGCTTAGAGGCTAAAGCAACCTGCACAACAAAAAGCATTTATATTTTTATTACATCGGTCCCTTAAACATGATTATGTTAATATCGGCCTAACATCCAGACTACGGACATACACCCTAACATCCAGTCTAAAATAATACATCATAAAACCAAACATACACCAAACCATGCATCGCCTAATATAAAGCTAAAAATGGTGACTTAATCTAATGTGTATTTGTTAAGGCTTATGTGGTATGTCCTAACTAGGCTTTAGGTTATGATTTGCTAAGTGTGGGGGATTTAATATATAAAAGGTTGATTTCTCTTTAAGTGGTTCAATTGATTTAAAGATTTTACTTATTTATTTTTATTTCATATAGCCTACACTTAGCAACTAAGTATTATAAAGAAAAGAAAGAAAGGGAATCTCTTTTATCCCTACCTTAAGTCATTTCTAAGGTAAGTTAATTAGCTTAGTTTTCTTTAATGAATTGCTTATTATGTATTTAATTAATTAAGTTTAGGTTCACTCTAAATAACCTTATTCAATAAGAAATGCATCTTAAGATTAATTAGAATGGATAACTATCACATAACACACATTCATTCATTTTTTTCATCATGTATATCATGCATATGAATAATCTGAAGCATACATATACATGCAATATAAATTTTAGCATACTTTGATGATGAATGCAAAGAAATGCATTTTGAATATAAATATTTCATTTGTTGATTGAATTATGAATGCCTTTATTACACATGAAAGAGAGATTTTCATCCATTAGCTAGATACATATTCACATGCATAAAAGTTTTAAATGAATACGTCACCAT
This sequence comes from Cymbidium sinense, assembly GCA_021442155.1. NCBI lineage: Eukaryota > Viridiplantae > Streptophyta > Magnoliopsida > Asparagales > Orchidaceae > Cymbidium > Cymbidium sinense. Next base: position 79,401,051 of record CM038228.1, on the reverse strand, counting down.
TATTTTCTACACAAGGGGTGTAAGGTACAAGACCTACTTAGGACTATTTAAAGCTTCATAGCCCCGAAATGTCTAGACTAATATACCACTTTTTTTAGATACATGTAGATGTATGGACAACTATAAGGATAGTAAAATCCATGCAAAAGTTATGATTGATTTATTTGATTTATGATTCTTATTCATTGGGCACATCATACATACATATGTATAAGAGTTTTAAGTGAGTATGGCACCATTATTTTCTACACCAAGGGCGTAAGGTACAAAACCTACTTAGGGATACTTAAAGCTTTGCAGCCCTGGGATGTCCATACTAATATACCATTTTTCTCAGATACATATGAATGTACAAAAAAAAGAACCAAATGGATAAGGAATCATGCAAAAAATTATGTTTTATTTAGTTGTATAATTTACATATGTGATATGAAATTTTTCCTAAGTCTTAACATTTAGATGCATTGGAATAGATTTAGGCAAATGTTGTGTTCTTTTCAAATGAACTATACACTTGCAAATCCTATGTGAATCCATGTTAAGATTGGGAAAGAGAACTTCATATTAAACATCTTATACTATCATCACATGCAAGCTTATAGATATTTGTAATTAACATTACTTCATTTATAATAATTGATTTATAGGTTTCAAAAATAGCTTTTGATTTAATAGTGATAATAGCCACACATATTTAATTTAAGTCAACACATGCAATTTGACATAAAAGGAAATATTTTATTTAATTAATTTTTAAAAGAAATGAATGCATGATTTCATATGACAAGCAATATTTAGCATGATTGCAAAGAAATAAAGAATATAAACACATGATTTCATTCATCATAATTAATTTCTAAGGACAGTCACATTAAGAATGATATTTAAAATGAACCAAAATTCTTTAAAGACATTTTTAACTTTGAATTTGATTTGATCTAGGAAATATGAAAGAGGTTTTCTAATCCTAACCCATTTCCCATGTGTGAATTAATTTGGTTTAATGAAGAATATTTAAGTTGATTTTATATTTTAATTAGGTTAAGGTATGAATTAAATGAATTAATTAACCCTTACCTATATCACCTTAAGTTAATTAACTAATCAATAATAAGCCAATATGATATGTAACCATATGAAAAATAAATTTGTAATGCTCCTAAGAAATGAAAGGGCTTAATGCAATTGGCTTATGATTAATAGTTAATTAAGCTTAAGGGATCTTACTTAATTACTTTTATGATTTTTTTACACATGTGAGCTAACCATAATTTCATTATCTCTCATCTTGGGTTATTGAACACCCAAGGCGCTACCCAAGGTCAATTAAGGGTTGCTTAGGTGTGTATGAATTGATTTTTAATTTTAATTTCATTAAGCCTTTAATTAATTGATTAAACACTTTGGTTATGTTTTAATTTGAATGATGAAATTGACTTAGGGAAACGGATCAAAGGTAAAGCTCCAATCCTAATCCCTAAATCATTTTTAACATTCAATTAGATCTGATTTCCCTATCTTGAAGATTAATCACTTAATTAATCAATTAATCATTCCATTAACCATAATTAATTTGATTTTTAAAGATAAAGAAGACTTAGAAATGAATTAGGAAAAGTATCCCTAATCACATTCCCTAAGTTATCTTACTATTCAAGAGAGGTGATTATGTTTAAATGATTAATCAAGTTGATGTTCATTCATTAATTATAATTAATTAGATTAAGAGAGTGATTGGGGCTTAATCAAGTGATTTCTCTAATTAAGCAATCAATAAAATCCCACAAAAATAGGAGAGGCAGAGGTCATCTCCCAAAACATCCATTTTGAGATTAATTGAGTATTTAATTAAGGTGTAATTAAGCTAATTAGATTTTTGATAAAACCTTAATTAAGCCAAAATCACTATTCAAAATCAATTAATAATAATTTTTCTAGATTCTACTCTAAAATATCTTCAAAATGAGCCTAAGTTTATATTTTTTTGAATTTTTCTACAACTAGTTATTTTTTTTTGGAAGTTTCAGGATTAAAAATCTAATTAATTATCCCTAATTAAAGCATTAATCCCATCGGGCCACGTGGCGGTGGATGTGGCGTGCTGACACGTGCTCGCTTTCTATGTGGTGCGATGTGATTTGCTATTTAAGTAGTCACATCCGGACGTTGACTCGGCCGGCGGCAGATGCGCTTTCTTTGTGGATCCTTTAATGTAAGATCTAACGACCATGATTTGATCTGTGGTTTAGGAAAGGAATCAAAGGCTCTACCATGAGATTTGATCAAAGTCGTTCATCCCAATCATGTGGGATGGATGACTTATGATCTATCCCATTCGTGAACGATGAAAGACGGATGCCATCATGAAACTGCCTCACCGGAGAATGCTGCCTCACCGGAGAATTTCCTTCACAAAAGACCAACACACTTTTCCATGCAAGACTCAGTTTGTGAAACTGCCTCACCGGAGAATGCTGAGGTAGCTTCGCCTAGTTGAGGCGAGGCTTTGTTGAAGAGCTTTGAGCTTGATTTGGTGTGGAAGGCTGGTTGACCAATCCACGCATGCAAAGGGCTCGGCTCTGATCAAACTCACTCCTCCCATGGCTTGGAAGCTTGGAATTGGTTTGGTTGGATTCAATAGGGTATGCTGATGGTGTGGCTAAGAATAATTGAAATTTAATTTAGTGGAGAGAGAGTATTGCTCAAGATTGGGATGCCATTTTAGCTTTGCTCGAGAATGGGCAATGTCGATTGATGAGGGCTTAGGGATCCTTGGAAAAACTTTGAGGGGCTTCGGAATTGACTTTAGAAGGCTCACGATGCAAGTGTCTTTGAAATCATGCTCGAATTGATGGGGTATACACCTCAATTTCCAATGATGGATGGATGGCAGCGTGCACGTGATTTGCACTGGCTTGCTATCGTTCGGCCGTCGGACTAGTCTCCATCAAGTCAGGGTGGCATGCCAAGATGGGAGAAGTGATGAGAGGCTGCTAGGATCCATTATGCAATGGTGCAAGGGTTTGGATCCAATGGGTTCTCGATTTGGGTTGGAGGTGAGTCTACCCACCTCCCAAATGTCCTTGGCCAACCTAGGGTGGGTTAGGTGCGCTAGGTGAGGTCAGGAGAAAGTTCCATGGAGTGTTAAGGGGCTCTCATGGGGACGGGAGAGTTGACCATAGCTTCGATCCATTGGTTTTAAAGTTTAAATCCTATGGTTTGATGGTTAATCCCATTGGTGGGGCCTACTTGGCTTTTAGGGAGGTCTTAGGCTGACCTAGGGTGAGTTTAAGTTTAGGTCGCCTACACAAGATCCCATGTTGGATTTGAGTGGTTTGCTTAGATTGGTCAAATGCTCCATTTGGGCTAAAGCTGGCTCACCCAATTGGTAATTTAGGCCACACCAAGGCTCGGCTTGGGTTAGTCCATATGATGATTTATATTTTGGTTTAATTAATTTGGATTAGTATGGTCTAGGCTTGATTTGACCTATTTGGATTAAAAGGGTCAAATTTGTCAAGTTGACCACCAATGACCAAATTAGGTTGTCGTATTGAATCAAGTTCAATTGGTAGATTGAAAATGATTGTATTTTGGTTTGGTTTAATTTAGAATTAATTTGAATTTTGGTCAATTTGACCTTTAGGTTTTAAGCAATGTTGACCAATTCAACTTGGGCTCAATCATGGCTTTGGTCAAGTTCAATAAGTGATTTGTAATGAACTTGAGCCATGGTTGCAATCAATTTCGATTAAATCATGATTTAAACTATTTTATCTTTTTAGGCCAATTTGGGTCAACTTAGGTCAAGTGGCCAATTAGGCTTGGTTTGGCTTAATTGATGGCTTGGTCATGTCAATCACTGATTATGAATGGGTTTGAGTCAATGGTTTCAATCAATTTGGCATATGATAGATTTTGGCTATTTGGGTTTCATTTGGGCTAAATGTTGACTTGGTCAAAGCCAAGTTTCACTTGGTTTGACCCAAGTCAACATGGTTGATCAACCAATGATGATTATCAATCATGATTGAGGTTTATATAGGCTTAGTACAATCCAATTTGGGTTGGATTAGAACCTGGCTCAAAAAAGGCATTTTAGGTCACTTTAGGTCAAGTAAGCCTAAATGGGTCAATTGTTTTGATCAAAGTTTGATTCAAGTTTAGTTGAACTCACATATTAGCCTAGAATTGAAATATAAATCCAATTGCATTTGGTTTAGAGCCAATTGGGGTTTTGGTTCATATGATAATTTCAAGCCAAAGGGGTTAACTTGGGCTTGATTTGGGTTGAGCTGGATTTGGTTTGATAATGATGGTTTATGTTTATATTTTGATAAATGATTGAAGGAATGATTGAATCATGAAAGAATCCATGAGTTTTGAGTCGATTTAGATGTCATTTAGCCAAGTTCAAAAGTTTGACTAAAAGGGCTAAAATTAGAAATTTGATTTGATTTGAGTTTGGTTTTGGTCATTTGAATTTATATTTTATTTATATTTGTGAATATAAATAAAGATATAGCTGGGTCATGAGAAAATCTCTTAAGTTTGGAGTGATTCGGAAGCAAATTTGATTAGGCTTAAGGGTGTAGGTTTAAAGAGGCTGACTTGAATTTTGAATTAGTTTGATTTTTTTGGTCATTGGATGGTAGGTTTCATTTATATTTATGAATATAAATGAAGGAATGATGATTTATAAAGAACAACCAAGTTTGAGTTGGTTTGAAGGAGTTAAGCCAAGCATGAAGGTTGTTCATATAAGGAAAGATTTTGGAATTTGGACTTAATCATGGGTTTCAATCATTTGGAGTTTGGAGTTTGGAATTGATTTATGATTTGGAATTTGATTTGAGACTGAATTTGATAATTGATAAAATCAATTGGATTGGACTTGGATTTGGTTAAGGCTAAGTCAAAAAATCAAAGGGCTTAGGAAGGGATTCAGAGTTTGAATTTGGTGATGGATTTCAATCATTGGATTGTTGGATTTGATTTTGGGGTTTTGAATTTGAATTTGAGGTTTGGGATTGAAAGAGAGAAGCAAGAATTGGGTTTGGGCTATAGGGTAGGAAAGTCTTCCTAAATCCCTAAGACATAACCTATTCCTATGGTTAACTCTTCTAATGCTTTAAGGTTAGCTTAAGTGTTCACCTAATCACTAGAAGTGCCTTAAGACTAAGAAACTCTTAGTGTTTATGAGAGTCCTAGATCTTTGATGAGGAAGTTGAGAGCTCACTCCAAAAGTGAGGTCAACAGGGTGATTTCACTTTAAGTTATTAAAAGGATTAGTGGATTTCAGTTTGTATTTTATTTTTGTTTCATTTGATACTTACTTAGCATCTAATTATTGTAAAGAGAGGAAAGAGGTATGACCTCTTTCATCCCTACCCTAAGTTATTTTTCTAAAAACATATTACTATAATTTTTGGTTTCTTTTAATGAATGATTTATTCAATGTTTTATTAATCCTAAGTTTGGGTTAACCTTAAAGAATCTTATTTAAACATGAAAGGCATCTTAAGATTAATGAGATTGGATTACTATCACATAAATAATTCTACATCATTCCTTTTCATCATCAATAGCATGCATATGATTTTAAACCTAACCTACCTATACTTGCAATGTGTTTCTTTTTTTTTTACACTTAGATGATTGCTAATGCATATATTTTTGGTAGAAAGAAGAATTTCATTCCTTAGCTAAATACACATACACATGTATTAAATATTTAAGCAAGTATGTGTTATTATTTAAACCAGGGAAGTGAGATAATCTAAGACCTCCTTGGGGCTACTTAAAGCCTCATATTCCCAAGATGTTCAGACTATATACATGTTATCTTAAATATATATGAATGTATACACAACCATTAGAATAAAAATCATGCAAAAGTTGTATGTTAACAAATTTATTTATTCATGTTAAGTAAAGTTTTATCCAACTTCTAACGTATGTAAACATGTGGATGAAATTAAGTTAGTACGACCATTGTTAGCTAGGGAAGTGAGGTAATCTAAGACCTCATTAGGGCTACTTAAAGACTTGTATTCCCGGGATGTCCATACTATATACTTACTAACATTCAAATACATGTAAACATACACATAAATCATGAAGAAAAATAATACTTCAACAATTTTATGATATAAACATATGTAAATCATATAGAATATTCATAACCAACATAAATTTAAATTTTCATTATTAATTTATAACTTTTGAAAGTAATTTTAAAATTTAGTAGTGATAATAGTTAAATATAATAGGATTAATCCAACACATGCAACTTACACATAAGTAATTTCCTTTGATTCTTTTATTTGAAAACATGAATGCATGATATCAAATGACATAAAAATTTATAATGAATGAAAAGGAATAATTAAACATTACCAAATGATAAATTCAATCACATTAATTCCTAAGGATAATCAAGTTGAATAAAATTATTTAAGGTTAGCCAAAGACTCATAATTAAGTGTTAATTAAATTAAAGAAATATCTAATTTAGTACTTATATGATTTTCCCACACCAATGGTTAACCATATATTCCTTAAATGTCATTATGTTATTGAACACATAAAGAGAAACCCATGAATTCAATTTAGATTATCTGAAGCAATTATCATTTTGATTTGGTTTCATCATTACTTAATTAAATTACAAGATAATCATTTTATTTTTTAAGATGTGTATAGATCTTAGGGTATTTATGATGATCATGATACTATGAATGATGTACTATCTCAAAAGATATATAAATCACCCTATAATGGACCTAATCACATAATAAGGACTCTTAAGGCATGGTGGGCCTACCAGAGATTTTTCCCTACTTTACATAAAAGTAAAGTGGTTTCAAAACCGGGTCCATTAAGTACCCTATGGAAGTAAGCCCCATAGTTAATTATATCTTAAGAGATGGAATCTCTTATGAATACTCTCTATTAAAGTAGAAATTAAGGTCTCCAAAGATTTCAAGGTTAGACTATCAATAAATTGGTTATATTTGGAAAATCAAATGAGAAAGATCAAGGAGAAGACTTATTTTTTGAAGCCAAAGGGAATAGGTAGGGAATGCTAATCATACTAGGAAGCCCAATGAGCATTCCAATCTATCCTATGGTTGGGTTTTATATGTTTGAAATTGAAAAGATTGATTTTATTAAAGTTGACATTTTATTAGAAAGCTAGGACTTATAATCCAACAACACAAGGTTGCAAAAATTCCTAGGAGGTGAGGATTTATGCTAGTAGCAAGAAGAAAATAACTACCTTGGATCTTAGATCTAGGGAGCTTTGGCATGAGCTAAAGCATGACCTAAGTCTAAGCGAAGATGGGTATATTGTTAACCTCCACAAGAGAGGATAAACTACCTAACTACTGGGCTTACAACCACCTAGAGTGGTAGCTAGCTAACTCCTCATATGATTTTAAAACCATGTAGGTAAGTCATATGATTTTGCAAGATAGTTAGGTTGTTATTATCTAGAAAGAGACTAAAATCCTTAAAACCACTCCCTAAAAATACTATAGCATGAGTGATATGAGTAATTACTTAATCTACAAATGCAAATCTTTTAAAATTTTATTTGATTTTTGGCACTTCATTTTGACAAAGGCTTTGGGATTTTTGTATGCATAAATGCATATTGAAATGAGTTATGGGCCAAATCAAGAGAAAAGAGGATGAAGCTCCGTCAGTAGGAGTTACTCTTATAGGTCAAGCGACTCCCATATGTCAAAGAACGGAGGCCCTCATTTTACAAAAGTGATTCAAGATGATATGTATGGTGTTAAACATACAACATTCAGCTAAGGGGTTACTAAATCTTTTAATTATCTTAATTTAACACCTAGGTTTTATGTGAAGTTATGAGTTATTTATAAATTTAATTATGAGTTGTAGTTGGGTAGAAAATTTATTTTTTTCTAAGAGCCTAATCGCATCCAGGCCACACAACAAACACTAATCATAAAAAAAAACTATGAAGAGGCATGTAATTCCTAATGCACAAGCTAAATAAAATATCAAACATTTTATAGCTAACGTAAAATATTAAAATGCGGGTGTGGTCGGGTATCGCCGTACAACCCAAAAAGTGAAAAGATGGGTAGCCGAGCTCTACCCTTATACAATCCAAAATATGAAAGAATAATTATAATTTATAAATGAATAAGTGTTATGGGGGTCTTCACCCTTCATGTCTTCATGTCTTTATGTATCTTCCTCCTTCTTTGATTTGGTTTGTTCCACTCCAAAGGCATCGCATGACCTTCCAAGACAAAGCCCTCTAGCCAATGCACATCCTTATCCCCCCTCATAACACTAATCTTAATTCCTAATGAAAAATTACATTAAAAATAAAAAAATTAAATCTAACTACACCTACAAAATAGAGGTTAGCTGAACATATATACAACCCAAGCAGTTATATTTATAATTTGGGCTTAACACCCTGCACATGGGTAACCAAGCCCACCTATCCTAAATTGGATTATGCTTAGGGTCTTAAGCAATCTAGAAAGAGAGCATTTATATTTAATTTTCAGCAGCCCCTTTAAGCATAATCTCCTACAAAAACTATAATTAGGCTAATCATGACCTACCATCCAATCTACGAGGTATACACCCTAACATCTAGTCTAAAACATTACATCACAAAATAAAATATACATCAAACCAAGTACCGCTCTAACATAAAACTAGAAGTTGTGACTTAATTCTAATGTGTGTGTTAAGACTTGTGTGGTATGTCCTAACTAGGCTTTTTAGTTAAGATTTTCTAAGTGTAAAAAGATTCAACTTAAAGGGTGGTTTCACTTCAAGTGCATTAATTGATTTGCAAGTTTTACTTTGTGTTTTCTTTTGTTTCATGTGACTTACACTTAGCAACTAAGTGTTATAAAGAGAATAAAAGAGGTTTCCCTCTTTCATCCCTACCTTAAACTACTTTTTAAAGCATGTTAATTTAATTTAGTTCTCTTTAGTGAATGGCTTATTACACATTTTAGATTAATCATAAGTTTAGGTTCACTTTAAATGATTTTATTCAATGTGAAAGGCTTCTCAAGGTTAATCTAATTGAAATATTGTCACATGATTTATGTGCAATCATTCATTTTCATCATATATAACATGCATATGATTTAATCCTAAGTATATTTATACATACAACCTGATTTTAGTACACTCAAATGATGAATGTAGATGTGCATATTTGAATTTTATATTTCTTATTTGATTGAATTATTTAATCATGTTAATTTAGAGCTTTATCCAAATTCTTATACAAAAAGACATAAGAATGAAATTAAATAGACATGTTATTATTAAACCATGGAAGTGAGGTAATCAAATGACCTGCTTGGGGCTAGCTAAAGTCTCGTATTGTCAAGATATCCAAACTATATACCCATTTACATTCAATCACATGTAAATTTGTATGTAAGAACATAAGGAAAGAGACCCCAAATCATATGGCTAATTAATTCAATCATTTAGTCAATTATGAATGCATGTATTCTTAGTAGAAAAGGGGGATTTTCATCCTTTAGCCACACATACATGCACATGTAAAGAGAAATAAGTGAGTACATGCCTTTATTAAACTAAGAAAGTGATGTAATCAAATGACCTCATTGGGGCTAATTAATGCCTCGTATTCCTAGGATATCCAGACTATAAACTTTGATATCTCACTACACGATGAATGTATATGTAAGTAAGAGAAAGAAAATCATGCAAAATTTACATTTTTATTTAATTAGAACATTTATATATGTGAAACAAAATTTCATCCCAATTCTAATGTAGGAACGCATGTAAATGAAATCAAATAAGTATGTGTCATTGTTAAACCAGGAAAGTGAGGTAATCAAATGACCTCCTTGTGACGAACTAAAGCCTTGTATTCCTGGAATGTCCTGACTATATACTTATTAACATTCAAATACATGTGAAACTAAATATAGATTTAAGAAAAGAAAGCTCTATTTTCTATACTTAAGCTGTAAGCACATGCAAACCTATATGTAATCATAACTACTATCACTTCATATGATATTACTCATTTATAAGCTTTTTGAAAATACATTTGGATTTAATAGTGATAATAGCCACACATATTCATAAGTTAATAAACACATGCGAGCTTGATATAAAAGAAATTCATTTAAGTTTAAACATTTTAAAACATGAATGCATGAAACCACATGACACACATCATTTAATATGATTGGAAATGAATAATAAGATATAAAACACATGTTTCATTCAATCAAACTGATTCCTAAGGACAATCATATCAAATAAAAGTATTTAAGGAAAACCAAATCTTGTTAATGCCTTATTTCATTTTATGTTTTGATTTGATTTAATGAAATGGGGGAAAGTTTGATAATCCTAACCCATTCCCATGTTTGTGATTTTATTTGGTTTAATGAAAACTAATTAAGTTGATTTTATGGGTTAATTAAATTGTATTAACCATTAAATCATTAAATTAACCATTTCTATGTTACCTTAAAGTAATTAAAATTAAAACATGATTTGCATGGAAAATAACTTACAATGATCCTAAGAAATGAAAGTGCCTAATGCAATTAGCTCATAATTAACAATTAATTAGGTTAAGGAACTTAAGTAAGTAATTTTATGGTTTTCCCACACATGTGGGTTAACCATAATTTCCTCAAATATCTTTGGGTTATTGAACACATAAAGATCAACCCATGAATTGACTAATTAGGTTCTGATTTGTTTTAGATTTTAATTAAATTAATGAAATCATTAATCACTTAATTAAACTTAAACTTAATTGCCACATGGCTTAACTATCTTCCAAATGAAGTAGACTTAGGGAAAAGATTAGGAAAGAGACCCCAATTTAACCACTAAGTCTCCTCATTGTTAAATAGTGACAAATGAACTCAATTAATTAATTAATTTACTGTTCATGTGATTAATTAACCCTTAATCAAGTTAGAAGAGTAATTAAGGTCTATTTAGCTAATTCTCTTAATTCATTAACCAATAAATCCCAAGAAAATTAGGGGAGGCATAGTTCATTCCCCTAAATAATCTAAAAAAATTTGGGGTTAATTAATTAATTAACTATGAAGCAATTAAGGAAATTAATTTTTTAATTAAACTTTAATTAAGCTCTAATTACTACTCAAAATCAATTAAGGATATTTTTAATAAATTATTCTCTGAAATACCTTCAAAAAGAATATATATTTGTATTTAATGATTTTTCTACTATTTTTTATAATTTTCTAAACTGTCAGCTAATTTAAATGATTTTTCATGATTTTTAAAAAGTCTATTAATTTATTTTAAATAAATTAAACTATTTGAGCTTCAGAATATAATATCTCCCAATCCAGAAATTCTTTTGACTTAAAATTTTTATGATAAGTGCATTTTAACTTCAGTTTAAAGCTCTAAAAATTTCAACTCAATCTGATTTGTATTTTTAAATTAATTGATGAAATTTGATTCTTACTAAAACTCAAATTAAGCTCAAAATATTTAGTGAACATTGGGGATTTTAGATTTGTTGGATTCCTCTGAAAGATGAATCCAATGAGCCATTTTTGTAATTTTTAGTTAAGTATTTTATTTTCTATGGATTTGTAAAGTTCTAGTTGATTTAAATAATTTTAAAATTAGAAAATCCCTAATTTCTTACTTAACACAATCAGTACTACAAGGCGTTGATGAGGCAACATGGGGCCACATAACGCCATGTGATTGGCCATGTGGCCACGGCCACACCGCGCGTGATTGGCTAGCGATGCTATGTCACAATGAGCGAAAATGCGAGGGGTGCTTTTAATCGACCATCCGATCGTGGATCGAACAATCCATATCAAATCTTATGATCTGAGGGCCTGAAATGCTTGGATCTTGAGTGAATCTCAGCCATCCATTTCACTGAACATGGGATCGAATGACAGCTAAGTTTCTCCTTGCAATCAGATGATAGTGACGGTGGATGAATAGTGAAAATTGATGAATATTTGTGAAATTCACAAAATCAAAGAAATTTTGCCTAATTAGGCTATATTTTGTGTCGATTCTCACCGGCAAAATTCTATTTTCATATTGGGACTAAATACAAAGAAAAATGTAAGCATTTCTAAGGAATTTCCTAAAACTGCACAAGAATTGTTATAAACAAAGCTCCTAAGGTTGGCTACGGTTCTTGAAACTTACCTCACCGGAGATGATTTTTGGTGATGATGATGATCCGAGCATGCTCCTAAATGCAAGAAGAAGCTTTGGAATGGATCTAGACCTTTTCCTCCCTATGGAACATTGTATCCACCAATGGCTGCCGATTTCTCGTTAGAATCTGCTTGATTTTTATGGTTTTCACTCCAAAATGAAGTGGGAATGGTTGTTGGTTGGATTGGGAGCTCTAGGAGAGTAAAATGATGGTAGGAGGAGATATTTTCAGGCTTCTATTTCCCTATCTTTGGTTTTTGGCCAAAAAATCCTCTTTCACTTTGATTTTTTGGCCCCTAATGGATGTCCTATGGCTTGGGGTGATTGGGAATGGCAGGGAATCATTCTAAGTGGCTTCACTTAAGTGGAGGATAGTGTGAGAATGCAACCAAGGCAAGGGGAGTGAGAGTCCTTGCTTGCCAAGTTTTCCAATGGGGGAGGTGAGGTGAATTCACCTCCTCATGAGTCATGGCTGACCCAACCACCTCTTGGGTCAGGTTGGTCAGTGTCCTTAGAACCTAGGTGGACCAATGGATGAGTGTGAAGAGGCCAAGAAAGAGAAATGACCACTTAGATGAGTGTCTTTTCTCATGAGATGTCCTTGACCCAAAGGCAAAGTAGTCATTTAGCATTGGATTTAATTTGAACAGATTTGAAAAGATTCAAAAGTGAGTTGGACCAAATTTCATGTTGTTCAATTTGAATTTGGGTCAAATTGGGTCAAAATGGGTTAGGTTGACCAATTGGTCAAATTGGGTCAAACTAAGGGTTCAGTCAAGTTCAAATGACCATTTGGAGTGCATTGGTTCAATTGGTTTCAATTAATTTGGCCTAGGTTGGATTTTGGTTCGTTTGGATTCATATAGGTCAAATGGGTCAAATTGACCAATCAATTGGGTCAATCATGTTCAAATGTTTGATTGATTTGAATCATTGGTTTCAATTAAATTTAGTTATATGGGTCCATATGGGTTAAAGGGTTGACTTGGTCAATGGGCTAACTTGACTTGGTTTGACCAAATTCATGACAATTGATTAACCTAAGATGATCAACAATCATGAAATGAAGTTTGGATTGGGAAAAATTTTTAAAATGGGCTTAATAATAATCTTAATTAGTAATTTAGGCATGAAATTTTTTTTTAACAAAATAGGCCTAGTCCTTCCGCATAAACGAACCGGTGCCAACATAGCATTCACGTTACGTCTCAACTGACGACCGGCCTTTTAAATAAAAAAAAAATTGGGGTAGCTTTTGTATTTTGCATTTATCGGAGTCATACGGTGTTGGAATTGAGTAAACTTAGTATTGTTGGAATCATAACAAAATTTTCTACAACTTTTATGTTGGTCAAAATTTAAGATTATGGGATACGTGATTTTATAATGTGATGAAAATCACTACCGAGCTGAAATTTTCAAAGCCGGTAATTTGGGCGCTATTAGAAAGTCGGTCGGAAATGGAGTGACAAAATTTGACTTTCTACAACTTTTATGTTAGTTGAAATTTACAATTGGCCAGAAATTTTGCCAAAGAAAAAATTATGAACCAAACTTGTTTTCATTCATCATCATCTCATAACATTCTCATATATTATATATATATATATATATATATATATATATATATATATATATATATATATATATATATATATATATATATATGCTATAATAAGAAATAAAAAATGTTTTAGTCTCTTACTTCAATAAATCTTTATACATAACATCTTTATCTTATTAATCCTTAAATATTAATCATTTATTATTATAACATCATCCTTAAAGAGATTAATATATATCTATATCTATATATATCATATCTATATATATATATATATATATATATATATATATATATATATATATATATATATATATATATATATATATATATATATATATATATATATATATATATATATATATATATATATATATATATATATATATAAACTAATCATGCCATAATTAGCATTGAAGAAAGAAAGCTCAAATAACTATATTAACAGTTAATATAAAAAAAAATTAGAATAATTGTGCTATAATTAATTGAAAAAAAAAATACTTGTAATAAGAGAACTGATGTGCAAAATAAATGAAATTTTAACCAATATTAAAGTTATAGAAAAATTTGTTACAATTCCAAAGATACCAAGTTTGCTCTATTTTGACAATGTATGACTGATAAATGAAATACAAAAAAAATTAAATTTCATTACGCTTTTTTAAAAGATTCAGAAAACCTCGCTTATCTAGCAATCTTAAATTTTCATCAACATTAAAGTTGTATAAAATTTTGTTATGATTCTAACAATACTAAGTTTGCTGAATTCTGATACTATATGACTCCAATAAGTGCAAAATACGAAAGCTACCCTAATTTTTTTTTTTTAAAAGAGCAATCTGCTCAATGGACATCGGCCCACGTGATGTTACGTTGAAAATCAGTAAGGACACTAGTTTATTTTGATAAAAAAAAAATTTTTGTGCCTAAATTACTAATTAAGCTTAATATTAAGCCTATTTTAAAAATTTTACCGTTTGGATTAGCTTATTTCACTTTGATTTGGATTGGATTGGATTTTGATTCGTCAAATTGGTTACTTTGGGTCAAGTGATTCAATTAGTTTGAATTTAGGTTGAGTTTGATTTAGCTTGATGATTGTAGATTTCATTTATATTTGAATAGATGATTGAAGGAATGATTTATTCAAGAGAAAATCCATTGGTTTTGATTTGATTTGGATAGAATTTGGCCAAGTTCAAGGAATTGGCTTAAAGGGCCTGAATTAGGTTTTGACTTGATTTTGAATTTGGTTTTGGCTATTCAAATTAATATTTCATTAAAATTTGGGAATATAAATGAAGGTATAAATGGCTTATGGGAAAATCACTTGAGTTTGGAGTGATTTGGAAGCAAATTTGACCAAGCTCATGAGGAAGGTCAAATGGGCTTAAAAAGAAATTTTATTGAGTTTGGATTTAGTTTGGTTTACTTTGGTCATTTTAAGTTATATTTCACTTATATTTATGAATATAAATGAAGATATGATTGATTCATGAGGAGACCAATCAAGTTTGGATTGAATTGGGTGGAGATTTGGCTAAGTCCATGGAATTCAATCATAAGGCTTTAAGGAGGATTTTGATTTTGGATTTGATTATGGGTTACAATCATTTGTTTTGGGGTTTGGATTTGTATTTGGTACATGACTAAGGGGTTGAATTGGTCTTGGAAAAAATTAATTGAATTTGGATTGATTTAAATTTGGCTAAAGCTAAGTACATAGGATAAGATCATAGAGCTTAGGAAGGATTTGATCAAGGACTTCAATCATCTAATTTTGAATTGGATTTCGATTTGGATTTAAAATTAAGTTTGAGTTTGGTTGAAATTTTGGATTTGAATTAAATTTAAGAAGGTGTACATGGATTAGGTTTAGGCTATAGGGTATGTGATTTTCTTAAGTCTCTAAGGCATGGCCTAATCCTATGATTAACCCTTCCAAGTCATTGGGTTTAGGCTATGTGTTCACCTAATCTCTAGAAGTGTCTTATGACTAAAGAAGTCATGACTAAAGAAGTCTTAGAGTCTAGAAGTCTCTTAAGTTTAATTTTATTGTTTAATAATTTTAATAATTATCAAATTAATTAAAGAGATTTATTAAGGTTAAAATTTTAAATTCTCCTAATTACCTAGATAATAAATCTCAAGAAAATTATGGGAGGCAAAGAACATCCCAAGGAATCAACGCATTCAATTTAAAATCAATTGGCCAAGTAATTAAGAATTAATTAAGGTAATTAGGAAAAACTTCAAACCCTAATTAAGCAATGTTCACTGCTCAAATATTAGGGATTTTATTTTTATTAAATTCTCCTCTATTTATCAAAAATGGGTTTACTCATTTTTTTAAGATTTTTTTTACAATTAGTTATGATTTTTTTAAAGTTTTTAGTGATTAAATACATTTTTAATCTATAATTAATCCCCTAACCCGTTGATGCCATGCAGGAGCTGACGTGGTGTTACTTTCCATGTGGTGCCATGGGATATGCTACTTAAAATGTCCCCATGGCGATTGAGTCAGCGACAAAAAACATGCTTTCAATTAGCAGTGGAGATTAATCCCATGATCTCTAATGGATTAAATCAAAAAATCTAATGGATTAAATCACAGCCATCCATTCTAATCACGTGGAATGGATGGCAGATCATTCTTTGTCTCCTAAGAGATAGAAGACAGACACCGTCTGCCCTCCTCCACTTGATCTAAGCTCGCTAGAGCTCGTGGGACATCAGGATCGACTCCAAAATGTGCAAGGAAGGATCTAAGGAGATCTTACAATGGAAATCATATGAAATCACAAAATCTTTCATAAAACACCAACACTTAATGACTTTTCTATAGTTTGCTAGAATTTACCTTGTTAAAGCTCAAGATCGGTGGTCCAATGGCTGAGATAGCTTTATTTTGAAGAGATGAAGCCCACTTGATAAGCTCGTGGGTTGCCTCCCCGTCGATAGCTCTGTGGACCAAGTGTCACGACTAAGCTCACAGGAGTTAGCCTTGGAGTGGCTTCTGATAATCAAATTGATCGCGGATCGATTCGTTTCGACTCGCCGAACTAAAAGGTGTGGAAAGAGTTAATTTGAGTTTAATGGAGTTTAGGTGAAGTTGGACGAATGAGGCTCTCGATTTTGAACGGAGGTTGGTCTCATCGATAATGGAAAGTACGAGGGGATCCAGAAAAGCTCTGAGACTACTCAAGATACCATAAAGAAAATATGTGTGAAATTTGAATGGATGGGGAGGAGTATACTCTCCTCCCTAAGTGAGCCAAGGGTTGAGATTGGCTCCAGCAGGTAGGTGGGAGAGGGATGCTGAGGTGGAGGTGCTTGAGAGGTTGAGGCAATGGCATGAGTTGACATGGAGTGTACCTCTTCCTCCAAATGAACCGATGGGGTGCCTTATCTAAGTTCACCCTCTCATGACCCAAGGCTGAATCCAATAGCCTTGGGACAAATTGGGTCAGTGGTCCTAGTGTCCAAGAATGGCCAAAGGTGGCTACCAAGGCTTTGAGTGGGTGAAACCATCCAAATGAGGATTTTGTCCCATTTGGGTGGGTTGGTTCATGGGTTTTGACTCAAACTGGCTTCACCATGGGTTAGGTCCACTTGGGCTGACCCAATGATGAGTCAAGCTAAGTTTGGTTGGGTTTGGACTTGGTTTGGATGAGTTTGGCTCAATTAAACTCATATGGGTCAAATGGGATTCAATTGGGTTAGGTTGATCAATTATTTAAATTGGGTCAAACTAAGGGTTTAGGTGTGCTCAAATGATCATTATGAATGTATGGGTACAATTGGTTTGGTTTAATTTAGAGTGGATTTGGATTTGGTTCACTTTGGTTCATTTGGGTCAAATGGGTTAAGTTGACCAATTTGGTCAAATTAGACAAATTGGCTTGGGTGGAGGGTTGGTTTAGGCTCAATTGATCATTTGAGAAAGATTTTAGGTGTTGGTTTGGATTGATTTGGTTTAGGGAATGCATTGGTTCAATTTGACCCTTTAGATCAAATTGGGCTAAGCAAGTCAATTGGGTTGGGTTGACCAAATTGGAATCAATTGAAGTTTGAATAAAGTCCGATAATCAATTTATGATTGATTAGGCTCATTGGTTTCAATATATTTGGCTTAGAATGAGATTTGACTCAACTTGGTCCTTTAGGTCAAATTGGGTTAACTTGGATTAAAAGGCCAAATTGGTTTAGTTAGGATCAATTGGTGGTTGAGTCATGTTCAAAATTCAATTTGTGATTGATGGGAGTCATTGATTGCAAATAATTGGGGTTGGAATGAGATTTGGTTCATCTTGGTTCATATGGGTTAATTGGGTCAACTTGGATCAAGTGATCAAATAAATTTGGTTGACTCAATTGGTTGCAATTGGGTGATCAAAGATGATCAACAATCATTATAGAAAAAATTGAACAGTTTGATTCAATCATATTTGGATTGGATTTAAGTTTGAAGCAATTTAATCATTTAGACCACTTTGGGTCAAGTGTAGCAATTGGGTTGATTGGTAGTTTTGATTGCAATTGATTTGAGTTTGATTAGATTTTGGCTCATTAGACTTTTTGGGTCAAATGGGCCAACTTGGGTTGATTGGATTCATTTGGTTCAATTGGTTTGATTGTAAGAGTTGGAGGGGTTTGGAATAAAGTATTGAATGGTTGGAGTGCTTTCATGAAAATCAATTAGATTGAGTTCAATTAAATGGGCTTTAAGTTGGATCCAAAGGCTCATGATGGGATTAACTTAAGTTAAGGATTAAGTTATTTTGGCTTGGAGCTTAGATATAAAGCAAAATCCAATTGAGGTTGGTTAGATAGGCTTGAGATTAGTTTTGGATGAGTGGACAAGCATTGGTTGTGATTTGGGCCATAAGATATGTAAGATCTATTTGTCCAAAAGTATAACCTAAGATTGAGGTATACCTTCCTAAGTCTTTAAGCTTGGGTTTAGTGTTCCCTTAATTGCTAGAAGTGTCTTATTGCTAAGGAGACCTAAGTGCTTATAAGGATTCTTAAGTCTAAGATGGGAAGGATGAATCCTCACTCCAAAAGTGAGGTCAACAGCATTATGAATTTCAACATCAATTTCACCATTAGTAGTGTTATCTCCATCATCAATACTTGATCTTGAAAGACTTTGATTATTGCATATTAACTTTAACAATATTTTGAAATAAAATTATATCATAAGTTTATATAAACGAAAAATAACTAGAAGTTAAATACTGGCAGAAAAACCTCTAGCACATAACCAATCCTCATAACACTCTGATGCATGAATTTTCTTTCAATTTAGCAAGCATCACGTTGGGTTAATAATTTTATTTTATTATATATATATATTGCCCATATGGAAGGTTGACTTAGAAGCTACTATGGATACTAAAATGTTTTAGTCATGGATGTAATTTTAAGTAATTTAGATGTAGGCTTTGGTCCAATAATCCAATATATCAAGATCTAGATCTATATATAATACTATCTCTACCAAACAAAGATCAAGTTGTAACTTGTGCTCTCTCTTAACTTTCTCTTTAAGTCTTCTTGAAATGCAATTTCATTGGGGTTGAGATGATGTGATGTTAGGTTAGATTCTGCATACACACTAACTAATGATAAATCTTATTCTTGTTAATTGTTCTTATAGTGGTCAAACAACTGTAAAGTAAATCCATGATTTTCTAAATATAAAAATATTCATCATCTTAATAAGAAATTAAATGATAAAACATCAAACTATCAATCTTATATCTTTGATTTTAAATAGCTAAACAAACAACAACAAATTGTATTTTGGCTAATACTTAGAAATCTTTTTTATAATGCTAATAACAACATATATCATGAAATATGGAGATCATGCAATATATTTTAACAAATACATTTGAATTTTCAAATATTGAGAAAATATAGAAGTTTTGGTTGCTAAAAATCAGCATGTCACTTCATTAAAGACTTATAAAAATATGTAAATACTTCAACTTTTTGTTCAGGTTCATAAGCTTAAAAAGTTCATAATACTTACCACGTTGTTCCCATAAGTAAAGAACTCTCTTGTAATATAATTCATATCATAATATATATCCTATGTTTGGGCTTTACATTTTTAAAATTAATTTAATTTGTTTGAGTTGAATTTTTTATTAAAATTTTAGGACTTATGATTCCATAACACAAGATTAAGGAAATACCTAAGAGGTGAGGATTTAAGTTTATGGCCCACATAGGGAGAAGCAATCTCAAAACCTAAATCTAGGCAACTTTGGCAAGGGCCAAAAGCATAACCTAAATCTAAGACAAAAAAATGGGTATTTGGATTGCCTCCACAAGAGAAGACAAACCACCCGACTGCATGGACTTATAACCATCTAGGGGTGGCTGCCAACTAACTCCTTCTACAATTTTAAATTCATGTAGGCAAATCATATGCTTTATCCAAGATAGCTAGGATGTTATTTATTTAGAAAGAGACAAAGTCCTTAAATTCACTTCCTAAAGAGACTAGATCATGTAAGGGTATGTTACAAATGACCTAAATCTAATGCAATTCAGATTTCATTTTAATTTTATTTTTGGAAAATCATTTTGACTCAGGCTAATAGGATTCATATGCCTAATGCAAGAGAAATGAGATTATTGGCCAAAATTAGCGAGAAGGGAGGAGGTGTATTTCCACCATGGCTCTCAAAGATCAAGCCAAGTTTCTCTAGCAAAGGTGAAAACCCTCTAATCAAGAGTAAAAATAATATATATTTGTGCATGATATTATAAAAGAAGTACTCATCCAGCTAAGGCGTTGTTAATTCTTTTATCTTGATTTTTAGCTTAAGATTTAGGTGAGGTTATGAGTTCTTTATTTTTAGTTATAAATTATTAAATTTGGTAGAAGATTTATTTTTTTCTAAAAGCCTAATCCACATCCATGCCATATATAAAGTAAGGAAGAAATTAGGAAAAGGATATCACTTAATGAACAAGCTAAACAAATCATCAATCAATTTATAAAGCTAATCGTAAAAGAATAAGAGGCCATTATGATCGGGTACCACCAGACAAACCCAAAAATAAATTGGGTAGCCGAGCTCACCCTTATACAACCCGGATTACAAATGAATTACATACAATTAAGTAAGGAACTCATTATTATGGGGGTCTTCAAACTTCATTTTTTCATTCTTCTTTCTTCTTTTCTTCCTTCTTTTGGATGGTTGGAAGGTGGATGCTCTAAAGGCTTCACATGGTGCATAAGATGAGATCTTATGACCAATGCTCATCCTAATCCCCATAACAATCATTCCAAAATCCTAATTGCCAAAATTACAAGAAAAAGGAAAGTAAATCTAGCTAACACCTGCAAAATAGAGATTAGCTAAACAAATCACACAAATCTCAAGCATGTATATTGGACTTATCACCTAACACGTGAGTGACTAAGTCCACCTGGCCTATTGGATTATGTTTAGGGGTAAAAGCACATGCACAACAAAAGCATTTGTATTTTTATTTATTACAGCACCCCTTAAACTCTATCCCCTATAAAAAATAATGATTATAATAAATTATCCTATCATTCATTCTACACACATTCACCCTAACATCCAGACTAAACTATATATCATAAAATAAAAGCAAACATCAAACCATTCACCACCCTAACCTAAAGCTAGAAGTGGTAACTTAGCCTAATGTGTGTGCTTTAGAGGTTTGTGTGGTATGCTTAGCTATGGCTTTGAGTTAAAAATCTCTAAGTATGAAGAACGTTCAATATTAGAGGAGGGTTTCATTTAAATGATTTAATTATTTTGGATTGATTTTATTTCATATTTTTATTTGATTCAAATGAATCTTAGAATTAATTACTAAGTCATAAAGAGTGGGAAAGAGAGGAGAATTCCTCTTTCCTTCCCTAACCTAAGTAATTTCTAAAGTGGATTTATGTTTTAGTTTTGTTTAGTGAATGTTTTATTATATGTTTTAATTAATCCTAAGTTTAGATGAACTCTAAACAAACCTATTTAAAAGAAGGGCATTTTAAGATAGTAAAATGAACTAAATTCGTAAAATATACATCACTTCATTTCTTTCTCAACTAAATTCGCAAAATATACATCACTTCATTTATTTCCCAACATGTACAATATGCATATGAATGAGTCCTAAACATATCTATACATACGAATGGGAATGTTTAGCACACTTTATGATGCATGCTAAGTAATTCATTTAAGAAAATTTAAATGTTTATGATGCATGATTTTCATTAAGTAGCAAAGGGGTTTCTTATCCAATTTTTATATGCACACATGAATGTATGAAAGGCATAAGTGAGTATGATGCCATTGTTAACCAAGGGTGTAAGGTGCAAGACCTACTTAGGCTTAAAGCCAAGAACTGGATTTTCTGTAATAATATACTTTTCTTAAATAAAAATATGTGTACAAAAGAAATGAATGGAAAAGAAAGAATCCAAAAGTTTATGTTGGTTTATTTATTTTTTTCTATGCAATTTATATGTACAAGTATAGATATCCTTCTTAAGTAATAGCATAGGGATGAATAGGATATGGAATTAGGCAAGTGTTGGGTTCTTTTCAAATGAACTGCACACTTTGTCAAACTCTATTCAAAACTATACTAAAATAGAGGAGAAGGAAAACCTACACTAAGCACATCCTTATGTTTTACTCACATGCATACTTATAAGTAAGATGTAAGTAGCACACTGATAATAATTGGTTCATATTTTGATAATGATAAAAAATAATTAATTCTTACTAATACATGCAATTTGACATAAAGGAAATATTTTTATTTTAAGTTTGATTTTTGAAAAGCATGGATGCATGAAAACATATGACACATATATTTAGCATATTGGGGAAGAACTAAAGCAATGAAAGCATGTAAACACATTCACCTTAATTAATTCCTAAAGGCAAACTCATGAAATAAGAAAGCTTAAAGTAAATCAAAGTTTATTTAATGTGATTTTTATTTGATCTTGAATTTGATTTAATTTTAAAAATAAAGGTGAGTTTGATATTCCTAACCCATTCCCACATGTGTTTGATATTTTTGTTCAATTTTTAGGTGATTAAATTCATTTTATATTTTGATTCGGTTAAGGTATGAATTAAGCATGTTAATTACCCCTTACCTACACCTCCTTAGCATAGTTAACCAAATAATTATGAGCCAATGAGATGGCATAAAACCTCACAAGAAATTTAAATTTGCAATTCACTTAGGAATAAAGGGGCTTAATGTAATTTTGGCTCATGATTAATGATTAATTAAGCTAAGGGGTTTAACTAAAGTAATTTCAAAACACCCCTCACATATATGAGTTGAATTTTGATTTTCTTAATTGAACTTAGGCTCTTGAACACCTAAGCATCTACCCCAACTAGATTAATTGAGTTCTGGAAAGTTTTAAAATTTTAAGAAACTAAATAAGAGGGTAATTAGTGAATTAACCCTTAAATAAGAGAGGATTAAGAAAGAAAAAAGGGGGTTTAAAGAATAGCTTAGGGGAAATACCCCAAAATTATTTAGTAAATCTCCTATTTATTGAAACAGGCCTTAATCAACTTCAACAAAGGATTAAACCACTAATCAAACTATTAATTGTCCTTAATTACATTAAGAGGGTAATTAATAAAATGAATTAGAAATTTCCCCAATTAAGCTACCAATAAATCCCAAGAAAATTAGGGGAGGCAGAAGTCATCCCCCAAAATATACTCAAGAAGTTTGGGAATAATTAGTGGATTAATTAAAGCATAATTAGCAAATTAAGATTTATAACAAAACTCAAATTCAGAGAAAAGAAGTATTCAGAATTAATTGTAATTAATTTTAGAATATTCTATGTTTAATTATCTTTCTATTACAATTTATTTCATATTTTTTTATTTTTCTAGGTTGAGATATGAATTTTAGAAGTTTACATAATTAATTAGAATTATTTAAATCCTAATTAAATCCCTAATCCCTACACCGTGCCATGCATGAACTGAAAGATCCCTTTACGTGTTTCGGATTCACTTAAATGTCCCATCATCATAACACATGGCGGCACATGCGGCGCCGTCATCGATGGCTGGAAAGTCGCCATTAGAGGGATATAAAGCATTTTTATAATCCATCCAAAATGTGTGTATGGACCAGGACCCACTTTCAAAGAGAAGATCCAGCTCGATCAAGCTCATTGATTGAAAATCAACCCACACCATCTAAACCTAATGGCAAGCACATCTAATTATCAAAATTCCATGGGATTAAAATTTCTTTCACAAAGCTCCACACCACATTGAGTTTAATGGTTGAAAAATGGCATACCTCGCTGGAGGTGATCCCCACTCGATTCCCTTGGAGAAGCTTCACCTGGTTGAGACAAAGCTTTGGTTCAAGTTTGAGAGGCTGAGGTTGAGTAGATCTTCCTATGGGTCACCTCCTCCTTAGCTTGAACTCGATTTTGATTGAAGTGGATCTCCTCTTGCTTCAAGAACTTGGAAAAGAGCTTAGAAAAATCGATTAGGCTCTTTGATGGAGTGTACAAAGTGAATTGTAATGATTTTGAGTGTGGTGGAAGTTGAAAGTTTAATTGAGCTCCCCTATTTTCAAAGGATGAAATTTGAGAAATGCCAATTTCAATCTCCCTCTAGGAAGCTTAGGATATCTTATCGATGGCTCTTATGACTCTCTAAGCTTCAATCGATAATGGCTCTGTTGGAATTGACATGAATTAGGGGGAGTCCATCTCCCCCAATGGCAATCGAACGGTCGAAGCTTCACTTGCCATTTTGGATCAATTGCCCTAATTGAAAGGATTTTTTGAGCTGTTAGAGGTGCCATGTGATTCATTTTAGGTTAGGGAGTGGATTAGTGAAGTCCCCATGTGCTCCATTTGTGGGGACATGGTTGTGGCCTTGGGTCACCTCAACAACCCAAACACATTGGGTGCGCACCTCCATAGTGTTCACGTGACCTGTTAGGAGAGTATCGGTAGGTGTGAAGAGGAATTGACCAAATTCCCAATGGATTTGATCAAAATTTGTTCTATGGCCTAGGGGTAAAATGGTCATTTGGCTATTTTTTGAATTTGGATATGTTGGGTATGTTGAGAAAATAGATTTGATCAAGTTTCATTGATAGTTCAAAATGGGTCATGTTGACCCAGTCAAGTTGAGTCAATTGGTTAAAATTGTGTCAAACCAAGGGTTGGGTCAAGTTCATATGACCATTTGAAATATTTTGGTGGCTTTGGTCATTCAATTTGGTTTAGGTTTGAATTTGGTTCATATGACTTCATTTAGGTCAAATGGGTCAAGTTGACCAATTTGACCCATTTAACCACCTAGGTCATGGTAGGTTTAAGTTTGGTTAATATGAAGGATTAGTATCTTTTTTTCAATCAATTAAGTTTGAATTTGGTCAATATGACCCTTGTTCAAGTATTATTGCTTAGGTCTAGTTAGCAATTGAGGCTTTGGTCAAGTTCAACAAGGATTTGAATGAACTTGACCCATTAGTTTCAATTTTCAAGTTGATCAAGCTTTGACATACTTTGACTTTTAAGTCAATTGGGCTCAAGTACAAAAGTTAGGCTCAAATATTGACTTGGTCAAGTTCAAACATGACATGAATGAACTTAGATCAATGGTTTCAATCAATTTGTCTTATGGTGGATTTTGGCAATGTTTTTCATTTAAGTGTTGGTGAACTCTAGCTTTTAGTTTGACCCAATTTGAGTGATTGATCATCTCATGATGATTGTTGATCATGATGAGAGGCATAGGTGAGTTTAATTTAATCCAATTTTGTTAGGATTAGAATTTGGCTCATAAGGGTACTTTAGGTTACTTTGGGTCAAGTGAGCCTAAGTGGATCAAATGGCTTGGTCAAAGTTTGATTTGAGTTTGATTGAACTTGTATATGAACTTATGATTGAAATATAAATCCGTTTGCAAGTGGTTTGAAGTCAAATGAGTTTTGATTCATTTGACAATTTCAGGTTCAAAGGGGTGAATATGAGTTTGACTTGGGTTTGATTTTTTTTTAATTGAGTTTTGGTTAAGTGATTAAAGTTTATATCTATATTTAGATTCATAATTGAAGGATTGATTGAATCATGAAGGAAAATCAACAGTTTGGCTTGATCTGAAATTGATTTGGCAAAGTTCAAGATTTTGACTTGAAAGGCTTAGGTTAGATTTTGAATGAATTTGAGCTTGAATTTTGGAATTGGTTTTGATTGTTTGAATTTATATTTCATTTATATATGTTAATATAAATGAGAATATAAATGGATTAAGAGAAAATTTCATGAATTTGGAATGATTTCATCATGATCTGGGCTAAGTCCTTAAGAGGAAATTAAGGGACTTAAAAAAAATTTTTAGAGTTTGGATTTGATTTTTGAGTTTAGTTTGATTGATTTTAATTTATATTTCATTTTAATGTATGAATATAAATGAGAATATAAACGAGTTATGAGAAAATCTCATGAGTTTGAATTGATTTGAAGATGATTTAGGCTAAGTCCTTAAGAAGGGATTAAGGACTTAAGAAGGATTTTAAATTTGGAATTTAAATTTTTGAATTTAGTTTGATTGGTTTGAATTTATATTTCATTTATATATGTGAATATAAATAAGTGAATGAGAAAATTTTAAGGATTTGAATTGATTTGAAGATACTAGGCTAAGTCCCAAGAGGGAAATTAAGGACTTAAGAAATACTTGGAATTTTGGAATTTCAATCAATCATGGATTTCAATCATTGATTTTAATAGATTTTAATTTAAAAGTAATTGATTTATGTTTGATGTTGATTTAATTTGGAGTTTGACTTGAAGGAAGGAAGGCGAGGAGTGATTTAAGCTAAGGGTAGGCAAATTTTCCTAACACTCTTAAAGCATGACCTATTCCTATGGCTAACTCTTCTAAGTCTCTAAGGCTAGGTTGAGTATCCACCTAATCACTAGATTTGTCTTAAGACTAAGGAACTATTAAATCCAAAGAGAAATCCTATGTCTAAGATGGAGGGGTTGAGAGTTCATTCTAAAAATGAGGTCAACAGCTCTCCTTAGACTCTTCTTATTCGTTCGACCCTCTCGATTTCCTTTGATTCCCCCATATCAGAAGGAATCGAAACCTCCGACGCATTCACCCCTTCATGTTCGATTTTTTTTCTCCCTTAATCGTGAGTGATTTCAATTATTTTTCCTTCGCTCTCGCTCTCTGTGTTGTTAGCCGAGAGCCATATTCTAAGATGAATTTTAGCAAGCCTTCTTCTTTCCTCTGGCCATCTAGTTGGATAGGTTCTCTTTAGATTTTCTTCACCTTTCATGGTTCCTTCCTTCTAGTGTGTAGTGAGTTGTGGAGGTTTCCTATCTTTAAGGTTTGAGATCGATCAGATCGTCGTGATGGAAATGTCCGCCCATTATAAGCTTACTTCTTCCTCTTTATTGTTGTCGTATTACTCACCACCACCTCTACTTCTCTAAACCCTGAAAATTGGCCTACCAATAGGATTTGGTAAATCTGGATTTAACTAAGTGATTGTTTAAGTTAAATCTGACTTAAATCCTGCTCAAATCCTCTTAGCCAAATTTCCCCTTGGTCGAATTGATCCTTAGCTGACCTCCCTTGTTTTACAAGCGAGGGTAGCCGAGAGGTAACTCCTTCATCAGGCGGGTTCCTCTCGGTATACCTTCCCGACTCCTCCTCTAATCAAGAAAATAGCTGCTGAATTACTCTTCTGACTTTTTTCTTTGCATGGTCGAAGAGGAACACCGTCATCAGGCAGATTCTTCTTTAGGTTTTCGGCATTTCCATCATTCCTTCTACTTTACCTGTGCGTGTTGATCGCTGCGCTATTCACTACAAATAAAAAAAGATGAGTTTGAATGTGAAGGAATATGTTGGTGTTTTCTCTGGAATAGAGAAAAGAGATGACACCACATAGAGTTTAGGAATATTTTATTTAGATGACCAAATACGGCGTTAAGGAATAAGCATATTATCTCAAAAGATAAACATACTCTCCTGTAATGAATTCGATCATTTTAATAAAAGACTCCTAAGGCTAATGGGTCTTTTGTGTACCAGAGTATTTTCCCTTGAACTACATGGAAAAGTAGAACAGAATCTATTTTATCATAGGATCATGGTTCCCTATAAAGGCAAGCCTCTATAGTTAATTACACATCTTAGGAAGGGTCTCTTCCTAAGAATACTCTCTATTTAAGAAATAAGTAGTTATTCCTAAAGACTACTAAGGTGGCTTTCAAAGGATTTATTTTGAGAAATTTCATTGGGAGAGGTTCAAATTGGAGAGAGTTATCTTCATGAGTCAAATGAGAAAAAAGTAGGAAATGTTTATTGATATTGGGATACCCAGTAGACATTTCAACTATCCTATAATTGGGCTTCAAATTTGGGATTTAATTTTAGAATTCAAGTTATCATTTTCTTAGAAATTCTCAAGAACACAAGACGAAATGCCTAGGGTTGAAGACTTATTCAAAAAAGAATGCTTCAACCTAGTCACGACACATGTCGCCTAATTCTATCCTTGGGAACCATTGGTCATTCTCCTCACTTGAGAGAACTAACCTATCACTGACTCTTATGGACTTATAACCTGCCCGAAGAAGGCTGCCAGCTAACATCACCTAAGTACATTTTAAAATAATGAGGCTAAGTCATATGAATGCAAGATGGCTGGTCTGTTGCAATTGTAGGAAAGAAATCTATGAACCTAGACTTACTCCCTAATTATGTATGAAGATGTACCAACTAATAATGATATTTAGACTGGTCAAAAATTAATTATGCAAATCAAATAGAAGAAGGTGTACTTCCATCATAGGCTCAAAGGTCAAGCCCGTTCTCTCGGCAAGGATGGAAGTCCTTCATTAATCAAGAGTGAAATAATATGATTTATGCATGATATTAAAACATCCAAGGGGTTGCTACATATTTTATCTTTCTTTAATGCCTAGGCTTTTATATGAAGATTATGAGTTATATTTATTTTTATATTTTGATTAATTTAATTAGGTAGAAAATTTAATTTATCCTATGTCATGTCATTCACAGCATTCATAACAAGAAAAAGAAAAGCATGTTATTGTCTATTGCACCCAAAATAAATTAAGCCAAATAAAATTATATAAGAAAAATAATTACATACACTTAAGAAAAATGGGCTTTATTATACAACCTAAAAATTAAGTTTAGATCTATGGGTCTTCTTTCCAGGAAAGTCTCCTTCTTCAGGGACATCCATCGGGCTCCACTGGGGACCACCACACCATATCATGGTTGTGTTAGCTCCTGCTAATCCTAGACCCCATAGATCCTAACCTAATTCTAAGCTCAAATTTATATTTAAAATTCAAAAGAAATCCTAAGCCCTACAAAACAGATGTTAGGAAATACACAAAACAATTTATATTTCACAAACATACTTAGCATTAGTTGCTTGCCAAGCCCACCTGTCCTATAGACTATGTTAAGGGGCTTTCAGTACTTGTAAGCAAACAATAATTTTATGATTTATTTATTACAGCGATCCCTTTAACACAGTCCCCTGCAAAAAATAGCATCAAATCTAGAAAGAATGCCCTAACATCCAGTCTAACGAACAAACAACCCTAGGCATCCGATAAAGCAATACACCACAATATGTGAAGCACAAAGACAACATATCATAAGAGATTAAAAGAAAATCACGTAACGATCTAACCTAAATCTAGGGTCTGACCTAAGTAATCTAGTGTGTGTAGTGAGGTTTGTGTGGTAAGTCTTGCTTTAAGTTTAAGTTTGAAGTTTGAAATTTGAATTGGTTTAATTTTTACCTTTGGGTGGTTTCAATTCAAATGATTTAGTGATTTAATTCCAATTTTTATGTTCATTTTATTTGGTTAAAGTTGTATAGGATTTCAAGAATAAAGAATTAAAATGACTTTCATTTTTAGGTGAAACTCACTTTATTCCACATCCTAAATCCTAATGAAGTTTTCAAAAGTCTAACTAAAATCCTTAAGTATTTTAATTAATCCTTTTGATTTTATTTATGTTTAGGTTTGATTTATGTTATTTCATTTATTTGAATTGCTTTGTTTGATTAAATTTATTTGATTTATTTAAGTAATGATTTATTTTATTTTTAATTAAGCTATATGGGTTTCATTTGATTTGGCTTATGTTAATTTAAAGGGTTTTGATTTTATTCAATTTAACTTAATTTTAAGTTATGAATTTAATAAGTTAAGTTTAAGTCCATTAATATGAATTAATACCAGGTTTGTTCATAGATTATTCTTAATCTAAAGTACTTAGGATAATTACTTGATCTGATTTGATTAACCTAGGTTTTAGGTTCATTATTTAAATTCATTAAGGATGTGTGGTTTCATTAAACTTAACTTAAGTTGTTTAATTATGTTTGAATTTCATTAAATATTGATTTTCTTAAAATTTTGATATTTGATTAAATTTTTTACCTTAGGAAGTTTTGATGAATTACCTAAGTATTTTTATGTTTATTTTAGATTAGTTCAATTTTATTGATTCAATGAATTAATGATTCTTCTTAATTATTATTTAGTTCATATTGACCTAGAGATTTGGAAAATCAAGAATTCCAAATTTATAGACCAATTAAGTTTGAGATCATTATGGCAAGTGGGGTTACATGCCAATTTTATGTTTCTAAAGTTTCAGCTTGATTAGATATGCAATTAGGGTGTAATTAAAATTTTAATTATTTCATTAAAACCTAAATTAAGCCTAATTTATTAAGATTCATTAAGGGATTTTATTCTTCGCTTATTCTTCACTGAAATACCTTTCCAATGATGGTTTATTCATAATTTTTGGTTAACTAGTTGATTTATTATGATTTAATTAATTTCATGTCATTTAATTAAATTATTTAATTCTTTTAATTATCTAATTGAGTAATTAGTGATCTATTAGGTTCATATATGTTTGATTAGGTTTAATTAGTATTCTCATATTCATTGATATTTATTTTATTGATTTAAGGTTATTAAATTAATGTTTTTCTAATTATTTCATTTAAGGATAATTAATTTAATTAATTTAAAGGTTAATACATATGAAATTACAATTTCTCTTGAATTCAGAGAATTAAATACCCAAAAATTCTCCTAAGGTATGTTTTAAGCTTAATTTCATTTTCCTAAAGTTTTAAATTAATTGGATTATTAATTTGAGAGTAATTAAGGTTTAATATTTTTTTAATTAAACCCAAATTAAGAGAAAATTACCCAATAAAAATTGGGGATTTTAATTTCTATGTATTTCTTTCACCAAGACAAATCCATAGAACTTTTATTTGTAATTTTCTGATTTTTTTCTTTGATTTTATATGATTTTTTGAAGTTTTTGTTTTAATTAAACTGCTAAGCGCTTTTAAGTGGGAGGGACACGCACATTATAAAAGAATGGGATCGCTTACGAACCATCGATCAAAGATCGCAGCCCATGCCGATCTCGCTGTCCATGGATCGCACCGCTGTCACGCGTGCCCGCTGGTTAAAAATGTGACTATCCTGACCGTCCGATCGAATCCCGGACGCTCGCAGTCCTTAAGGGATTTAATTCAGCTCTTGCGCCTAGATCGAAGCCATCTGATCCTAAGAGAAGGATCGGATGGTCGGGATTAAATTCGAGACTCGCTGGCGAATCACGGACACCGTCCGTGATTTCTTGCCAATCGCCGGCGATCGCCAGCGAATCAAGCCAAGATTTTGATCCCAAAATGATCAAGGATCAAATTAGGGTCAATCCATACGGTTGGATCCATTTGAGGATCCAACTTTCTTCACAAAGCTCCAAAATCGAATGCATAGGAGTAGGAGAAATTGCACACCCGGATTCTGGCTTGCCGGGTGAGGAGGTCCGGTGATATTTGGAAACTTCATCACTCTCCTTGGCGATGCTTTTGGAATGAAAATGGAGAGGTGATAATCTCTCCTACCCCATTTTTCATTATTGGCCAGGAGCTTTATATGGAAGAAATTTTGAAGATCAAACTCTGGCCACCGGTGGCAACGGAGTGGTCAAGGTGTGAGATCAACCTCCCTTGGTCTTATGATCATAATGGGATGTTCACCTCTGAGGGAAGGAGCTTCCTTGCATGTTTTCCATGCATGGGAGAGCACACCTTCTCTTCTTCTTTTTTCATTTTCTTCTTCCCTTCTTATCTCTCTCTTCTTCCCTTGGTTGGCTAAGCTTTTGGCAAGCTTTTGGAGGTTTGTCTTGGCCTTAATTGCCTCCATTATCTTCACTTGAAGGTAGCCACCTCTTAAGAGGCAGCTTTTGTCTTGAAGTGAATGAGGTGGGAAGAAAGGATTTTTGCATGGAGAATTTGTTTAGCTTTATTATTATTGCAATATGGCATTATCATCTTAGTTTGGATTAAAGTATGTTATGCCCAAATTAATCTCAAAATGGATTTGAGATTAGATTTAATTTCATTTGAATTTTCTTTGGGAATTTAAATCCAATCAAATGATTTGATGTGAAGTATTTGGATTTAATTTTATCCTTTGGATTTAGTTTTTTTTTTCTAAACCATAATGCAATTGATTATCAATTGCATTATGATTTGATTTAAACCATTTAATTTGAATTAATTTTAAATTTGATTTCATTTTAACTCATTTGGCTTAAATGGGTTAAGTATGATTTCAAATGAGTCCAAATGAACAATTTAAATTCAAATGAAATGGATTTTCTTTCATTCATTTTAATTTGGTTTTAATTTGATTTATTTGAGTTAATTCAAATTGAAAATAAAACTCCATTCTACCCAAAAGGTTAGCCTCAAACCCCCATCCAAAAAATGAGGTCAGATTTAATAAATGTGTGGAATATGTATATATATATCATGGTAGAAAGATGAAAATTTGAAGTGTTGCACTATCGACATGCTCATCAAACCTCAAACTATTAAATGTTGCACCCATATGCTGAAATACTGCACAAATTTTGACTAAAATTTGGACATAGAAAAAAAGGGGGGGTGAAATTTGAATGTGTAGAAACTGCATATATATTTATTTTTATACAGGTAATTGAAGGCCTCGTTATGCTCATCAGGGTGTAACAGGATTGAAATTCGATCGAGGTGCTTCAAAACACCAATCGTCACGCTCATCAAGGCGTGACAGGTAGGCCAAAATAATTTTGATGTAGCCCCCTATGCGTGGATGACGCCGGAATACTACCGAAGTGCTGCCAAAATTTCATCAAATTTTTGGGACTTAACAAAAAATATATAAAATATAAAATCCTAAAGAAATGAACTGAAAATCAAATATAAATAAACTTGAAATGATCTTGAAAGAGACTTGAGTACAAATAAAATTGAAAATCATATTTCAAATAAGAAAATAGGGATCAAACTCAAGTGAACCTATAAAACTTGAAATAAACTTGGATTCCTTTGATATACATGAACCGAAACTCATAAGAGACTTAAGATAAATTTAAAGTCCGGTTACTAAATAAATATGAAACTTGATCTGGAGTTGAGAATAAATTCATATTGGATCTGAAGCCTTTTTATGTGAACAAATCATATTTAATATCAAATGAAGTAAGGATTACAATTGAATATCAAATGACCAATAATTTGTGATAAATCTAAATGTCCAATTTCAAATTGAAAACAAAGGTGTCCAAATAATTTGGTAGCTTTCTTACAAGCACAAATTCGATTAGGCAACTTATGATCACTCATGAATGTAGCCACAAATTCAATTAGGCAACTCATGATCACTCATGAATGTAGCCTTTAAAAGGATCACTTGACTCCTGTATTTGAAGTTATATTTAAAGCACATGAGAATTATGACATATATAAGTGCTTTGCTCTAAAGTTAATGGTATTCAAATGAAATTCGTAAAAGGATTTACAATGTAATTAACTTGCTTGTGAATGAGAATATACAAACTCTTTCAATAATCACTCAAGTTACACTACATGATATATTGAGTAAATCAATAAAAATTCATATAATTTGAATTAGAGTTGTGATAAACTCAAGGCTCACTTATAGAAGTAAAATCATTTTTTTTTAGAGTTAAAGCTTAAGGTGATTAAATGATAAAAACATGAAAGTTCTTTAACAACTACAAGCCAAATGATATTTGAGAATTGGAAAATTCAACAAGCAATTTAAGTGTGAATAATATTTTAAATTAAAATGCCTTCAAACACCACCGAATCAATTCTTCGTATAAGTAGATAAAAGGCGACACTAAATTAAATGATGCACAAATGAAGGAACTTTCTTTCAGTAAAAAAATTAATTAATTTCATTCTAATTATAATTTTCAAAAATAATGAAATCACTAATTAGATAAAATTATCTAAGCTATAAACACATTATGTGCTCAGAATGGGCTAGCTAAATTATAAAGAAATTAAATAAAATAAAAATTAATACCATCCTCTAAAATTACCTAAATTTTAGTGTGGATGCCTGGGTTGCTCGATTTGGTCTTAGACGTCCCGTTAACAAAACTTAAAAATAATAATATTATAAGAAATTCAACTTGGTGAAACATCCAGAGAAGCTAATTTTGTCATATGACGTAGAATCTAATTATTAAATTAATAGTCGAGAAAATAAACAACCCGATGATGGATGTTGAATGGTGATTTCAACCTAGGAGGATATCATCATCATCAAAATCAAATTAAATCAAATTCTAAAAAAATTCTAAATGAAATTAAATCTCTAAAACTTAAAGTAAAATCTAATTCAACCCGAATTATTTGTGAGATAAACTCAGAGTCTAATGTTAAATTAAGATTCTACTATGTTCACTCTCAATCAATGTAGTACATGGCCCATATCCTCCCAAGTGGTAGTATTTACATATGATGTAGGCTACTGTAGTCCTCCTCGATGTGATTCGCCAAATGAAAATATTATATTACGATCACGATTGTAGCCCATATGCTTCCCAATGGCTCTATCCTTTGAGTTGTAAATTATAGGATACACCTATTAGGGAAAAAAAGTCTTTTATCAGCTAAGGTAGACTTAAGATAGTTTCCTTAGACAAACACCACCCCAGGTCTACAATGATTACTTGGACAGTGTAACCCATGTATTGCTAATAGGGAGATATCTAAGGAACTGTAGCTGGAATTGAGATCTTTCGGTCATATTGGGTCGACTACCTCCTCTGACTAAGTAGACTAAGGACCGCGACTTCCCAGGATGACGGAACCATGGGATCTAGATCGGGCATGTCATCATTTCCCCAACCATCCACTTTAAGTTAAAATGATGAATTTCATAAATTCTAAGTTCCAAAACTCCACATACTATTACTATACACTATGCATTTAGTTATCTAATGACCAATTTTAATCGAAAGTTATCTCTCTGCATTGAGAGAGGAAATTAACTGTAGGTGCTTGCGCTTATAGGAAACTAGAACCAGGTCTAAAGTCCTTGCAAAATGAGGTGAAATCTCTGGGTAGTGTCTTATCTACTATTCCATCTATCTTCTGAAAATTATACCGACATCTTAAATCACATTCTCTTCATTTGCGAGAGGTAGGTGGTAAATTTTAGAGCCCATAATATCTAAAAGCAAGTCATTCAACAAAAATAATAGTTACTTCTAATAATAAGCATCAACACAACACTATGCAACTATTCTATATTGTATTTCACATTTGTCATAGATATAGATTGATATGGGTCTAGTCCGATGCTTGAGTTTGGCAAGAGTTGACTCACTCAGTGGTCCAACCTACTGAAGTTAATTGATAATCGAGGGAGATTATTGGGTGCTTTTTGAACCGTTGGATTTGCTCCTTTGTTCTTGGTCGTTGGATCTAGCACTTGGATTGAGTTTCTTTTGAACTGAGCCTTGAATCGTCAAATTGATGGCGCCTCTTTTCTGCCCTTGGATTTGTGTTTTGATCAAGCGATTCTTGATTCCCTGTCGTCCGTTAGTGGATTACGGCGACTTGATCTTTGCCTTGCTCGCAGTTCTTGGAATGAATTGCCTTTGATTGGGGCTCGGCCGCTTCAGGTGTGATGAAGCTTCTAGGGAAGCTTTCCTAATCTCTTTTGTTTTGTTTCCTTGACCATTCGAGCCGCCGCCCGTGAGGGAAGGAGAGCTGAGAGCGGAGAAGGGGGAGAAACCCTAGGGTTTCTGATCGGCGATGAGGCGGTTCCCGGCGAGAAAACCAGGAGGAAAGGTGGAGCAGGATAAGGAGAAGAAAAAGACTGAAGAAGATAAGTTTCTTTTTAAAAAAGCTTGATTACCCTCTGTTGGGATTTCTTCCTTCTATTTATAGTTTTCTTTTCTTTCTTAGATCTATGCCTTCTATACCTTTATAACTACTTTCTATTACAGACTGTTAGGATTCTTGCTTCTGTTATTCTGGAGATTGAGGTAAAGTATTTTATTACTACTCTTCTTATTTTCTTGCTATCAAGCATATGTTCTTCGATTCTTTTGGCAATTACGTTATGGAATTTACTTTCATGCATGGATATGGTTTTTTAGTTTAAGCCCTTCTGGCCTTGCTTCTGTTGGTCTTTGGTTCTGAACTATTTTATATGTTTGTATTTAATAAAGTCTATTATTTTGGGCATTTGTTGTTACTGTTGTAAAATTCTTCATCCTACTGCTCTCTGTTGTTGTAAAAACTTATGTATGCCTTGGATATTTGTAGTTTTTTTTAACTAGCTTCTGGTCTGAGCATGTAAATTTACTCTATTTGATGTTATATTTTGGGTATATTGGTAAAATCCTTTAACCAACTTGGCCTTCTTCTATCTCTTTTGTTTCTGTTGTTAATTTGTGAATATGTATTCATATCATTACTCCCCTCCTCCACATTGACCTTGTCCTCAAGGTCAAAATCAAAAAAATTTTTCCTTATTTCTTCTTCGATACTCAAGAAGCCTCAGCTGCAGCCCTTCCCAAAGTATTAAGGCTTTTAATTGGTTGATCTCCCTTAGTATTGTTACGTGATCTAAAACTTGCATAGTCCTGACTAACATCATCGCCCATCTCAATTGTGTTGATAACTTTCTTTGGATGTATTGTCAGATTGATTAAGTTATGCGGATACAAATACATTATGTATTTTTATTGTTTCGTGCAACTCAATTTTACATGCCATCCTATTTTCAGTAGAATTTTGAAAGGGCCATAGTATCTTCTTTGTAGTTTTGTATATTGATTCCTGACCCAAGTTTGTCTATATCGTAATTTAACTAATACCAAATTATTTGAATTGAAGCTCTCTTCTATGTTTATCACCATTTGCTTCATTCTGCTTTTGAGCGTAAATTTATTTTAATTAGTCGTAGCATTCCCTTTGTTGTAAACTGCTTTACTACCTGTGTTGGTAGTTGTCTTTTCATTATAATGTATTACTGAAGGAGGAGGTCTCATATACTATGTGAAAAGGAGTTATCTTTGTGGAAGTATTGATTGATGTATTATAGGAGAATTCTGCTTAAGGAAGGAACTGTAACCACATCCTTGGTGTCTCTAATACAAAACTCCTTAGATATTACTCTAGGATTCTGTTGGTTACCTCTGTTTGTCTATCTGTCGAGGATGGCACACCGCAGTGTTTTAATGTGGTTCCACTTAACCTGAATAATTTTTGCTAGAAATTGCTCATAAAGATTGGGTCTCTGTCTGAGATTATTCCTTGTGGTATGCCATGACAAACTGAGTTATATAAGCAAGAAACTATTTGAAGAGAAGTGAGCATATTTTGAGAATTATCAATCATCACTACTAATATAATTATTTTGTTATTAGACTTGGGTAGTCTAATAAAGGCCATTGATACTTCCTCCCACAGGGTTGTGGGTTGTAGTAACCCCGCTGGTATCGATCATATTTGACTTGACAAATAGGGCAAGTTAATACAAAGTGTTTAATATCTTGTTTCATATGCTTCGAGAATTGTTGAGTAATTCGCCAAAGTTTTCAATTCCCCATGGCCTCACGGTGTTGAATGTAATTCCCTTATAATAATGTTTCGATCAGAATCTTGGGCTATGACAATCCTATCTTTATACTGTATCAAACCATTAACAAGTCTATATTTAGGAAATAATTCTGGATTGTCAGATATTTTCCTATAAAGTTCTTGTAGTAGGTACTTTCTATGATTTGATATTATTAATTGTTGATTAAGTATAAATAAGAATGACATAAATGATTTTTATCAACAAACTATCACAATTTTTTTGGACAATACCGCTTTGTTTGTAATCCCTGGTTTATATTCAATAGTGTAATCATATCTCAGGAGTTTGATTAAAAATCTTTGTTGTTCAGGAGTCTGAATTATTTATTGCATTAACTCCCTTATGCTTTTTTTGATCTCACGATGGTAAACTTATTACCTAGCAAATATTGTCTCCATCTTGCTATTATAAAGATATATAATTCTCTTGCATATGTTGATACCTTTTGTAATGATGGTGAGAGCTTCTTACTAAAATAAGCTATAAGATGGTTATTTTGTATTATAACAGCTCCAATTGCTATCCCTGATGCATCTGTTTCTATGATAAAAGGCTGAGTAAAATTTGGATAGGTTAATACTGGTAGTGATGTCATTGCTTGTTTTAATTATAGAAAAGTTATTTTTACTTCTTCTCATTCCATTGAACCGCTTGCTAACATAGAAGTTAGTGGAGAGGCAATTGCTGCATAGTTTTTGACAAATTTTTTTATAATAGCCGTTAAACCCAAAAAACCTCTTAAGTGTTTGAATTGGGTAAAACCATGTTTGCGCATGAATCTTTTTTGGATCCACTTCTATCCCTCAGCAGAAAATGTGTCCCTAATTACTCAAATGAGCATTTAGATGGTTTGATAATAAGGAATGTCGCTTGAGTTGTTCCAATACTTCTTGGAGGTGAGTTTGGTGTAACTCTAAGGTCTTATATAAGTATATCATCAAAAAATACTAAGACAAATTTTCTTAAGAAAGGTTTAAGCACTGCATTCATTAAGGCTTGAAATATTGATGGTGCATTTGTGAGTCCAAATGGCTTTGCCATAAACTCTTAGTGTCCCTCATGAGTTCTAAAAGCTATTTTGTAGATGTCTTCTTTAGCCATTCTGATTTGATGATATCCTGACCTTAAGGCCAACTTTGAAAAAATTGTAGCTCCATATAATTCATCCATGAGTTCATCTGGAGTGGGAATAGAAAATCTGTCAGGTATTGTTATCATATTTAGGGCTCTGTAATCTACACAGAATCTCCAAGTTCCATCCTTCTTTTTGATTAAAAGTGTTGGAGAAGAGAAATGGCTGATGCTTTCTCTGATTATGCCACTATCCAACATTTCTTTAATTAATTTTTCAATTTCTATTTTCTAAAAATGTGGATATCTGTAATTTTTTACTCTCACGGAAGTTCCAAGTGGACTATGAATAATGGTCTATATCCCCCCGGATAATAGTATAATAGACAGGCCATCCTTTCATCACGGAACCCCTCTCACATTATTTCTTTTTCTGCAATTTGGTGAACTGATGGAATGAAATGCTTTCATTGTAGAAATTGTATCCCCTCAGGTCTCATTTAATCATTCAAGTAAAATTTCATAGTCGCCTTTTGTAATCAATTATACATTCACCCAATTGTTCTAAATTGAACACCCAAAAAACCACATTCAGCCTCGCATGGGTAATGTAGCAATCGGTAAAAGTATTTCCTTGTAGTTGGATAAGAATATTAACATATTCTAACATTTTAGAGTTTCCCATTGCTTACTAATACTTGAAAACTGCGTGTGTTACTTTGTAGTCAATAAATTTTGCTAGTTTTGATTGGATGAAATTGTGGGTCAATCAAATCAACTTGTACTTTCCAATCAATCTTAAAGTTCTAGGATTAGACTAACTTGTAAATGCATTGAGGCTTATTTCTGGAAATTCTTCTTGTAATATTTGTATTTCTGGTTCAGCTTCTTGCTGCATGTATTGCTCTTGATCCTCATTGATCACCATTAAGGCAAATAATTTGAATTTACAGATATGACCTCTGTGATATTTTTTATCACAATTAAAACATAATCATTTCTTTCTTTTTGTCTTCCAACTGTGTTGGTGTTAATTTCTGGATTGGAATATTTTGTTTGTTGGCCATATTATTGCTTTCGATTAGGTCAAGGTGTGGCGTAAGGTAATGTATAATTATGGTTTTACCGGTAGAGCTTGATTGGCTCTGTAATTTTTTGTCATGGTAACTTCATCGCCTAGCTATTCTTCTTCCATTAGCTTAGCTAAAAAGCTTGTCATAGGGA
The DNA here is from genome assembly GCA_021442155.1 of Cymbidium sinense. Taxonomy (NCBI): domain Eukaryota; kingdom Viridiplantae; phylum Streptophyta; class Magnoliopsida; order Asparagales; family Orchidaceae; genus Cymbidium; species Cymbidium sinense. The sequence goes on along the minus strand of CM038228.1, from coordinate 79,360,855 downwards.
GTCCGTAGCTTCGACTTTTGATATCAGTCTGCCTAGATTCAAAACAACTTTGTAGAAATTGTGTGGAATACACGAAATCGATTAGCTAGCTTCAAATTCATTGTATAAATCAATCAGAGATTGCTAGCCAATTCTCCTCTCAAATCTAGATAGAGATGGACCAAATCTTTGAATGACTGTTCTTTGAAGTGTGTCCATGAATGCAACTGTTTATTTAAGTGCATCCACTGATACCAACTTAGTGCTGGTCCATCCATGTAAACTGATGCAATTAAGAATTTCTGGTCCTCTGATAAGCTATAATAATGAAAAAATTGGTATGCTTTGAACAGCCAACCTCTAGGATTTTCTCCATTGAACCTTGGCATATCTACTTTCACAGGTCTATTGTTGTGCTGTGGTTGTTGTCTATTTGGAAAAGAATTTTTTGTATGAGAAGGAGTACATACCAGACGGGTTTTGATGATGTTTTCTTCTATAGAATATAATCTTCTTGAGACTTCATTTAATAGCATAGTATTGAAGACATTATCATTCTGCTTTATTGATTCCACTCATCTATTGCCGTAGGCTCTAGTTCCTTCTCGAAAGTGATGTAACGAGAGCACCAATGATATGGGTCCGTCCCAAGGCTTGAGTTTGAGTTGACCACTCAGTGGTCAACCCTACCGTTAACAGATTATCTGCTTCTCAACCTGATTTCGCCTTTGTTCTTGGCCTGGATCCAAAGACTTGATTGAGTTTCTTTGAACTGAGCCTTGAATTGTCTGATTGATGGCTCTTCCGCCTTGATGTGCTCGATCGCTGTCTCGGCTGCTGGATCACCGATCCCTGCTCCTGTTCTCTTGGAATGAACCGGTCTACGCGAGCTCTGAAGCTTTTTGTTTCTTTCCATTTCCATTTGCCGACGCCCAGAGAAGGAAGGAGAGTCGAGAGAAGGGGGAGAAACCCTGTGGTTTCGACGCATGATGAGGCTTCCCCATGAGAAACCGAGGGAAAGGTGGATAAGGAGAAGAAAAAAGACTGAAGAAGATAAGTTTCTTTTTTAAAAAAAAGCTTGATTACCCTCTGTTGGGATTTCTTCCTTCTATTTATAGTTTTCTTTTCTTTCTTAGATCTATTATATCCTTTGAACTACTTTCACATGTAGATTGCTTCCGTCATTCAGATTGAGATTGGTGTATTTTATTGTTACTACCCTTCTTGTTTTCTTGCTATCGGCATCCGCTTCTTCCGGCTTACACATGGAATTTACTACTGGCTCATATGGCGACCTTAGTTTGCCTCTTTGGTCTGAACTATTTTATATGTCTTGTATTTAATAAAGTCTGTTATTTTGGGCATTTGTTGTTGTTGTAAAATTCTTCATCCTACTGCTCTCTGTTGTTGTAAAAACTTATGTATGTCTTGGATATTTTAGTTTTTTTAACTAGCTGGTCCAGCATGTAAATTTACTGTTGATGTTATATTTTGGGTATATTGGTGAAATCCTTTAGCCAACTTGGCCTTCTTCTATCTCTTTTGTTTCCGTTGTTAATTTGTGGATATGTATTCATATCATAGATCCCTCATAATTTTTTACATTGAAAAATGCATTGATTTATGCTATGATTTTTTTCTAGATGAGCATATGCATAAATAATGATACAAATACGATGTTATACTTTTTGATGATACACATAATACTTTATTATAAGATTTATATTTTACTGTTGTTGTGCTCTTCGTATCAGATTCTAGCAAAAACATTTCATCCCACATCATTGTATGCATTCTTACTTCTTTATAAATATTTTATCATCAAAGATGCATTCTTACTTCTTTATAAATATTTTATCATTTCGGTTTTTTTTTAATTCTTCACACTTGAATTAAACTTTTAATTTACTAGAGTTTGTCATTTTAAAAGTTGACAAACTAATCACAAAATAGGGAAAAATATGATTCCACGCTCTTCAGCCACAACTTTTTTAAAAAATAATTAAAATATGATTTTGAATCTAGCAAGATAAATTATATTGTTATCGTCTAGGACTGCTAGCTTACTCTCACTTCGCTTCGCACTCCACTCAGTAGCCAGTGTTCAAGCCTACTTCCCTTTCCATCCGAGCCAGTGAATGCACCTTGCTAGCCTCTAATTTGCATGCTGCACATACCTCGACCTCCAACTCCCCTACGCTTGTGCTCTGCTATCATAGCTTGATCTCACCGATGACCCTACAACATCATAACTTATTTCTTTTCGGGTGTTGGTTTTGTGCTTGGCTGGTGGCGTCTTTGCTCCTGAAAGCTTAGAAACATGGAAGCTGGAATGGAGAATAGAATAGGGAAGGAGAGCATGACTTTGGGGTTTTTGTTATGTGCCTGCAACTATGATTGAACTACAGTCCACGACTTATTTCTTTTGGGGTGTTAGCTCACACATAATTTTAATTTTTTAATTTTTTTTTTTTTTTTTCCATGTCGGGGAACAAGTAGGCTGGCTAAGTTTGGCTATTTGAGCTTTGATTGAGTTAACATGGGCTTGAGTTGGGTTGAGCCTGAGATTTTTTTTGTTTTTGTACAGCTAAGCTCACCCATTCTAAATAGGCCTATGCAAATCCAACGGGTCGTCCACCCAATGCCCACGTCAAGTGGTGATGCTCCAACATTTTTTAAGCTTTAGAACTTAAATCTCCAACCTCCCCTCCCCTCCCCTCCACCTCCCCTTATATGTGAAGAGTAAGAACCCTACATATTTTGAAAGTGAAATCTCTCATAAATATAACTAAAGTCCAAAACACTCTATTATATAGAGGTGTCAAAAATTACTAACTCGACACACCTCGAAAATCCGGGTTTGGGTTGACGAAAATTTTCGTCGGGTTGTTGAAGAAATTGAAAATTTTTCGTCGGGTTCGCTGACCTCCAACGAAATTGACCCGGTTTTGACCCGCCAACTCGAAATTGACCCGAAATTGACCCGAAATCAACCCGAAATTGACCCGAAATCAACCCAAAATCGGCCCGAAATTGACCCGAAATCGGGTTCGGGTCAATCGGGTTGAAATCGGGTCGGGTTCGGGTTGAAGTTTTTGACCCGGTTCCAAAACCGGGTCGGGTTCGGGTCAACCCTATTCGGGTCGGGTCAGTTTCGGGTCGGACCCGAACCCGACCCGCTGACCCGAATTGACACCCCTACTATTATATAGCCTAAAATAATCCTCTCAATTCAATAATCTTGAAATAATTAAATTCCTCTAATTGAAATGCTCGATTTAATTACAAACTTATCGATTTTGGCAACAATTTGATAATCCAAAATAATATCTCAAAGCCTCTATAAATGATTAAAATGTTTGATCTAGGCCTATCTTGGCCTAGATTATGTCAATTCTGACATAATTAAGTTTATTTTTTATAAGATGATTAACTTGACTATAAATTTGTCAAAATTAATTTTTTTATGGTACAAAATTTAATTTAAGAAATTGTCCAATTATGCATGCAGGGAGATCCAAGCTCAAATAAATTGATTTTTTGATAACATATCAAGTAAGGTTACTAATCAAGATATCACTAAATAAATAATTACTATCATAACAAATTATTTAGTTAAACTTAACTTTTAATAATTATATAATCTTAGTAAACACTTGAGCAATTTAATCAATTGATAATTTGATTATAACATAATATTATGAATAAAACCTAACGATAAAATTAGATCTATTAAAATATTCATCTTTCTATATTGTTAAGCATAGTATTTAAATGCAATATTATAAGGAAATAAAGATTTTAAAAGAAATATTAATCTTTCAGTATAATTACACCTTCTAATCACCATATTAATTTAAGATAAATAAATTTATACTTGCTTCAAATTAATAATATAGATAAAAAAACTTATAGATCATAACTTAACCTCCATTCTATATCATATTCTCATGTAGCCTCAAATGACATACGTCACATCAAATATCTAATTTTTTTGCTAAATAATTATAATTCTTTTTTAGAAATAAACATAATTCTAATAAATTATTTATATATATATATATATATATATATATATATGACACATAATTTTTATGCATTTAATAGTGCTCAAAATTTGATATTCATTTATATAATAATTTTTAATGTTTAAAAAAGTGTATTTTATTTAAAAAAATTAGTAATAATAATATTTTTAATGTGAGATTAAAAATTTAGATGTTGTACTTTCTTCAAATTAATAGTAGCAATTTTTTTAAACTAAGTATCATTAGAATATTAATTAGGGTAATCTACTTGTGCGTCTATACTACGTTTATTTTTATCTATTTCATTCATTGATCATTTATGCTTAATGATCATTTATGCGTCTGTACTATGTCTGTACTATCTTTGTTATATTTCATGTGCATTTTCTTTGAACTACTTGAATCCCAATTTTGGGAGGATCTGAATTCTAATATAAGTTGTGAGCTAATGTACTGCAATTTGGTTCATTTTTTATTAAGAATATATGAGAGAAATGATGATGATTTGAGAAGACAACTATTATGTGCACTTGACAACGGATTTAAACTAGCAAATCAAAAGAATCCTTTATATGTTGGGGTGTGCATTTAGTCGATTTGGATAATTTTTTTTTTGTTAAATCGATTAGACCGAATCAAATAACATAACTATTTTGATTTATTCAGTTAAATATGTTCTGTTTTTCTTTTTGATGTACTGCAATTAATTAGGGATTGATGTACTGCAATTAGTGAGGTTTGATATCCACCATTATTTGTCAATTAATTATTATAGAATGCTACTTGGCTGATAATTATATATCCTGGTATTGATCGTAGTGATTTTACGTGGCATAAATGCGTCGATCGGCGTGCGTGGTAATCACTAAATGAATGACTATATATATTCTTAAACTTTTTTTATTAATACTTAATTACCTAATTAATATTCTAATAATACTTAATTTAAAAAAAATTATCTAAAGATAAAAAATTTATAGATCATAACTTAACCTCCATTCTCTATCATATCCTCATGTAGCCTCAAATGATATACTTGCTAAATAATTATAATTCTTTTTAAAAAATAAACGTAATTCTAATAAATAATAATAAAAAATTTATATATATGACACATAATTTTTATACATTTATATATTTAGTGCTCAAAATTTGATATTCATTTATATAATAATTTTTAATATTTAAAAAAGTGTATTTTATTTTAAAAAATAGTAATAATAATATTTTTATTATGACATTAAAATTTAGATATCATATATATATATATATGAAAAATAAACACAAGAATTCTGTTTCAAAAATAATAATTAAATCGGCGAGAATGGTGGCGCCGGCCCCACAAGGCCGCCATCAACGGCAACAGTGTTCTAGCTTTAGCATCCGTGAATCACGCATTGACTTTTGAGATTCTCCACTTTAATTGATTGAGCGTTTTTCTTTTGATTGGAAAATGACGTAAAAGCATCTATTTTTTTAGCAAAGGTGAGTGCACCCATAATCTCTTAACTCAGTTAGTGAGTGAGTGTGGTTAAACTTCCATGAGTTTGAATTTTGGTGGCCTTTATCTATAAAAAAAAAGTGAAAATCTGATGAATGTTCGTGAGATTATTAATCTTTTAGTGTTGGTGGATATCCATTGCAAAAAAAAGCAAAGGTGAGTGCGACTGAGAACTCTTTAATCTGTGTATTTAATTTGTTTTTGTGCGAAAGTATCTGATAGAAAATAAATAGAGATATGATATTAAATCTTTGTGAAATTAGTTATAATAATACTTTTATTTATAAGTGAGTAAGATATTGAGTGAATACTTATAAAAAAAAATTAGATAATAATTTGCCATTTTTTTAAATAAATTAAATTATCTGATGGCCAATCGAAATTCTAAATCTTTATCTGTAAATTTGGCGATGGCAGTATTACAGAGAGGACTGACAATGACCTTCACTATTGAATTTCTTTTGATTTCAATTGAAATTTGAAATGAATTAAATATAAATATTTAACGGTCTAATTTAATTTGAATTAAAGTTAAATTTAATCAAATTATCTCGAGATGAAATTAATGTATATGCAATTATAAATTCCGTGATATGCAAGCAATTATAAATATTTGTATTAGTGAATATATGCTTTTAAATCTTATCTATTTTACTTATGTATAATGTATGGGTTTATGCTTTTATATTGAATTAAAAATCTGTTTGATTATGGTAAAAAATCAATCATTAATGAATCTATTTTGGCTTAAATAAAGCTCAAACTAAAATAAATAAATCAAATTTAGCTCCATTTAAAAAAAAAAAATAGAACCAACCTATAGGTAGTTTTTTGCTTAATTGAATATCAAATTAACTGAATTTTAGCTTAATTTGAGCCAATTTTAAATCAGCTAATATTTATTTTATTGAATTTAAATATATTCGTGGATAACATTTGACGCAATTCTAATATATATATATATATATATATATATATATATATATATATATATATATATATATATATATATATATATATATATATATATATATATATGTATAAGAGATAAGTAAAAGAAAGGCTGAGAAGTCCACTGTAACTTTTGAATAGTATATATTGATCTAAATCTTTTGAAAAGATTTTTTTTATTCTTTATTTATATAGAAAGATAAAACTTATATAAAAAAAACTATATCATGAATAAATTAATAAATATTATAGAGATGTGGACCACACTTAATAAGACAATAACTTTCTGTGAATGGTGAAGTCCATAATTAGTTGTACTAAAAAGTCATATATTGAAGCACTTGCACATTCATTTTATGTGAATTTGTAATTAAATTTGCACAAATGTTTCAAAAAAAAAAAAAAGCAATTATGTTTGGGCGCAGTGGTAGCAATGCAATACTATGCCAAAATCACATTGTTGCACAAGTTGAAAATTATGTATAAAAAAGTTGTGTTTTTCAGTTTGATATGAGATAGTGTGGTGCCTGCTAAAAAATTACAATTTGAATTTAAAAAAAAAAATAGATGCCCATCGTATCGTAGTTTTCTAAATAGGAGTTTCTTTTGCAACAGTTTCAAGTAGGGCTGGAAATGAATTGAGCATTCAACAAGCTACTCGTGACTCAGCTCGATTAGAGCTCGTTCATGATCGTTTGATTAATTGATCGAACGAGCTTGAACACTTTTATGAATACTATATTGCTAAATGAAGAAGCTTGAATAACATGTTGTTAAGTTCATTTATGTGCATGAATAATATCAATTAAAGCTCTTGATCAAGCTTATTAATGAGCTTGTTTAAGGCTTTTCGTAGGTAGTATCATTTAAAATTTTATTTTTAGGCTTAATAAATTTTAATTGATATGCATTGTATATATTTCTCAGCAAATTGCTCGCGAACAAACTCAATTAAAGCTCATTTATTTCATTAAACGAGCTGCTTATTAACCGAGCTCACGAGCAACTCAAGCTGAGCCCAAATAAGATTTTTTTAAATGAGCACAAGATTGAATATCATCCTAAAAACTCAAATCGAACTATGCTCAAGCTCGTGTTCTAATGTTAAAGGAGCTTGAACTCAAATAAGTACATACTTACTCGACTCGTTCTTTTGCAACCTAATTTTATCATTATTTTTTTTAACAGTTATAGTAGTCTCAAAAGTAACTTATATCTTAATTCTAAAAAGATATATGATGAAAAAAATGTACATATTTTTTATTAAAATTATCGGATAGAGAGCTTTGAAATGTGTGGTTCGATTCTTATTTAGGGGGTGTTTGGTAATAGATTTGATTTATTTCAAGTAGTATTTAATAAATTGACATGAATTTAGTAAATCTCAGTAAAATCAAAAAGTGTTTTAGCAGATTAAATCTTATTCGAGAGAGATGTTTGGCAAATTATTTGAGGATTTAAGTATATTAGGATTTTAAAAATATTTTTTTAATTAATAAATCATTAGTAGTACACAATTGAAATTAACTTCAATACATATTAATTAATCAATTAATAGTATTAACATTAATTTAAAGTAATATGTATTAATATTAATTATTAATTAATTAAAATTAATAACTATTAAATTTTATTAGTAGATTAATATCTTAGGAATTAAACTATATTAAGGCATGTGAAGGGGTAAAATTATAAGAACTCTTCCAAATTTTTAATTAGTTAACTATCAAACTTATATCAATTATAATTATATTTATTAAATTATAATTTAATTTTAATAACTTATAAGTTAATCATCAATAATATTTTATTAAATCATATTAAATTAAGTTAAATTAAATTAAAAATATTATATTATTATATTACTTAAATCTAATTAATTAAATTATAAATTATAATTATATATTAATAAATAGTTAATAATATTAAAATAAAATTAATTTTATCATAATATTTTAATTAAGAAAAATTAGTAATTAAATGAATTATTTAAAATTAAGATTTTTTTTAAAAAAAAACATTTACATACATAACAATTCTTATATATTTACATATCAAACACCTAAATATAAATATTTATATATATAACACTTAAATCTTTATTATTAAAATAAAAATAATCTTTTTCTTAATTTTTTGAAGTAAAATTCAACTTTTGAAGCATAAAAAAGTGCTATATTTATAAATATCAAACTTTAGGTGTTAGATATATAAATGCATAAGATTTATGTGTTATGTATATAAATTTTTCTAAAAAATGACCAACTCCATGAAAACCATACTTCCTCTCTCTCTCTCTCTCCCTTATAAATCTTCTTAAATCCACCCTTCCAATAGGATTTACTAAATCCAGGATTTAAGAGGATTTACCGAATTTGCTGGATTTATTAAATCCGGAATTCAGTAAATCTATTTTTTATATTTGATAGAATTTATTGAATTTAGCAGTGTAAATCCTAAATAAATTCTTTATCAAACACCCACTTAAATTGGTTAATAATATTGTAATGATTGACAGCTTTATCCAAGCACGTGCTAAAAGTAGATAAAGTCGCCTACACTGCTACACAGCAGAGTAAAATATAAGATTTTATTATTATTTTTTATTTTTTATTTTTTTGAAAAATTGAAGAATTTCATAAAATTTAAGATAGCTAAACCTTTTTTTTTTTCTCTTCAGCGTTCAGCTACAGGCTTGATAATTTTAACGTAAACAAACGAATCAAATAAAATTTGATATTTATTTATATATATATATATATATATATATATATATATATATATATATATATATATATATATATATATATATATATATATATATATATATATATATAAGAATTGAGTAGAGCTAGAGTCTTTTCTTCTTTAAGCTCTAGTTTTATCCGATAAGTTCAAATTAGCTCACTAATGATCTCATTTATTATGAAATAAATAAAATAAATTTAATTTAAAAAATTATTAAAATGAAATATTAAAAAGAATAAAAAATTAAAAGGAAAAATAAAAAATGCTTCATATAAGATATACTTTTTAAATTTTTAAAATAATTTTATGTTTAAAAATTAAATTTTAATATATTTTAAATGTTTTTTTATAAATATTTTCTTAAACAACAAGTTCACTAATTAATGAGTAGAGTAGGAGTTAGCTCAATTTTAATTTATTAACTCATCAAATTTGGTTCATAAATATTTAATATTAATTATAATGTACTTCTCCACTATCTCGTATTTTACAATTTTATAATAAAATTTTATTTCTTTGTTGTGATTCGCATTAGGTAATCCGTCCCCATCTATTAGAATGAAGGCTTCTCTGTATTCCAACAAATAAAGCAGAACTCACTCTTCCCAGCATGTCCATTCCAATTCCAGTAAGTAATATTTTTTTTATTTTTTATTTTTTTACAAGTGAAAACATAATCATCAATGCAGCTGTCTTCCATAAATAAACACATTTACGAAAATAATTTCTTATTGAGATAGGGAAATTTTAGATAACGAAATGCATTCTGGAATAAGAAAAATGGTCAAATTATATATATATATATACATATGTTCAGCAATTCCTTAAAAATAAAAAATCACTCAAAAATTAAATCAGTCATATTGAACGAAATAATGAGTAGAAAATTAGAATCAAACTTTTTTTCTAGTTGATCTCTAGGTGTCATATATATATATATATATATATATCAATGGACTTAAATAAAAAATGTACCATATATTTACTACAAAGTTTAAGTTTTCCTAATAACGGAATTATAAGATTGTATGTAAAAAAGGCTAACAATAGAAATTTTGTATGGTAACAATAACTATGCAGCGGTAGTTAGATTGTAACGGATATTGGTGAGCGATAACCACAATAACTGATCAACGATAACGATACGGAATAAGCTCAACTTCGCTCTTAAATTTCTCCCAAGTTCGCTTATAGATCATCCCCTTCTTCATGATAAGAATGAGGCTATTTATAGGATTTTGAGAGGTTGATCATTGTAGCTAAAATCCTAAAACACTCCATTTGACAGTTTGTATCGATTCACTTGATCATAGTTGATATTTTTGGCGATTTAACCATTCAAACAACCTTTGATTTTAGTGATCTTAGGCTCGTTGGATTCGTTGAGCCAATTCGACTATTATAGCACTTCAAATTCTAAGTCGCACCATTCAATTAGTGTCTCGAAGTTTGGTATATCCTTTGGGATTATCTGCTCATTTTACCGATTTGACCCGATTCGCGATTATTGAACTATCTCACTCACCGCGTTTAATTTGATTATATACATGCTTTAACTTGATATTCATGCTTAATTTATAAATTTTAAAAGGATAGATCATTAGCCCCCTGATTTTTGAATGATATATATATATATACCTTATTTAATTTTATTTGGTGCAGTTTTATGACTATCCATGATAATATTTAACTATTGGAGGGGCTAAAATAAAATTTGAATTACAAGTTTATAGCAACACATAGTTTCTAAAATTTAATGGCATAATTTTTAAACTAAACATCATTATTGATTTAATTAGCTAATTAGGCAGGATAAAAAAAATAATAAAATAGGAGCTGTGCCCGGTCGGAGGGCCAGCGGACTGATAATTAATTTTTTTAAAAAAAAATAATTGACAGTCCCCGTTTTTTGAACATATCAGGTTCATTAGTTGTCAGAATTTGGCGTAGTTGGTGTCGTTGGAAAGATAATGAAAAATTCTACAACTTTTATGTTGACAGCTTTCGACGAATCTAGCCCGTTGAGCCGCAATTTTTGCAAATGTGTGAGATGTGAAGTTGCAAAAAATAACAATATTGATGCAGCCCTCGTTTTTTGGCCATATCAGGCTCATCAGTTGTCGGATTTTGGCGTGTTTAGCATCGTTGGAAAGATAATAACAAATTTTACAACTTTTATGTTGATAACTTTTGACGGATCTCGCCCGATTTTTGCAAATGTATTTTTTTTTAAAAATATTTGGAGATGTAAAAAATTTGACGTTGCAAAAAATTAAAAATATTACGATAACACTCGTTTGTGTGATCTTAACACAATGCTTGTTGAATACATATGATTTTTTGATAATATTAAACATTGTAAGTGTATTAATTTTTTCGGTATGAGTCTAAATAGTTGTGAGTTAACCAAATAAAACTAAATTGATAACAAACAAAAGTATAATTGTATCAAAGAATCGAATAAGTGGACACAAATAAAAAAAAAATAATGACTACATGACATAAAGTGCTAAAAAAAATACAACTATCATCGTGTCGATATATGCAGCGGTGGAATTCGCATCGCTACGAGGTGTAATGAGATGGTGGTCGGCGTGGCGATCGCAAATGATCTTTGGCGGCGATCCTCCTCGCGTCCACCGGGTTGTTGCGAACATCCCAAGTGTAACATGTGGTATCTCGTGAAGCTGAGATGGCAGCAGTACCGTAACCTTGGCGGTGTCATGTGGAATAAGTGGAGCATATGTAGCGGGATCGCATGCCATGGGTTCATCTGAGACCACATTGCATCCTGATATGAATACCGGGGTGGCGTGAATGGATAGGTAGACTGTCCCACCACTGGCGTATATGATGGACCCACATCCATCGACGGCATGCATCTGCCGATCACGAAGTGCACGGAATGTATATCCTTGTATCTGTCGGATATATGCATGTTCGCACCGAGATCCACATACGTACTCATGTCGTCGATGGATTTACGAAATTATGTCACTCTCTCTCGAAATAGCGGAAATATATCTTTAGTATTCAAGATGTGGTCGCACGAAGAAAGTAAATTTATATCGGTTTCAAATGAGGAAAGCAAATTGTAATTTCACATAGACTTACCATCGAGGGCGATCTCCGGGGGGGTAGTATGTATCGGTGAGCTATGGGTGCCTTGACATATAAAGTGAAGCCCAAGATCGGTACCACCTCATGTAGCGGATCGGCTCCCGATCATCTGTCTTGAATCCGGTCACAACCAACGCCCTCCGCTCACGATGTATGAGTGGTGGTACATGCTCAATCAGCGTCGGCCTTTCCTCGTCCATCAACACGAACAAGCGATGGATCTATCGGGTCAATCAATCATGGGAGGCATGCGTATGCGATCACGATCGAGGTAGGTGCCACTCTACCCTCTTCCAACAAATCAGTGGTACTCTGGCTAGCCATATCTCCTCTCCCTGCAAACATATATCTGCGATGCGCATGCGGATCTGATGTCCATATGGCTCCCAGATGACCTGCACATGTACCATAAGTTACTCTGAAAATTAAAATTCCATGATGAGTAAACAAGTAAAATGATTATTTAGCGTACGACTCTGCGAAGTCCATCATCCACAGTATCTCATGTTGGATCTTTGGCATTTCTCGAACAAATCCTTCATTCCGGACATCCACTAGACCATCAATGTAGGGATAGGAACGTAAGGTAGTGCCAACATGAATGTGCTCAGGGCCCATACCGGTAAATGAATACATCTATATGTTCTTTGCTTGGCCCGGTTGCCTCATGCAACTCTCTGTAAAGATCATAAACCGGTGAGCCAGAAACCACGAAAGAATGAATATCCTCTAGTAATGGTAGATCTTTGCGGGTGGACCTCGAGCAAGTGTCGGGAAGAGAAAGAAAACGATGCAAACGGTATGCTCGATATGCATAATAATAAGAGCTCGGTAGATCTAAGTATGAATCTCTGTAAAGCGACCATCATAAAAGTAAGCACGTGCGTGCATGCGCCTCACCCATATGAAATTGCAAGGTGATATGTGGATGGATCGAATCACGATACACAGTTTCTGGCTCGGGATGCACTCCAATTAACTCATCACAGCAGTCTGGTCACGTAGCCCACCGTCTCCCTCCACCAACGACGACACTGCCTATAAGAGGAGGGCCATCTATCTGAACGCCCAGGATCATCGCAACATCCTGTAGTGTGATCGTCATCTCACCTATAGCAAAGTGGAATGTGTTCGTCTGCGGGCACCAGCGCTCCATTAATGACGTCAGTATAATGTACTGCATCTGCGAGACACTGTCAAAGCCGACATCTCGCAATGCACCCATGAATCGAGGGCAATTAACAGGCCATTCCTTGAACATCAGCAAGTGTTGCCTCAAACCTCAAACACACCAATCGAATGGAGCATGCATAAACTACGTTAGTAAAACAAACACATACATTGGCATAACTTCAAAATAAATCATCGAGGATGTCTTTGCTGTCTACCACGTAACATATGCTAGGGTGCACCCCGTGGTGGACCGTAGTCCTCGATAGTGTCCTCGGTGTCGCCTCCCTCTGGGGGGGCTTCACCGGCAGACATCTTAACCTGGTATCGTTGAGGGCAACATAGTCAACATTTCAAAAAGTATTACATTGCAGTTAAGCTTATACACAGAAGATTGAAAAATATTTACACGGAATAAAAACTTCAACTTATACACGGATTGAAAAGCATAGACATTTCGGTTAAGAAAAAACATTATAATTTCTTTAAAACTATAATTTGAAATCACAAAATCTTAAATTTAAAAAAATTTAAGATGTTGCAAGTTCTCAAAAAAATATACATTGCTAAAGAAAATAAGGACTAGATAAAACATCCAAAATCTAAATTTAAAAAAAAAATGAGCAAAATGTGGCAAAAGCATTCCATCTTTGAATGGTAATTAGATCTCATAAATTTGGTTTCCATAATAAAAGTTCAAATGAGAATATGAGATATATGGCTCATAAGTACATATAATTTGCAGAATATCACAAAATAGTTAAATAAAAAAAACAAAGAAGTCATAATTCAAAATCAAACCCTAAAGCATATAAGAAGTAGCATCCTCTAATTTATATTAAAATACATGCTCTGGAGTCCCATTGTAACCCAAAATTAGAAGTTTCTCAAGCACATCAAAATCCGGCCTAAAAGCAAAAGTTATCCATTCACTAATATCAATTACCAAACCCATTTAGTAAATATCTAGTCCATCTTTGATAGGCTGCAGGTGATTTTTTCGGAATAGGAAACAAATAACCAAAAGTAGATGTACATGAACGCTGTAAGATAAATATGAATCACAGTCCTAAAAAAATGAGTAGCCCAAGCACCTTTTGTACAAGGTGAAACTAACGATAATCAACTAAAAAAATAATAAATAACATGACATTAAACATAGGACTACTGCAAGTAGACAATATGACATAAATCTATAACAATATATGAGAGACAAGTACAGTAGACTAATACAACAATAGCATAAACACACAACATGACATCAAACAATGACTCAAAACATCACACTCTACGTGCACGCAACTGAGGACACGTCGACCTATTATGCCCAATAATCTTACAAATAGCACATGCCCTGAAACTTTTAGGAATGTTCTCATCCATGGTATTTTTAAACCTGCTTGCCCTTGGCCTTCCAAACTTTCTCCTAATATTAGGTGGGTTATAAGTTTCAGAATCGCTTCCGTGATGTGATCGCCCACCTCCCGATCGTATCACATGAAACTCTCCCTGGTATGTGCTAATATAATTCTCGCAAGTCGTAGTACACGAGACGCATCGCATGTGGTTTAGTGGCGATGGCTCAAACCGCAATCACGCGGACAAGGTAGTGATAAGACCGTGGTTGTCTACACGTATACTTGCACTCATAGTTCTCAGAAACTTCAACTTTGTAGGTTCGATTGCTGACATCAAACACTTGATACTCGCATGCTAATCCTAATGTTCGACCGTGCCTCGCATTCATTAGCAATAAGTGTAGCTTTAATGCGAGGGAAAAATAAGTTTTCTTGTTGCCTTTCTTGAGCGGCAGGCCTTTCAAGACGCTTTGTGAAAAATGAAACTATATTATAGTACACCGCCATAATCGAGCTTGAATAATAAACCACGCACGCTTAAGCACACCGCTGAAGCACTCTGCTGCATTTGTCATCATTGTGACATACCTGTACCCATTATCATGAGTTTGAGTCCACTGTTGAACATCCCTTGAAACTAGCCAGTCGTATGCCTTCTTCTTAATATTCTTAATGTCTAACATGTGCCTTTTGAAAATTCGGATGTCATCTGTGTTTCCTGCAACATACATTTTCTAACACATGAATTTGACATCAGCTATGCCAAGTTGACGTACTGCTCTCTTGAAGTTCTCCTGCAAATGGCGCATGTAAACGTGAGTGCCATGGGAAGATTTCTCGACAGCCACGGACAAGACCTACATGTCTATCTGAGATGAAGCATAGATCACCCCTCGTAGACACTAATGGGATCAAGTCTTGAAGAGTTTGCAAAAACCAAATCCAAGACTCGATGCTCTCGATTCAACCATCAAGGCTGGGAACAACCCATTGTCTCATCGATCCCAACAAAGATAAGTAGAGTGCCTCAGATTTACCTGGAGAAAAGTCCCATCAAGACACGTAACCGCCAATACCGCCAACCACGTATTGACGGCTCACAAAATTGGAATCTATTCGATTCGTGGACGATTCTGATATCAACTGCATGGGATAGCAAACAAGCAGCCTATAAATTTTCCCAATGATTTGTAAGATTCCCAACCGCCAAAATAGCCTTTAATCGCTTTCATCGCATCCCAAGCCTTCATATAAGATACTCAGTATATTGAACTTCACTCTATACCTATAATCTCCCCGGCTTGAGATCCAACCGACCGCAGGGTTGATGAAATAACTTATAAAATGTGTATGCGGTGTCCAAAGATAAGAATTGAATGGCTACAATGAGGAGAGCTAATCAACTACCTCCAAGTTCCACCCAACCTCTTAACCGAGCAGCATGTAAACGCCACAAACATGGTCTCACCGTCGAATATGGTGCACAAAGACAAGAATCTTGATTTGCTTGAGGCATATATGACATATTCAACATTGTTTATAATCGACCACCCAACAATAGCAAATTGCAACTGCTTCTTATCATGAAAGCACATACCTTCCACTAATTCATCTGGGATGCAATTCCTTCAAGATTGAATCATCGATGGGCCATCAAATGCAAGGTCTTCATCCCATTCTCTGTGGTGGTACCGCGATATAATCATTATTATGTATAAAATGCTCCTCGATGACTCGTTCCTCGAGTAATCGACAATCAAATCTCGACCGTGGGATGGTTCGCTCTTAAATCATCTCACCGAGTCAATATAATCACATCATCCTCATCACTACTATCTCCACTAGGCATAGTTTCATATTCAACATTTACATCGATGGTGGGTTCATATCATTATCTCAGGGTCACCTGGTCACCCATTTGATGAGCAGGCTTGAGTAATCATTTTCTCACCGCAGCCTCATATCTCCCCTCGAGTACTTATCCGAGGAGGTGGTGTTATGTAATCGGTCGATTCCACCACTCGATGGTCGACCACGCTAAGCAACCTATCTCCATGGGAGTTCCTCAAATATTGACATACCACAATAGATCGTGAACATGTAATAATAGTCACAAACTTCATCATCGCAATGTGCAGTAATAAATCCAGCCCAATAGGAAAATGACCCAGATAATGTAGAGAATTTTGATGGATCTAACTTCAACGACCTCAACTCTTCTCTCGTAATTCCTCAAATTTAATCAGTGAAATTTGGATTGGACGATTTCTCCCACCAATATATGTTGGAATGAACTCATCACTTACTCTGAGTTCACCATCATAATAAAGAACAATAAATACACTATCTGAACTCATCACAGCTTGTAATAATGGAAAACCAGTATTCGAACTGCTACCTATTACGCACAAAAAATCATGCATTAATATATGACAAAGATGACTGAAATACTTACGCATTCAAGCCATCACTCGATCCTAATATTTCAAAGATAACAAATGTAATCCAACTACCGCAATATGACAAATAAAATCCAAATCCAATCATTCTCTTTGAAAGCAAAATTAAAATATCCCTAAACTACACATACATACTTAAATAAAAAATAGAACATTGCACAAAAAAATTAAGCTTTCCTACATAAAAATTGCAATTCGATCGATCAGATCTCCTAAACCCTAAATTAAACTACATACACATTTCCTAAATAAAAAATAAAATATTGCGCAAAAATGAAGCTTTTCCTACATAAAATTCGACACTGATCGATCAGATCTCCTAAACCCTAAATTAAACTACATACACATTTCCTAAATAAAAAAATAACTTGTAAAAAAATGAAGCTTTCCTAAATAAAAATTGCACAATTGATCGATCAGATCTCATAAACCCTAAAATTAACTACACATACACACTTCCTAAATGAAAAAAAAACACTAAGACAAAAATGAAGCTTTCCTAAATCAAAACTGTGCACAATTTCAGATCGATCACAGATCTCCTATGAATATCATAACAATTAGTTAAACTAACCAAATAAAATCATACAAAATACATTTCTTTTTCGTTTAGGGTTAGAAATACCTAAATCGGCGAAAATAAACCTTCCAAGCTACTTTCCGATGGATCCGCCGCAACAAGTCGGATCGCCGTAGATCCGGAAGAACCAGCAAATAAACGAAGAAAAATAAGGAAACCAGAGCTTGCTCGGGGTTTTCGCCCTAAAGGAGATAGCCTGGGCCAACGGTAATCAGCCGACTAATAAATATTTGTTAATTTTTTTTTATCCTACCTAATTAGCTAATTAAATCACTAATGAGGTTTAGTTTAAAAATTTTGCCAAATTTAATATATTGAGTTGTAACTTTTAAGTGTTTAAATTAAGTGTGATATATTTATAAGTATTAGATTATCTCATTGTAATGCATTCGAAAATCAAATATATTTTTTATTTCATACACTAAATTCATTTTTTTCATCTTTTAATAATTATTTATTATAATATTTGAGTTTCTGAGCAAAAAATAAAATAAAAAAACTTAATTTGAGTCGGCTCAAAATCAGAGCAAGAAAACTCAAAATCAACTAATAAATTAGTCGTGACTCAAAATTGATTTATTTTAATTACGAGCCAATCTCAATCACTTAAAAATTTTTTGAACATATTGAGTCAACTTTTGATTAATTAAAATCAACTTATTAATAATTTTAATCTTTGATATGACATTGAAAATTCTACTAGTCGAAGCAATTTGATTCTGAGTCAAGACTAACCGAGATCAAGAGCTTATTGAAAACTTTGCGATATCAGTCGACTCATAAATATGAAGTGTTTATAATCAAATCGAGCGTCTTGACGAGCCGGATCTCATAAGCCCAAGATCTCTTAATTCTGACTTAATTTGAGCATTCAAATACTTAAAATACATCACATGATCATGGGAATCATTTTGAGTCATCCGATAAGTGATTTGGATTTTGCATGTATTTATAAACAATTTAATCATAAGATCATTCTTCATGGGGTGAGCCAAACAAAAGAGAGAGCTCGGGCTAAGATCCTCGCATAATCATGCTAGCCGACGGTCTTTATCGCCGCCGGCCATCCGCTTCACCGCCATTTGCCAAGTCTGACTACGGCCGCCGACGGCCCGCCATCAATTCATCGCATCATCGCTACTACCACCACATCGCTACCACCACCGCTGCCACCATCGCCGGCCCCATCGCTGTACCATCGCTGCCGCTCGCCGCCAACCACCGCTGCCGAACCACCGGCCGCCACTGTTTATCCACCGATCGCCACCGGCTACCACTGCTGCCTACCACCACGTTCCGATTATCACCAACAACCATCATTCACTATCGCCGACAATCACTAATTACAACCCAATGCTCGCATATTGTTGTTACTGATTCTGATTATCGCTCATAACTTGTAATATCATTATCGAAAAACTTAAACTTTGTATTCCAAAACAGATATATAATAACATTTACCTAAAGCCCCGTAGTTTTTTCTTTTCGTGATTTTTCAATGAAAAATCCTAAAGTTTCTCATTCTTTTTTCAAATATCTGTGTGTGTGCTAACTTTTTCAACAAGGCTAAGGCGTAAAATTTTATTCTACCGTAACTAGTTTTTTAGCACGCAACAGTTTAGTACCGTCTGTGAGAAATATTCACAATGGTTGACAATCTGACTTTATATTCAGAGCAACACCATCTATATGATGGAGAAAATCTTACTCTGAAAGAACACATAAGAGAATGAAGATTCATCGAACTTCAAGATTCAGGTTTTGTTGGAAACTAGGAGGCAACTCTTAATCTCAAAAGACCGTGCAAATCAAAATTCTAAATATCTAATTGATTATTAGTTCGAGAAGCAAGTTAATGATGTTGAGCAATTTCAACAAAAAGAAAATAGAGAGATAGTTTTGCAAATTATGATTCTCTAATCATACTCATGAAAAATAAGACAAAGGTCAATAAGCAACTTTGGCTACAACCTCAAACAAATATTTTGATTTGACCCCTTCCATACAGGTTAACGTCATCGAGCGAAGACTTAGACAAACAACCTCATAGAGATCAAAACTTTGTTTTATTAGACCTACTCCACACAAGTTAACGTCATCGAGCAAAAACTCTGACAAACGACCTCGAATAGGCCAAAACTTCAGACATACTCCACATAGGTTAATGTCATCGAGCGAAGACTTTAACAAACAACCTTGGATAGGTCAAAACTTCGCACTTACTCCACACAGGTTAACTTCATCGAGCGAAGACTCTGAAAAATAACCTCGGATAGGTCAAAACTTCGCGCCTACTCCACACAGGTTAACGTCATCGAGCGAAGACTCTAACAAACAACCTCATATATGTCAAAACTTCAGACTCACTCCACACAGGTTAACGTCATCGAGCGAAGACTCTAACAAATAACCTCAAATAGGTCAAAATTTTGCATCTACTACACAGTTAACGCTTAGTGAAGACTCGAAAAAATAACCCTGGATAGGTCAAAGCACCTACTAATGTTAACGCGGATCGAAGACTTCACAAACATCCTCGAATAAGTCAAACTTCCCTACTCAGAGTTAACGCCATCGAAAAAACTAATAAACAACCTCGAATAAGTCAAAACTTCACACCTACTCCACACAAGTTAACGTCATCGAGCGAATACTCTAACAAACAACCTCGAATAGGTCAAAACTTCGCACCTACTCCACACAGGTTAACGTCATCAAGTAACACTTTGACAAACAACCTCAAATGAGTCAAAATTCTTTGGCAGATTTAATTTGACCTCTTCCATACAAGTTAACATCATCAAGTAACACTTTGACAAACAATCTCGGATGGGTCAAAAAATTCTCAGCATATTCGATTCAACCTTTTTCATATAGGTTATTGTCATCAAGTAACACTTTGACAATAACCTCGGATGGGTAAAAAATCCTTGGCAAATTCGATTTGACCTCTTTCATACAGGTTAACATTATCAAGTAATACTTTGACAAACAACCTCGGATGGGTCAAAAATCATCAGCATATTTGATTCAACATCTTCCATACAGGCTAATATCATCAAGTAACATTTCGACAAACAACTTCGGATGTGTCAAAAATTCTCAGCGGATTCGATTCGACCTATTCCATACAGGTTAATCTCATCAAGTACTTTGTCAAATAACCTCGGATGGGTCAAAAATCCTTAGTGGATTCGATTCTACCCCTTCCATACAAATCAACGACATAAAAAATATCATGAAGATTGACACGAAATTATTTTCCAATTTGAGTTTTTGAGGAATGGTTCATAATCAATGCTTCCCCACCACCTTGGCAGTTGTCAACTGTTGAACCATCTATTGGAGTTTTAAGAAAATCAATTTTCTATGAACTACGGGCCTTAATCGCCACATTCACCAACGTGATGATAGTTGACGCTTTTGAGGAAAATTGATAAACTGACCTTGATCGCCTTCAAACCTAGTCGATCTGACAAGGACAATTAATGCATCTTTCGAAGGAAATCAGAGCCTCGCCATATTAACTACGGGCCTTGATCACTTCCAAACTCAGTTGATCCGACAAGGACAGTTGACGCCTCTTTCGAGAGAAAATCGGAGCCTCGACGTATGAACTACGGGCTTTGATCGCCTTCAAACGCGGTCGGTTCGACGAGTACAATTGATGCATCTTTCGAGGGAAAACCGGAGCATCACCATATGAACTACGAGCCTTGATCGCCTCCAAATCCGGCCGGTCCGACGAGGATTAAGCTCTCTTCGAGAAAATCAAAGCCTCGCCGTTTAACTACGCCTTAATCAACAAAACAATCGACCTTCGATGATCAAGCCGTCGACAAAAAAAAAATTTATCCTTAACCCCTGAACTTCTACTAGATTACAGTTTTAAAAACTGGACTGGACCAGCCGATTCAACCGTGAACCGGTCATAAGGCTAGTCCAATTTACTATAAAAAACTCATTTTGCATCGAACTGGTGAGAACCAGCTTGAACCACCAATTCTACCCGGTCCGAGTTTTATAAAAGAGACCGCTTCAAATAAATCTCATTTAATTTCTTTTATTTTTTTTAATGAAATGACTAAATTATTTTAACTAATAATTAAGCATAATATTTTAATTAAATATTTTTAAAAAATATTTAATACTTCTTAATGTATATTTAGCTAAATTAATTTATAATGTAAATATCAAACTATCATATCATGATACATGATACTACTTATATCTTTTACTTGTTTTTTCTTGAAACTATCTTTTCTATAAGAGTTTTTCTTTTAAAAAAGATATTATAAAGAACTTAAATATTAAAAATATATAAACTGAAATTATATAAGAAAGAATAAACAGAAAAATTTAAATTTTAAAATATTAAATGGACTTTTAAATTTAAAAAATAAAAAATAACATTAATTTTTAACTTTATACTATTATAAATTTTTTTATAATATAAATAAATTATTTAGGAATATAAATTTTATAATAATATATTATATATTATATTATTATTTATATTTTCTAAATTTAAAATAAATTTTTTTACATTAAAAACTTTATATTTTTATTATAAATTATACTAATATTTATAAATCTATATGAAGCTTATTCTTAATTTTTAAATATATTTAATATACATATATTTAGATATGTAATATATATAATTATATCTTAATATATTTTAATTTGAATTTTAAATTTATAATTATTAAAAATATTATGTATTTATTATTTTTTATTTTATACTTATCATATATCTATATTATTTTATCATTTAGATTATTTTTAATAATTTAAATATTTATTACGTCATCTAATTCAACCCCCGGTTCAACCCCATCGAACCATCAAACCTTGAACCTCTATTTCTTCCGGTTCAAGGTCCGATTTTCACAACCTTATTTTTATAGATCTACTACAGGGCCAAAAAGATAATAAATTAAAAAAAATCACATCTCCTCATTATGGCTAGTGTTTGCCAACCATTTAATTAAAAAAACTTCTCTCCTCATTATGGCTAGTATTTGCCGGTTATTTAATTAAAAAAATTATTTTTCTCATTATGGTTAGCGTTTGCTAATCATTTAATTAAAAAAAATATCATCTCTTCGTTATGACATTTAATTAAAATAAATCATATCTCTTTGAAGACTAAAATATATATATATATATATATATATATATATATATATATATATATATATATAAAATTAATTAGTTAATAAATAAATTAAGACATATAATATATGTAATTATAAATCATAATAATAAGTAAAGTTATTTTATTTAAAAAAATTAATATATTTTTAGAAGAAATAAATAATGTCATCCAAAAATAGGGGGTAACTAATATGACATTGAAAATTTCACTAATCAAAGCACGAATCTTGATGTCAAAACCAATCTGATTATGAGTCAAGACTAACTCATATCAATCGCTTGAAAAACTTTGTGATATTCCCCACAAATATGATTTAAATCGATCTGACGTTCTGATCTAACAAGCCTAAGTTCTCGACTTCATTTGAGCATTCAAATACTTAAAATACATCACATGATCAATGGAATCATTTTGAGTCGCCCAATGGAGTGATTTGAATTTTGCGTATATATTTATAAACGCTTCCTCTAATCATAAATAGCTTCTTTCTATATAAGATCAGTTAAACAAAAGAGAGAAGGCTCAAGATCATCCAAGATATCGCACTGCATTGCCGCCGACCACCGCCGTCGCCGCCGCCACCGCCAATCATCATCGCCGCTGCTTGCCATCGCCATCGATCATCATTGCACCGGCGGCCAGCATACCATTGTCGCATTCGCCGCCGTTCACCGCTGTTCGCCGCTCTTAATTACCACCACCGATTATTATCGCCAACTACCACTGCCGACGCCGCCGCTACCACCGGCTACCATATTATTTCACTACCGATCACCGGCTACCACTCAATTAACGGTCGATCATCACCAATACCGCTTCACTATCGCGGTCATTACTAATTAATTATTATAAATTCAACTACTGCAGATAATTGTTGTTCGATTCTGATTTTCATTATCGCGCTTTCACATATAACTCAGAATCACATTATTAGGAAAACTTAAATTTGTCTAAAAATATATATATAGTTAAATATTTTTACTCGACTAGGTCTCGTAATTTTTTTCCATTTTTCAGAATTTTTTCATATAAAAATCCTAGAGTTTCTCGTTCTCACTTCAAATATCTATATGTGTGCATGATTTCTCAACAAGTTTAAGACGTAAAATTTTATTCTACCATAACTAGTTTTATAACACGCACAATCTTAATCCTATCATATTCAAAAGTTTAAATTATTAAAATATTGAAAATTTTCACTTATAATTTATCTGTATATATATATATATATATATATATATATATATATATATATATATATATATATATATATATATATATATATATATATATACATATAAATTTGCATATGACATATCATTTTTCTTATTAAAACTAATCTTTTTTTAAAAAATTATTCTTAGTATAAGATATCTTAGTCTAATGATTGATAGTTTTGACTTTTAATTAAGAGTTTATTAAATTCGCTCAAATATTAAAAAAAAAAAAAAATTACTCTTACGTACTTATCAAAAGTGTAGAAGCGCATCATTCATCTTGCTGTCCCCACGCCATTAACACATCCATTCACTTTTACTATTTGTTTGCCTCTGAAAATTTGCATGAATATGATCTTTTCTGCATACCCCGAAAAAAAAAAAGATCTTTTCTGCAAAAGCTGTTTGGTATCATTAATTGATAGTAATAATTGAGAACACGGTGAACGAAGCATGCCTCATTTAAAAATGAGTTCTAAGCACTTCCTGAATTTTTTTCACATCATAATATTCTTAAAAAAATGATTACTATGAATTTGACTATTTGATTGCCTTTTTTTAGAGTATAAAATAAATTTAATAAAAAAATTTATTTTTTGAATATTTAGTATGATACAAACTAAAATTTCAAAATATTTATAATATATTTAAAATATATTAGAATGATCATTTTTAGTATATTTAGAATTCACCCGATTAGATAAATTTTAAATACACTGACTAATATAAAATGTATTTATAAAATTTTCAACTAAATAAGTTAAAATAATTCAAATATATTATATTTCTTTAGCACTGTATTTATTTTATAATATATTCTTTTTTTAGGCAACCAAATAGTCTCTAATTTTTTTTAACATATACAAATCATTTTAATATAATAATTGAGAACTTAGACTTTCCAATTAAAATTATTTTATTATGTGCTAAAAATTCTTAATAGCATAGAAAATTTAAGTTTTAACTCACAAAAACAACTAGCACGCGCACAAATAGAGATAGCTGAATTTTTTAGTGGAAAACTCTTTAATAGAAAAAAGGGAGATTTATATCCATATCACACAATTCTTATATATTTATATATCTAACATCTAAACTTTAAATTTTATATGTATAACATTATCATCTTCAATATCACATCAATAATGTCATTATCACTCACTTTTAAAAAGTGAAATACACTTTTTCAAGTATAGAAAAGTATTAGATAAGTAATATTTAACTTTAGATATTTTATATATATATATATATATATATATATATATATATATATATATATATATATATATATATATATATATATATATATATATACATATATATATAAAGAATGTGTGGTATACATGTAAATCTCCCTAGAAAAAACTAAGGGCCTTGTCCAATAAAAATAATCCATTATATAATTGAAATTATAAAGTTGTACTCTCTTCCTTTGAAGAAAATGAGATTACAAACTAAGGTATTCAGGCAACAATAGCTCGAGAAAATAAACAAATAACAACCATCTTTGATTGTGGATGATGGTAGATGTTGGTAGTTGTTGGCTTCAAGTTTTCTTTAAAATTTTAAATTAAGCTCTGAGCTTGATTTCTCCCCCCTCCAAGGCAAAAAATGAAGACTTATTTATAGTATTTTAGGAGAGATATTTTGATAAATTTAGCTAAAATCCTACGACACTCTATCAGTTGATCCACGTTTATTCTTTAAATATTTTTTATGTGCTTAAAGAAGAGATCGAAGCAATCTATCATTGGCTTAAAGAGCATGTGATTTAGTTGCACTATTATTTTTAGGGAACATCACCCAAAAACTATAAGCTAATAACATGTGACATTGATGTATTGAATATGCTTGCACTATCAGATGAAAGAGGTCGATCTGAAGTACTTGTAATATGGGATGGACAAGAGGACGTTATGTGTTTACATGATGAAGAAGGTCTAAATACTAATTAGATGTTGAAATGATGTCAGTGAATCTCTAATAAGAAAGGTGATGGAAGCTCTGAGTTTGAAGTTTTTGATGATACTCCTTTAAGTACCCAAGGAGATGATCATACAATAATAACAATTGGTGTATGTTTCACAAACTATACAACTTCAAGCATGTCTTCGAATAGAAGCAACCATAAATAATTTTGGTATTAAGACCGAAGCCAATAATAGAACTCGAGTAGTAGCTATCTGCTTATCTTGAGATTGTCTATGGCGAATAGAAGTAACAGTGTGTGCAAATGGACAAACTTTTGAAATTAGAAAGTTAGAAGAGACACATATGTGCTCTAGTGTTAATAGAGCAGAAAAAAATAAATACATCATCATGGGTGATTGAGCATATTTAAGAGATCATTAAAAGGATTCAAATTTGCCTCCAACACAAATTAATAGTAATTTAGGGAATATATATTGTCTTTCACTACCATATATGAAGATTTAGCTATCGAGAGAATTACATAGAGATAGTATATTTAGGTCCATTGATGAATATTATGAGTGTGTACCTACATAACAAGCATAACTTATTAAGAGGAATCCTAGCTCCAATATTATATATAGTTATAATAGACATCATTTTCTCTTAAGAGGTTCTTTGTCAAAAGGTATCTATTGATGATTTTTAGTAGGTTGTAGACAAATAGTTGGCTTAGATGCTTGTTATTTGAAACTAAAATATTTAGTTGTGCTACTATCAACCAATTATTTATATGATAATAATGGCCTTTTTACCTTAGCCTTCGTAGTAATTGAAACTGAATCAAAGAAGACCTAAGAATGACTCTGTGAGAACTTATTTGGACCTAACATATAACACCTAGCTTTCATATCATATATGGGGAAGGGTTTGAGTGAGGTTATCAAGCATGTTTTTTTAAAAAAAAAATTTAGAACATGAAGTTTGCTTGCGATATTTGTGGAATAATTTGATGAAGTACTTTCATTATAAAAATAGTCATAAACTCCGAAACTTAGTGTGGTTAGTTGCAAATGTTTACATGAAGCATCAATTTGATATCAAGATGATTGAACTACTCAATACTTATTTACAAGTTCATTCTTATTTGTTGTCCTTACCATATAAGTGGTCAAAATGCAATTAATGATTAATTGGGTACTTATAATTATCTTGATTAATTAGTTTAGATAATTGAAATTTGATTATTGATTATCTTGATTTATTTTAATTAGCTTACTTTATTCAAATTGGATTTAACTTTGTCAAATATTTGATTAACCTAATTTAATTAAGGATGATTTAATTCAATTTGGTATTTGACTTGATTAAAAGATTTGATTGAATCAATTATAGATTAATTAATGGTAATTAAACTAATTATTTTATTTAATTATTTAAAACTTAATGTAAATGATTAACTTAATTAGATTTCTTTAATATTATTAAGATTAATATAATTAACAATGAATTAAGCATTCATGTTTTATTTGATTGACTTGTGTAGTTGGGGTTTGATTAATAGTTATCTTAGTTTATCTTATCAAAACTAATTTATTCATATTATGTTTAATTTGGATGTTGGGTTAATTAGACTAAATTGAGGGTTTAAATTCAATATAATTATATGATTAATTTAATTAAATGATTTGCTTAGATTAAGTATAACTTAACTAGTAATTTAATTAATCATACTCATTTTGATTGAAACATGATAATAAATTTAATTAAATGTTTGTTTTAAGTTAAGCTTGATTTAAAGATTAGTTTAATTAAATGGTTAATTAATTGGTTTTTGAATTCCATTATTAGAATTGGTTAAGAGTTGTTCTTAATTAGAAGTTGATGGATTATATCTAATCTAGTTGAATAATTAATTCAATTAACATAAATTTGATAACTAATTATGTCACATGACCCCTTATCTTTGGTCGTGAGTGTAACAGAATAGGATGACTCGATTAGGATTTCACACATTTCAACTGCTTCATGAACGAGCAAGTGAAATTTGTCTAATCATTACAAATATTTACAATTCATATACTACTTAACTTAATTCATATCATTCGGAAGCGAAATCTTTAAGTTTGTAAATAAATCTGAGCAACTATAGACATCGTATTAAAATTTTGTAATGCCAAAAAGCCTTTAATCTTCAAAACTATACACCCCAAAATAATTCAATAAAACACTTATCAAATTTCTCGAAATTATCAATGGTAGCATCATAAGCTAAAACTTTGTGAGAATGCTAAAATAAGCTCGGTCTGAGATGGTAGAACAATCGTACATGTACATATAAATTTACAAAACTGGTAAACGTCTTTATGTAACAATGTAACTCAACAATATGTAGGTCTTTGCGAAATATGTAATGCGAACAATATCTTTGTAGATTCATCGCTGTCGATGTCGAGGTGATTGATTTTCATTAAAATCATTTCGTTCTATCAAATCATTTCTAAATGTCATTTATAATTGCATAGGTTTTGACTTAACAAGGGTCGTCACCGTTGGCGAAGGTAAGATGGGTAGGAACCATACTACTTTACGACCCGATTGGATAGCTAATGGCTCCAACCTCAAAATGTCGAGTCGGGGATACTAAGATCCCCTAATCACGCTCATATCGTCGAACTTTTGCTATCTGATTTATAACATAGCCTTATCATAATTTTCACGACATTTTATTTATCACATTCGCATTTTAAAATATTTATATGCCCAATGAAATCATATCGAACTAAAGGCTTATAATCATTTGTAAATCATCTATGTCAGTAATAAGCATTTGTATTTATTGATATATGAAATATCTATATGTCATTCATCTGATTTATACAAAGTGGTAAAGGCATACATAGGAATAGAAACTAAATTTAAATTAGCAATTATGTCTCACCTCAGTGTCTAGGTCAGTGTTGTGATGTGCTCCTCGATTCCTCCTCGACAAAATATAATGAAATAACTCTTAAATACTTCTAATACATGAAACTCATAATTAACGATAGTATTACCGCTTAAAGCTGTAATCAAATTGATATCTCCTCATAAGCTTTCGAAATACTGGAGTACGACTCCAAAGTAATCTACTAACGCCAATTTACCTGCTTCAATCAACAAAACTAAACTTAACAAACTCCTAAATTCCCATTCAATAATTACTCCTGACCAAAGCAGTTGAACTCTCCCAATCACCCATTTCAGGAAGGGCGGTGAAAGAAAAGGGATAGGGAAAGAAATTAGCAAGTCACAGAATCCCATAAGCATCCCCCGATCGGCCAAGAACAGGAAATCCCTAATCGAGCCGATCGGTTCACGGGATTTCCTCACCCGATCGATTCACGGGATTTCCTCACCCGAGTAAGTAACTTCTGGATTGACGGTTCCGGCGAAATCGAGGTCGGCGCGTCGACCGAGGCGGCGGTTCAAGCCGAGCGTCTGCCCCGGGTGAATCCGCGAGGGGCCGAGTGAGGTGGCGTGTCAGTTCTGTCACGGGGGGTCAATGCCGTGAGGAAGGAAAGGAAAACAAACTCGATCAGTGAAATCGAAGGAAGGGGCACGCATGGAAGGAAATGAAATAGGAAGCTGCGGAGATCCAACCGCGTGAATGGCTTAATCCGACGCATGCTTAGCATTCTTCTGATAATGACAAAATTAATTAGTAATTAGAAATAAGTTAATTGGATTAATTGGATATTACACCCCATAAAAAAATTTCATCCTGAAATTTCTTCAATCATTCAAACAGAAGGAAACTTACTCATCTCTTGTTCAACCTCCCAAGTAGCTTCTTTGATTGATGCTTCCATTTAATTTTAACATAGAAATTTGTCTATTTTATTAATTTCTTCACATCAAATTCCAAAATCTTTTCCTCCAATGCATAAGTCAAATGGTTGTATTTCAAACTTTGTATATGGAATCTTACGCTCTGCAGATCCATTTTCTTAACATTGAAATGTGAAAGACATTGTGAATGTCACGCAATAGGTAAAAGTCCTGTAGTATTGATCCTTTCAATGATTTCAAAGGTCCTATGTACCAGGGCTCAATTTACCTCCAGTGACCAAATCTACTAATTCCTTTCATAGGTTTGACTTTCAAAATACAAATTCTCCAACTTGAAATTCTACTGATGCTTTAAGTCGTAATACTTCTCGGCGGCGATCGACTCAATCTATCTCTAATTAATCGATTTTCTAGCTTGATCAACCAACGGACCCAATGTCTTTCTCCCACCAAACTTAATGGAGTTCTACACTTTCCATACAATGCTTCATGCAGCCATCGAATAGATTGGTATTATTGTAAGGCTTCGATCATGTAGGAATATGATCTTCCCACCTCAAAATCTAAAACACATAGTCTCAACAAATCTTCTAGGACTTGAATTGTTCTTGTCATTGTCATTGAATGAAAAGGCTACTTAAATAGCGTGCCCAAGCCTCTCACAATTCTTTCCATAATCGAAAGTAAATCTATCATCTCAGACGATCACTTTGGTATACCATGAAGTCTTACAATTTCTTTAACATATAATCACGGACAATTTATCAATCATGCTTTCATTAAAAGAATGACTTAATCAATCTATCCAACCCGGATCTTCACGACCTTTGCCTAGATCTAGAAATCCATAAAATCCATAGCAATTTCTTCCACTTTCCGTATAGGTAATGACAACAATCCGGGTCTTTGATGCTCGCTTTAACAATCGACAAGCGACATTTAGAGACATATTCGTATGTCTTTTTTCGACCCACCAAAATCTTTTTAAATCTTTATACATTTTTTTAACTACGGATGAATAGTATATCGCGATGAGCCTCAGAAAATTTCTTGTCTCAACCGCATCACCAAGTACCCAGAATTCTTACACCTCTCTGATGCTTAATAATCTGGATTTGTTCAATGAATTTCGATATCCACGATCCAATTTACGTGCGCTTTGATTATCAAATAAAGTTGATTCTGTCGATTGAGATAATTGCCGATCACTGAATCTTCTAACTTCCAGCTGCAGAGCCTCGAATTCTCTGATTAACTCTGACTTTTGAGTAATAATCCAACTGGCATTTCCCATGGACTTGCGGCTTAATGCGCCCCATTAGCTTTGCCTGGACAATACTGAATATTTAAATCATAATCTTTAATAAACTCAAGCCACCTTCTTTGTCTTAGATTTAATTCTTTTTATGTAAAGATATATTTAAGACTCTGATGATCAGTAAAAATTTTGCATTTCACTCCATACAAGTAATGTCTCCAAATTTTAAGAGCAAAACCATGCTAACTCTAGATCATGCACGGGATAATTTCTTTCGTGAAGTTTTAATTTTCTCGAAGCATAAGCAATTACTTTTCTGTTCGCATTAAAACACAACCCAAGCCTTTAAAGATGCATCACTAAATATTTGGAATCCTCGGTCCACGATGGAATAAAATAAAAGCAAGTGGTCAAATGCTTTTCAATTCTTGAAAACTCACATTCAATTGTTGTTGGAATTTGATATCCTTCCTCAATAAATTAGATAGAGGCATTGCATATGAGAAAATCTCTTGATAAACTTCCTGTAATAACTTGCTAAGCCCAGAAAAAACTAACTTACATTCTTCGGTGTACCATTCTAAAATTGCTTTTACTTTTTTGAGGATCAGAAACTCCTTCATAATGTGATCTAAAATGCGACATGCATCCAAAATTCATATTTTGAAAATTTGGCATATAATTGATTTTGTCTAATAATTCTAAAATAATCCTCAGATGATTTGCATGTTCTTCATCAGTTTTAGAATAAATCAATATCATTAAAGATGATATGGCCCCAGCTTGAAAACACGATTCATTAAGTCCATAAAAATAGCAGGAGCATTAGTTAGACCAAATGGCATAACACGAGATATTCATAATGTCCATACGGTTCAAAGGCTGTTTTAAAAATATCAGCATCTTTAACTCTAACGATGATATCCGGATCTCAAATCAATTACGGAAAATACGTGGCTCCATCTGATCAAATCATCAATCCTCGGTAGTGGATACTTGTTCTTAATTGTCACTTTATTTAATTCCACGTAATCAATACACAATCGCATAGATCCTTTTTCTTAACAAATAATAATGGTGCACTCCGTGAGTTCTTGGCGAATAAATCCTTTGTGTCACAATTCCTCGCAACACTTCAATTCTTTAGGAGCCATCTAGGAGATTTATGTAGAAGTTGTACCGGGTTGTACATCAATCCCAAACTCCACTTCGTGTTGGTGGCAACCACGTAATTCCTCAAAACACATCGAAATTTCAACAAAATATTTTTCGGTTCAAACACCTCCTTATTCAACACATCTAATTTGCTAGAAATATAATTTCACCGCTTCTTAAATATTTACTCAACTTCGACTAATCAAAGAACGACATTCTTATCACAAGAAAAATAAAATGATTTTTCACCGTGTGCAAAATTTCACTCTCCTCTTCCAATTCAATTGTTGCAAAATATTTGATCAACCATACCAGTATAATGTCAAAATGTCCGATTGGTAAGATAATTAGTTCTCGGAAAGTGTTTATCTTGAATGTTAATATCAACAACACATTTCTATTTGTATTCAAACTATCACCAGGCATTATCACATTCAATCTGGTGTAAAATAAATAGTATCAAGTAAACCGGTGGAAAAAAGGAAGAAATGAATCTGAAAGCGGAATCAATGACGAACCCAAATGATCAAATTTTAAGCATACCCCTTCATTTGATTCTTCGCTTCGGGTGATAGCAAAAACTCTTGCTTTTCTTGAGGGTTGGTTTTTTGCTCAAGTTTTCCTTTTCTTGAATTGAAGGTTTCCCAAAAATTGTTACGGCTTCGGCTTCCAAAACTTTCTTTGTTGACCGTCCACGATAATTATATAATTTTATGTCCTTCTTCTGGGCGTTGCCCGATGTCCAATCTGACCACATCTGTAACATTTTCCTGATCCAGCCAGACATTGACCAAAATGTCGCTTTCCACACTTATCACAAATAGCTTTCTCTGAATTTGTTTTATCATCATCAACTTAAATTTCTTGCTGGCAAATCGGCCTTCTTTGCTTTCGTTTGCCTTAAATCCCATTGCTTGGAAAAATTCAACTCATTTTCAATTCTCTAGCTTTCAACTATCGAGAACTCAGCGATATCAAATGGTGCTAATGCCAATCTTAATTGATCTCGAGGCCCAAATCTATGATATTTCTCTTCGATATAATGGGATATCTAGAAGAGAAGTGCTTCATATTGCATTATAGTTTTTGAGCCTTGAGTTAGATTGAAAAATTTGTCTTGTAAAGCAAGTCGGGCTGATGGAGGAATAAACCAATCTTTGAATACTTTGATAAATTCATCCCATTTGATCTGAGTAATAGGTATCTGGTCAAATCTTTCCTGTTGAGCCACCTTCACGCCTCCCTTCTACAAAAAAGCCAATACTACTCTTCTATTTTGGGCAAATCATCCCATCCAAAAATTTTCCAATTTTAAGCGACAATCTTCGCCACTATAGAATCGCTCCCTTGAATCTTTGGTGGTTTGAGCGTTTGAAATATCCTCAAATGTTGATCCACTTCAACCATACTCGATCGTGCCACTAGTGCGTAGATTTTTCCATAAATGCTACTTATCAACAACTGAAATCAACCGAACTTCATTCATCGGATCTACCTTCACCACTTGCTCCAGGTTGTATTTCACTCATGTTAATTATCTTCGGCATGGAGTTCGAGTCTGCGCATGTAGTTGTCATGCGGAGACCGACCATCTAACTTTTCTAGCATTTCTTCAGGCAAATTAATCTGTAATTATAAAAAATATTTATATGATACATATTTATTAAATATCATATTTATCAAATATCATACATGCATGAAATTAAGAACATATGGATTCCTAACCCAAAATTAATCATCCTATAGCTCTGTATTGATCAATTCAACACTTATTCTAAATCCAAATCATGCTTCCATTCTTTGCTCAATCTTTTTTATCTTATCGTCTTATTGCTCGATACCACTTTCTGTCACACCCCGGATGATTTATCTTGTCGGTCGGGAGATAGAATAGATGACTTCGATTACCGATTTCACCAACACGTTTAACCTGTCTTCATGAGCAAGTGAAATTTGCATCTAATCAAATCATCACAAATATTTACAATTCATATACTACTTAACTTAATTCATATCACAATTACCGAAAGCATGAAATCTTTAAGTTTATAAATAAATACTGAAAGAAGTATTAAAATTTTATGCATAAAAGCTTTAATATTAAATTATACACAAAACAATGATTCAATAAAGCGGTACCCTTTTTCGTCTAATTATCATGGTAGCATCATAAGCTAAAACTTTGAGACAAAAATGCTAAAAGTAAAAGACAGACGGTAGAACAATCATGTACGTATAAATTTATAAAGCGTAAAGCTGTCGAATGTAATAATGTAATTGAACAATATATTTATAGGTCTTTGCAAATGTATATAAGCGAACAATATCTTTGTAGGTTCATCTTGTATCAATGTCGAGGGCGATGATTTTCATTAAAATCATTTCGATTCTATATCAAATCATTTTCTAGAAATGTCATTTATAATTCATGGGTTTGACTTCATAACAAAAGTCACGCGTCGCTAAAAGTGAAGGTAAGGTAGGGGTAGAACTACTTACTACTGACATTGATGACTACGGCTCCAACCTCAAAATGTCGAGTCGGGGATACTAAGATCCCCTAATCACGCTCATCGTCGAACTTTTGCCTATCTGCATTTCATAACATACCTTCCTATCACAATTTTCTTGATATTTCCTTATCACATTCTGCATTTTAAAATATTTTTATATGCCCAATGAAATCTTATATGTTATAAACATAATGTAAATCGATGTCGCAAGGTCAGTAATAAGCATTTGTATTTACATTCAATATGGAAAATATCTATATATTCATTACAATTTATATATGAAGTGGTAAACATGGCATACATGTGAATAGAACCTGAATTTAAATTAGTAATTATGTCTCACCGATTAATACAGGTCGTGTCTGATGTGCTTTTCGATTCCTCCTCAGTCACAACCTATAATGAAATAACTCTTCTAAATACTTGTCATGAAACTCATAATTAACGGTAGTATTACACTTAAATTCTAATCTTACCGAAATTGATATCTCTCATAAGGTTTGAAATCACGGAAGGCGACTCCAAAGTAATCTGCCAATTTTACCTACTTGATCAACAAACTAAAATTAACAATGTCAATCCTAAATTTCCATTCAATAACTCACAGCAAAAGTTGAACTCCCCAATCATGCATTTCAACACCAAGGAAGTGCATGAAAGAAAAAGGGATGAAAGTTTAAGTCCTGAATCCCATAAGCATCCCCGATTGGCGGGAACAAATTCTAAGCGGTCGATTCATTTCCCTCACCCAAAACACTACGGATCGACGGTTCAGTGCAACCGAAGGTGAAATCGACGGTCAGCGGCTCGACAGGAGGCGATTCAAAGAAGCCGATTAGTCGCGCCACGGAAGCAATTCCTATCCGCCACGGCGGCTGTTCGTTCGTTCGTCCGGGTCGTGCCGAGGGAAGGAAAGGAGGAGAAAATGAACTCGATCGGTGAAGGAAATCGGTGGGGCCGAGGCTTATGGAAGGAAATGAAATAGGAAGATCAGAGATCCAACCATACACGTCGAAAACTTTCCGTCCGTCATGCTTAGCATTCTTCTGATACAAAATTAATTAGGCAATTAGGAAATAAGCTAATTGGATTAATTGGATATTACAAATTAAGCCTTTATTTTATTAGCTGGTTAATTTGATTAAAAGTTTAATTTATTTTAATGATTAATTAAATAATGTTTAATTAAGTGATAATTCATTAGATAATCAAATGCTTATCTTGATTAATTAACTAACATAATTGGTGATTAGTTAAGTAAATCATAATTAATTTGATTAAATGATTGACTTAATTAAGATTGGTTAATAGTTAAGTAGTTAGTTTTTTTGTTTACTTAACTAATTATTGATTTTAATTAATGATAAATTTAATTCTCATGCTGATTAGATAATTATTTGATTAAAGATTAGTTGATTATTAATTATAATTATTTTAGCTATGTAGTTCATTAATTAAGATCAAATTAACAAATAATTGGATTTTGTCCTAATTAAATAATTAACTAACTAAGTGCTTGGAGTTTGATTTGATCTTGAAATTCTCACAAAATACCTTAATTAAATGTTAGACTTAATTAAAATTGGTCAAGCAATTCCCTTGCTTAATGATCAAATATTTATTAAATCAATTTTAATTGGTTTAATCATGTTTAATTATATGTTGACTATGGTTGGTTTGCTGGTATTAATTACTTAATTAGTCTTATATGAAAACTATATAACTTTAATTAATGATTGATTGTTAAAATTAGATTTAGTAATTTTAATTTTTAATTAACTTTAATTTAATTAATGGGTTTTAGTACTATTTTTTTAATTTTTTATTTTAATTTATTTATTTAATTATTGTTGACAATAATGATTTATCAAATCCTGATTAAATGATTTTTAAATTTATCAAGTTCTAAAGGGGTTCAAATATTTTTTAAAGCTTTATGGTGTTGATTGAAATGTTTTGAGCTATTTCATTGATTTTTCATGACTTTTATAATTTTTAATTATTTAGTTTCTTAAAATAAGTAATTTGATCTTCAAAATTTAATATCTCCCAATTTAAAAGTTACTTTTACTTGAGATTTTTATTGCAGGTCTGCTTTAACCTCAATTTTATTCTCTAAAAGTTTCAGGTCAATCTAATTAATATTTTAAGATTAATTAATAAAATTGATTTTCACTAAAATCTAAATTAAGCTCAAAATATCTAATTAAAATTAGAGATTTTAAATTTATT
Source organism: Cymbidium sinense (assembly GCA_021442155.1). Taxonomy (NCBI): domain Eukaryota; kingdom Viridiplantae; phylum Streptophyta; class Magnoliopsida; order Asparagales; family Orchidaceae; genus Cymbidium; species Cymbidium sinense. The sequence goes on along the minus strand of CM038228.1, from coordinate 79,323,683 downwards.
AGATTCCTCTCGAAAAGATGATAAATTAGCCCTTATTTGCAATTTTTTATTAGTGTTTTATTTTATATGATTTTTTGAAGTTTCAGTCAATTTTAAGCATTTTCTTTAAATCAAAAATTTTCTATTTTTCTAGTTAACCCTGTTAGTGCTACTGCCGCGTTGATTGGGCAGACCTTAACGGGTGCGAGCCGTGTATAGGTCCACGTTGACTGTGTGGAATGAGAGGGAATCACAAAATCATTTGGGATCGTCTGATCATCGATTAGATAATCTAGAATCAATCCATTATTTTCTAAAGGGATTTTATTCATATTATACGCTCTAATCTGGACGTCCATTCTAATTGATAGAAACGGATGGTCCGAAGATCATCTTCTTCGCAGCCGTCAGGAAACGGAGTACAGCTCCATTCAACCCTAAAATTTCGACGAGCGAGTGATTTCGATTCAGGAAGCTTTGAAATGAAAATTGCAAGAGTTTTATATGGATTTTTCCTATGAACATGTGATTTCGTTTCACAAAACACCAAAGCCTTAGGGTTAGATACAGTTGAGATTCAATACCTCACCCAAGCAGTCATTGAGAGGATTTTTCATTTTGAAAAGCTTCCCTAGGCTGAGACAAAGCTTCAGGTGAAGTTTTCCCCTTTGCCTCCCTGTAGATTGCCATATAGATAGAAGGTCGCTGCCATTCGCTGGAGTTTGATCGAAATATGGGTTCTGAAGGTTGAGACAGGTGGGGAATGGCTTGGTTTGATTGCTTGGTTATGAGGTAAGTGTATGAAGTGTGTACTCTCTCTAAAAAAGCTAAGCATGTGAATTTATAGATGGACGACCCCCTCCCCATTGGTGGAGCTTAGGGATGGCCGACCATGTGGAATTAGAGCCTCTTACTTGTTGTAGGAGGTGGTTGATTCACTGTAGACTATTCTAAAGCTAAGAAAATGGCATGGTGGAGGGAGGGATGTGAAATTGAAGAGTTTGGAAATATGGTACATTTTCTCCTCTTTGCATTTGATCTCTCCTTCCACTTGACTTCATCCAACCACCAAAGTTGAAGTCCAGATCTTGCCTTAGGGAGATTAGCTGATTTTAAGTTGCCAAAATAATTTGGACTTAGATTTTGAATTGGGTTAACTCATGTTGACCCAAATGAGTTAAATTCAGTTTAAGTAACCCAAATTAACTCATTGGCTTTGAATTTAAGGTTTAATTATAACCAATTGATCATTTCATTCCTATGAGTTTAATTAATTTGATTTTGAAATGATTTAAGCTCATTTTGACCCACTTTGACCAAAGTGGGTCTAATTAGGTTTACACATCCCAATTGATCATATTGTTCTTGGAATAATCATTTAGGGTGATTTTGATTAATTAATATCATTTAGTTTGGGTTCATTTTGGGTTTGACCCAAATTTGACCAAAATTGAGTTTGAAGGATTAAGATGGGTTCATTCAGGTAAAATGATCATATTGATCAAATTAAAATCAAAGTCTGGTTAAATTTTGATTATATATGAGTTCAAAATGATTTTGAATATTATCTTGAATTAATTTTAATTTATTTTGAATTTAGTTCAATTAAGTCCATTCGAGCCTACTTGGGCTAAGCAGCTCAATTAACTAATTTGAGCTTCAATTGAATTTATTTTTGCTTAGTTTTATGTTTAGATAAAATCATATGATGATTTTGAGCCTTTGAAGTGCCTTAATTTAGCCAAATCTGGTTGACTTTTAGCTTGGTGGGATCCGCATTGGTCAACTTTAGGTCACCTATTAGTTGGCCACTTTGAACTTCCCAAGAATTTACTTTTAAACTTATTCATATTTATGCATTAATTCTATACTTTTGTTTGATTTAATTTTAATTTATTTTGATTTATTTTTTATTTTTCTTTAGATTCAAGTAAGGTTGGGCTTAAATGGGTTAATCAAGTTAATTAGCCCAATTACCCCAAGTTAGGATTAATTGAATTTAAATTTCAATCCAAATGTGTTTGATTTTATTGAATCTTATCAGATTTAAGTTTGATTTTAGTTCACCTAATATAATTGGGCTAAGTTAAGTCCTAAAAGGGTTCACTAAGGTAACCTAGGCTCTCTTTTTTTAGTTTGATTTAATTTTAAGATATCTTTGATTTTGGATTTTTATATTTGATTTAGTTTGTTACTTATTTATTTATTATTTTTATATGCTTTAGTTATAGTGATCTTAATTATCTAATTAGGAAGCTCTTAATATAAGATTAATGATTCTAATTTCTAAGATTATGGATGATGTTAACCTCATCCAAAAATGAGGTTAACAAGGCATATGTGTATGAGTCAAAAAGGTATATAGTCTGAATATCCTAGGAATATGGGACTTTAAGTAGTTCCAAGGATGTCTTTGATAACCTCACTTCTCATTTAACAATGACATATACTTATGGAGATTCAATACACCTATACATATGTGTAAGTATAAAAAAAAAATCAAAGTTCCATAATTATCATGCATCATGCAATTATTATTTATATTAAACATTAATAACTGAATGAAAACCAATTAGTTCATGCATCAAGTATGAAATGATCAAGTGATATATATATATATATATATATATATATATATGTGTGTGTGTGTGTGTGTGTGTGTGTGTGTGTAGTGTGTGTGTGTGTATTCAACCATACTAATTAATTATATACACGTGTTAGAATGAATATTAAAGAATAATTAAGCAAAGTCCAAAGAAACATCATTAAGTTGATCATATCTTGGTTTCATTAATCTTTGATCATCTTTCACATTTAAGATAGTTCCTTTAAACCAAATCCAAATATAAACTATAATGAAACGCCGTTAAGAGAATTAGAACCCATAAAATTTACCTCTTAGATTTTACCTAAGAGTAGAGATTAAAGAGGGTTCACCCCTCCTCCTTCTCTTTATAATTTCAAATCACAAGAATAAAAAAAATATATAAAAGGTCTAATAAAGACATACCATACTAAACCTAAACGGAATACTAAGACACTAATCTTAAGTTAGGCAGGTACTTGTTGTGATGATGTGATATTTTTTTATAATGTAATATTTTAGACTGGATGTTAAGAATATTTATGTATAGATTGGATGTTAAGGTTAGACTAATGATATTTTATGTATGTGATTATACTTAAGGAACTGTTATAATAAGTGCTTATTTCTTATAGGTGTTGTTAAATCCTTAATCCATTAAGATAATTGGGCTTGATTACCCAAGGTAAGGTGCTAAGTCTAAATTTATGAAATATAATTAGTTGGCTTGAATGTGTGTTGAGCTAACATCTATTTTATAAGTGTAGTTAGATTTTATTCCATAAAAATGTAATTTTTATTATAGCTTAGGATTAGAGTTATGGGATTTATGGTGAGCAGTGGTAGAAGTCTTAGATTTATGAGGCTATGTGATGCCTAAAGTACTCAAATCCATGAGAAAGAGAAGATGAACAATTGAAGAACCCCATTGCTTTATTTTTATTTGTAATTTAATTATAATCTGGGTTGTATAAAGATAGAGCTCGGCTACCCAATTTATTTTCTTTTTAGGAGTGTACGATGGTACCGGGCCGCACCAGCCTTTTATTCTTTTAATCGGTTGATATTTGTTTATTGTGTTTACATTGATTATGTAATAGAAATGATATACTTTTCATAGGTTTTTTAAAGTTTGAATGTTTATTAATTAGCTTGGATATAGTAGGATCTTTAGAAAAATAATTAAATTTTATGTCCCAACTAACAACTTTAACTAAATTTTAAACAACTTATAACCTCACTCTAAAGCCTTGGTATCTTAATCAAGAAATAAAAGATTTAACAACCTCTGAGCTGTATGATTGTATGTTATAACATCATTCATGCATATTATTTCACTCTTGAAAATATGAGATATCTACTTTTGCACGATAAAGAACAGAGCTTGACCTGTGAGAACAGTCCCTTGTAGTGGAGAACACATCTTTTTATTGATTTAGCTCATAATTCAATTAAATCATTCATTTAAGCATAAATTATCTAAAGCCTGAGTCTAAAATAATGAGTCAAGAATGAAATAAAAATGTATAAATTTTATTACATTAGTTTGAGTCATTAATTTTCATATCAATCATGATCTAGTCTCTTAGGATGTGAGTTTAAGGCTTTAGATTCTTTCTTAATAAATAATAACCTAATTATCTTGCATTTACATAAGATCGGTTGCATGATTTTAAATCGTATGAGACATTAGTTGATAGTCACTCTAGCCGGTTGTAAATCCAGAAGAGTCAAATTGGTTCACTCTTTTAAATGAAGGTGAACCAATACATCCCACCTTCCTTGAGTAGATTTAGGTTGAACTTTTAGCTTATGCTAAAGCACTTTAGATAGGTTCAGAGGCTTCTCATTTCTCTTTTTCAATGGGTATAAGTCTCACATCTTAGCCATTTTTACAATCTTGTATTACTGGAATCTAAGTACTAACATTCTAATAAAAATATCAACTTCAATAAGTATAATGTTCACTTTCAAAAAATATTAAACCTCGTTCTATGATAGATTGAAGAACTTATTAGGCTTCATAGTATTTGTACATCTCTACCCATATAATCTCTAAGAATTCTTTCTATTTGGACTTTCCCATTTTATTTTTCAATAATCATCAATCCTTTGATATCTCTTTGAAATATTTCAAGACATTAGTTGACAACTTTAATCAAGATTATTCTTAAGAAATTTATATTTATTAAGATATAATTAACTATGGGGGCTTGCTTCCATAAAGAATTAAATAATCTGACTTAAAATAAATCCTACTTTACTTCATTCATGTAAAGTAGGGGAAAGATCTTTAGTATATGTAGATATCAGCTTTAGGAGTCCTTATTAGAAAATTGAGTTAATTATAGGGTGGTATTTCTACTTCTTTGGGTAGTACATCATTTCTTAGATGTCGTACTAAATCATTTTAATAAGTACCACATAAGATCTATGTGGTGTCTCGATGAATACTTCAAATAAAAAACACTAGACAAGTATACACCGTACACAATAAATTGCAATTACAATACATTTTTTGATATTTCCCCCCACTTGAAGTTGATGATTGAGTTAAACTAATATTTGATAATTTTATGTTGCTGAGCAATAATAAGAGTACACATAAGTTTATCCTAGCAAATTAAACATGAAAGCTACATATATTTTAGCAATAAAAAAATAACAAATTGATAGTTTATACATTTTAGCAACTTTAAATTTGATAGTTTATATATACCCTAAACAATAGAAAGCTATATATATTTCAAAAAGCCTAAATTCAACCAAACAGGTCCCAAATTCTTAGGCATGGAACATCGGAATGAAACAACCAAGATAGTTTATACATTTCAACAATAAAAAGCAAACAAAAATTAGGAAATTGATGCCTAAAGAGAAGACTTGCAAGTAGTCACACTAAAATTTGAGATTCTTAAGACTATATAACAATTTGTACAAAGTCAGATCACATGAATCAATGCAATTTTAATTTCTAATATCAAGAAATAAAATGCAAAAAGTTGTTTTCAGAAAATTTTGTAAATGCACTAAACATACCAACTTCATAACAGTAGTTTTATCTCCACAGGAATGAATTCTAGTAGACAAATAGAAACTATTGAACTTTAACTCTTTTAATGAGATGAGCTTCCAAACTTCAAATTGACAACTACTCTAATCGAATTAACACCTAAATTTACATCTTATACAAAACAAATAATAACACCTAAAACGACAAAACAGTATCCTAATAGTGTGCAGTTTGAGGACTCGGTGGGTATTTTGGTTGAAGGAAAAAAAATGAAATTCGAAGACCTTCGAAATCTATAGAAGAAAATAATATAGCACGACTAAGCTATAGAGGAAAATGTTAAAAGAATACTTGCAGATGCTGGATTGAGTAATTGATTGTGAGAAGTGCCTCAACGAGATCAATATCAGCACTCGTAGGCTTCAGCTTCTCTGAACCAACGATCTGCTCCAACAACAGATTAAAGAAGATGATGAAGAACTTCGGCGTGGGTGACATAAGAGGTGGAAAACTTAAGGTAATGTGTAGGAGAGAGAATAAACGGAGAAGGGACAAAGTTGACGGAGAAGGGACAAAGTTGACGGAGAAGAATTTTTTAAAATAAGTATTAAATAAATATTAATTATAATTTTAAGTAGATATAAAAGAAATTTCAGTTTAGTACGTCCTATAAGTGAATATCGTATTTAGGTTAGCCATTATGGACTCGAAGCCAGACATTAGCGAGCTATATCTAAAACGGTCGTCTAATGGTTAGAAACTAGTGTCACTCGCCTAATAAGGGGGCGACTTTCCTGCTGTTATTTTTTTTTTTTGAAAAAGGAGAAGTGTTTTTACAAAATCTATATTTGCCTACAGTTTGCAAATATAAACTCAATCGGATATCAATAACAACAGTAGTACTAGCATCAAATTAAAACTACTTTACATGAATTAGTTGTACAACTAAACAAATTACACAAAAAAAATTTCATTCATATCTTAAGTAAACCCAATTATAAATATAAAAAATACAGAACTATACAAAATACACAAAAGAATATCTATTCATATTTGAAGTAGAGACAGTCACAAGTACACACAATACACATACATCTCTATATACTATCGCCTACGGCATATCGTTATCGCAAAGACTACCTGGAGTGTAGTGCGTGGGTGACAATAAACGATCGCGGATGGGACATCATGTGATCCCGATCTTGCTACAACAATGACGACCCTGCGTCTCTAAAGGCATCTTGTGAAGGTCTGCGTCATATGGTCTTTGAGGGAGTTCTCTTGAAAAGTGGAAGGCCCCGGATCGATAAGTAGATGGGCCGCACCCATGTTGCCACGCGTAGTGGAATCGTAGTCATGTGACATATGCCTATGACGTCGGATCTGTCAGCTAATGTGTGTATGCAATCTCATATCATGGCATATCTTCATACCTATTTATAGCCAAGAAAGTTCAAGTTGACATACGAAAGCTGAAAAAATGTCCCTAAGATATGCTCCGCCAATATGAAAGACGTGAAAATGTTACTATAAAAATCTATAGACAAGAGTAGCTAAGAAAGTTTATAGATTGTATTATCATCTTATATAGCTCGCCGTAGGTGCTCGTGGATCATGGCTTAAGCAAGGCTCATTACGAAGATAAATGTACTGCTGAAGGGCTTGTTGTACATCAGCATCACTATCATCTACCATGGCAATGTGATCTCTATGAACCTCCCTGATAGCGATGTGCTGCTGATGGTACTGAACCCAATCGGTATTAGCTTTTCCTCTATTACTAACTCTTTTGAAGCTGGGATCCATCAGAGCGACATAAATGTGTGGCAAGTATCCAAACTGATGAAGAACTCTATCAGGAAGGTGCTACTCTACCCTCTTTCAGATGATCAAGGGAACACGTGCTAGCCATATAGTCTCGCCAGCAAGGCAAATATCAAACAGGCAAGCCCTGATCAAAATATCGTACAGCTCCCAAGTAACATGCATGTTTGAGTGGTTATTACATAGAATATCGTACGGTAAAATTCAGATAAAATAGGTTTTAACATTTAAGAGTTGTATCTGGCAATAGTCCATCAAGCTCATCCCGAAAAATCCTGATATTTTCAAAGGGCATCTGCCGCACATACCGTTCATTCCACCTGAGTAAACCAATTTTCATATACAAATAACTTATTTGCAACTCAGTATATTAAAGAAATTGAAAATTAGTTTAGTTTTCTGACCTAAAACCAATGCTCAGCTCATCAAGATCCTTAGGGTTGGAGACATGTAATGTTGGTCTCCCAAATTGAAGTCACTCCCAAGACCAAATCTGGAGCGGCTGAAGACAACCAGCCATATTGGCCCTCCTTGGTCTAGTTGACTCATGCAGCTCTATGTATAGGTATGCCAACACTGCTCCACCTACTGAGAATGTGCTGAATATATCTAGATCTTTTAATAAAGGAAGGTACTGTAAATGCACCTCTGACCCTGAAGTATCTACCAGTAAGAAACTCCCCGAAAGGAATAGGTCATACGCTCGTAAATGTCTGCTGAACTCCATATCTGTGAGGTCTATGTATGACTCCCTAAAAAATGTCCAGCGTAGCCACCTAAGCGATACAAACGGCGTGTACCCATCCGAATAGAATGGATTTGGGTGCGAGGTCATGATATCGCCTGATAGGTGCTCACCCAAGAACTCATCGCATCCAATCGCCACCGCTTCCCTCCAACTACGATAGGCCCAATGATCGGTGATCCATCTACATGCAAGCCCAAGATCATTGCAATGTCCTATAATGCCACAGTCATCTCGCCTACAGCAAAATAAAAAGTGTTGGTCTAAGGAGACCAATGCTCAACTAATGCTATCAAGAGGTGATGGTCAAGTCGAATGTATTGCATTTAACTAACACAATATAACCCGGTCGCGGAGGGAAGCTGAACGTAGGCGACGCCACTCCAAAGCATAAGAGATGTGCCTCCAAAATAGTACCCTATAATAAAAAGAAATCGCTGTCAAGTTAGGTTATCAGTTAAACTAGTTTGATAAAATAAGCTTGAAAGTAAATTCATATCAAATCTGGATGAGCGGCCCTATGTCTGCTATGCAAGAAGGCTATGCTGGGATGGACCTCTGAAGGTGCAGGATCTGGTGCGTCATTGGTCATCTTAGCATGCCTCCTCTGCCGACGTCTAGTGGGCCTAGAAGGCTCCTCGGCCATCATACCTATGACAAAAAGAACAAAAAAAATTGGACAATGTTAGAAGTCATTTATATTAAAATTGTGCAAAAGTATGGAAGAAATGTGAAAATCCCTAGACCCTATGTACATGATATTTTGCTACACTATCCATACTAACCTTCTATTAGTAGGGTTGTGTGGGCATGATGTCCAGTAATGACCAACTGATTTATATAAATTGCACATATGAGTGCTCTGTCCTGCACTCTTGTCCATTATGTTCTTATATCGACTTGATCGTGGCCTATCTGATCTTACTTTAATAGTGGGTGGCAGCAAAGAATATAGTCCCCGCTCTGCATCAAAGTTCGACCAGTTATTTCGATCTAGCAGAACATGAAAGTTTGTGGAGTATGTACGCCCATACATTATCATGGTGTAATACTTTGACACATAAGCCAAATAACTCAATATTTGATGGGCTAAAGCAGCAATAGAATGACCACATGGCATCTGATAAATTAGTGTTCGAGTACAACTACATGAACTGAATTGATCAACTGTGAAGTCAACTCTGAAGGATCGACAACCCATGTCAAACACTTGAACTTCATTAGCATTGATATTGGCCGGTTGTGGATAGTGTGCCTCACACTTTCAATTTACGAAACGCGTGCTCAGGAAGAATGTAAATTCATCAGTTGGTTCTCCCGAGTCCATGATACTGGCTCTCTTATAAAATAAACCCACAATGTTATAATAAACTGCTGTGATCAGTGCTTGAATTGGAAATCTTTGTGCCCGTTTGAGAACTCCATTGAAATATTCATATGCATTTATCGTCATAGTATCATATCGCTTACCGCCATCATGAACCAATGACCACTTGCACACATCACGCTCTATTAACCATTGATATGCTTCAACTTTGATATTATTTATGCCTGTCATGTGACGATTGAATATGTTTATGTCATCCCTGCTATCATACATGTACATTTTCTTACATAGAAATTCAACATCTGCAATACTCATTCTCTGCACTACTTTTTTGAAGTTCTCCCTCAGATGTCTTATGCAATGACGATGTGCAGCCCATGGGAATATATCTCGACAATCACGTACCAACCACACAAGCTTATCTGAGATAATACATAAATCACTCCTTGCTAAAATAATAGACAACATTGCGCATACATGAATGAACCACTCATTATTTTCGATTCAACTACTACAGCAAGCAAAATAATCCATTGTTGGCATCAATGCCAATAGTTATGAGTAACGTACCACAATACTTTCCTAGTAGGAATGTTTCGTCTATGCTCAAAACAGGACGACAAAATTCCCAACCTCATATTGATGGTCCAAATGCCCGAAGCAATCTCTGAAACCTACATATATTTGATGATAAAATTTTATAAATAGTTCCTGGCAGAACAGAGCATAATGAATCCATGAATAGGCCAAGAGAGAGGCACGAGTCCTCCCAACTCTCAAATATTTCTCTGATACTCTTACGCCGCGTATCCCATGCCTACATGTAAGACACTTTAATATTAAATTTTGATTTCATCCTTCCAATGATCTCCCTTAGTTTCAAGTCTATCTGAGATCGCATAATTGACATTATGAAATAACTAATGAACTTAGAAGTGCATTGACGATGTCCGAGAACCGATAATGCGATGCATGTGTGTGCACGCGTTGATATCCTCCAAGCACCTCCCTAACCTTTTTTGCTCATACTGCATGCACCATTGGCAAGATCTGCTAGGATTGCTATGTTGTGCACATGTAATAGTAAAATTATTTTGATTTGAAGTGATGATAAGAAATTGAACATTATTTAATAATGGCCAACTAGTGACTGCAAACTGAAGCTCTTTCTTATTTGAGAAACACATACCTTCATATAGCTCAACTGGAACTTCGATGTCATCTGAAAAACTTAAACTATCAGATGAACCATCAAACACAATGTCTACATCCCAATCTTTTATGGTTTGACATGTAGGGACATAGCCATTATTGTAGATCATAGCATCACCATTTGAAGAATTCCAGATCGAATGATTCTGAATAAGCTCATGACCAACATTGTTGTCACATAAATTATTATTACCAAGGAAAGAATCCTCTTCATCATCGCTATCATCAGATGCATTGCTTGATTCGCTATTCATTGTGTCGTACTCGTCATCAGACAATACTCTAGATGCACTAGGTTGCTCATACAATTGTGCTTCAACAGGCATCAGAGTTCTTTATCAACAAAGTCAACATCGTTAAAAAAAATGAGAGATAGGATAAACTATAAAATGAAGATACTAACACTGCTGTTGAGGTAATTGCTAACCTTAGTTCTGAGTCGTCGTAGTAGTGTTGTAGTACAATAGCTGTTGATAAAGTGAAATCATGTGTGTAATCAGATAGAATATTATGCTGCATGAGATAAATATCAGTTGCAACTGAAGAAGTACATTGTGGCTTGACTTCCACATAAAGAACTAATGCTTGATAGAAGCTTCATCCAGCATGATCGCCTTCATCGTCAAAATGTAGATGTTGTTATATATCCCAGGAAAATGACACGTTAGCTCTACTATGAAGTTATCTACGTCATAACATAGAGATCTAAGCATTTTATATTTTAAATCTTCTAAGCTTGCATGACGTGAGACTCGCATTGGATGATTTTTGCCATCGATATAACTTGGAATAAACTGATCATCAACGATCAGTTGTCCATCATAGAAGAGGATCAAGAAAATGAGCTCCTGACTCATCCTAACATATGTTCAACAACCAACCTACAGTGTTGAATGAACAAAATGTAAAATTAATATTTCACTAATCTCAAAATAAATCTAGTCAATTTCAAACGTATCCTAAAACAATTTTCAAACTCATCACTCATCAAACTAATACTACTTCACTGATTCAAATGTAGTAAATTGTGGTGTACCTCTATTAATCTATGGTACTTTTCATGAGGGTCACACCTTAAATCTTAATCTCACATACACAATGATACTAATTCAACCTTATATATATTTAATTTTTTACCAACCTCATAATTAATGCCACATGTACTATTATACAATCTATGATGTATAACTAATAAGTTTAGATTATTGATCAAGCCTTGCATAAATAGCTATACATATTAAAAATTGGTGCTTCATCACATGAAATTGCTACTTTTTTTCATTAAAGATAAAGAAAAACTTACACATTTCACACCACAAAAATCCTTAAAGAGAAAGAAGAACTTGCACATTTCTCATTCTCTAGATGCTTTGAATGAATATTTCTCCCACATAGAGTTAAAAATCAATTACCAAATCAAATATTAACTTGCTCCTTTCACACCACCCAAAAAATGGAATACTAGGAAATATACCTTATGGGTCGAATGGAGCCAAGCATAAGAGGTGGAGTAGAGTCCCCGTGAAGCTTGGGCGATGGAGCCGGACTTGGTGGTGGGAGAAATCTCGCATGGGATTTGGTCATAGTCGCGGGGTTGGGAAAGAAATACTTGTACGCAGGGTCTACCACAACCACAACCTAAATATTTAGGCAGTAGGTTCGATAATTGGTCGTAAGCGATAAACCGTTATCGTGACTACTATGAGCATAACTAGTCACTTCTGAACTTTAAGCCCCTGGGATGAGGTGGTATCATACTTATGGGCATTGCCTAAACTGAAATTTTTATATATATACTTAAAATTATAATTAATATTTATTTAACACTTATTTTAAAAAATTCTTCGGTGATGGAAGTCTAATTTTAATGAAGTTGCTAAGTGTGATATATGTAAATATAAGGTTTGAGGTGCTAAATATGTAAATAAGCAGGTTTTAGTGCATAATCCCCCTTTATTAAAAATGTGAGCATGATGAAATTATCAAGCAAATATGTAATTTTAGAGATTAGAGTATACTTTTAATATTTAAATTTAGTAAAATACTATAAATAATATTGCATAAATTATGATGATTTTAATATATATATATATATATATATATATATATATATATATATATATATATATATATATATATATATATATATATATATATATATATATATATATATATATATATATATATATATATATATATTTATGTGTGTAATAATAAACTAATAATGATGTATATGTAAATCATTAGTATCATTATGTTATAGAATAATCGTGATGATAGAGAGGGAGTTTAGCATCTTAATATTAGACAAAAAAATTAGTCCACTTGAATAAGTAGACTACAATTTATTAGTGGTACAAAAATTTTTACATGAACTAGTTCAATTGATATAATCTCACTGTATAAATTGAAAAATTATATATAATAGTCTAGCCTTTATTTTTATAAGAGAATACGAGATAACATAACCTTAGTTGTTGAGGGATCTCTTATAAAAGCATTCAAAAATATTATAGAAATACTGAAAGGTGACATATCTTAACATCAATCGAACAAGTGTGGTTAGTCGTAAAACATCTATCAGTGATAGATTATGATGGACAAGCGTATCATTTTACAGTAGTCGATGACAGGCATTAGCAGAGATCAATGTTATCAGTGGTGTCTACGATGAGTGCCATCGCTAATTGCTGATAATTTGGATGTTAAAGATCATTGATGATAACCATTGGGAATTGAGGGTAGGACCTAAGTATTTTAACATAGTATCATAATTTTCACATTTGAAAGTACTATCTTAAGTATATAAAAAGTATAACTTGTTTATATATATTTTTATGAATATTTTGATGAATTTGTTATAATTGTAGAAATTTCACTAGATGGTCTAGAAAGTTCACTCTTAGACATTTAATACTTTCAGACTATCACAAATCCACTTGACTGAAAAAATTGGGGGGGATTTACATACCTACCACTTAATTCTTGTCTATTTACATATCTAACACCTAAAAAAATACTATTTACTGCTATAACACCTAATAACTCAAAAAAAAAAAAAATGCATCAAATTTACCATGCCGAAACTTAGAACCCCTGTCCAGTACGGAGTTCTCTCCCATGCCAAAAACCTCTTCGTCATCATCACGCACACAATTCTTCTCGTGCAAGAAGTTCTGCATGAAACCCCCTCTCAGGTAGAATTAAGTCCCGCTGAAAAAGCTCTCTCATTGGTATTAAGCTCTTGGCATGGCTATTGTATCTCCATGCAGCCACTTAAAAGTTATAGTCAGTTCAAACTCATATCTGAACATCAAAATCACTTTTCTTACTCCTCCCTTAGCAGCCAAAGAGAACACCACAGGGCTTCCTATCTGAGATTGTTCTGTAGTATCAATATCTTAAAAAAAATTCTAAAAAAGAAAATATATTTTTCAGCTGAATGAATCAAATAGACTTGCATAATGCATTTCAGTAAATTTTTAGGAGAATTACTTAATAAACAATAGATTCGATTAACTAGTTGAAGGTCAAACCGATTAATGAAGGTCAATAATTTGATATTTCAGCTTAATCAGTATTCTGTAATGACTTAATAGTTGATATAGTAGTAATGGCGAACATTACAATATGAGAACACAGGATTTCGACCTTGAGCAGCTTTTACAGCTTGAATTTAACTATCTGTGCTTTTGTTTCAGATGATGTGCTGCATGTAGATGGTTGGCGAGTGAAGTCGGAGAAAGGATAGGGCTTTCTACATGACGGAAACGGAGAGGTTTCTCCCTCAAGAGAGAACTCCATGACGAAGAGGGTTTTGAGTTACGACATGATATATTTGATGCTTTTTTTAGGGTTTAAGTGTTAAAAAAGTAAATAGTATTTTTTAGATATTGGATATGTAAATAGATAAGTTTTGAGTTGTAGGCATGTAAATCTCACAAAAAAAATTTTTTTTGAGTCTTCAAGTAAATTTATAATATTTAAAATTTTACATATTATTACATTTACGTATTTCTTTAATTTTTTCTAAATATCATTTAAATCTTTATTTACATCAAAATACTGATTACTTTTTTTGTGAAATGCTTTTCCTTAGGAAAAGTCTTGGTTTTAAATATTTAAGTTTAGTTGTGAAATATGTAAATCTTTTATTTATGTTAAATTTTCCTATTTAAAATTATAAATTATAACCATACCATTTAGACGTTAAGGTGGACTTTACCTAAGGGTTGTTTGATTCTATATAAAAGGGATGTAATATATTTTATTTTTAATGATTTTAAAATTTTGACTTTTATTGGATATAAATGAAATGCATAATAAAATTTTGATGTCTTTTAAATTTAATCTTTAGTTTATTTTGGTGAAATTAAAACTCATTCAATTTAATTAATTTTAAATACACAAATCAAATCGTTCGTCATTATCATTATCCTCTAATTTGTTCATCATCATCATTTATCATCACTATTAGTCACTCAATATTATTGTTTATTAATAAGTTTCAATAATCTCATCAGTAAACTCTAAAAGCTCCTATCATCAAATCCCACTTGCAGCTTTATGATGTCTTTTCTAGTGAGTTTATCTGATTTAAATTTAAATATAATTTGAAAATTAACTGAAGTTCTATTTTAAGTTTGAATTCAGTAGGGACTAGGGGTGTAAATAAGCCGAGCTTAGCGAACATACTCTTATTCGTGTTCGACTCGTTTGATATTTGTTTTGTTCGTATTCGGCTCGTTTATATATCGAATTTGAAATGTTGTTGTGTTACGTTTAACTAACAATTTAGCAATACGAGTTGTTCAACAATGAGCTTTGAGAGGGATTGAGCGCAGGCGTCTTTTCTTGTAGTTTTAAGCATTTAAAGTGCTTTGCATTTGTGACATGTAAATGTGTTCATAATAGTAATAAAATAATAATATTAATAATAGTAATAAATACAAATAATAGTAATATAATAATAATAATAATAATAATAAATAATAATAATAATATAATATAATATAATATAATTTTTTATTTCGAACTAAATCGGCCGAACGGATCGAACAAATGATTGTTAAGTATTCATTTCGTTCTATATTGAAATCTACGTTAGTGTTGCTCGTTCGTTAACTACAGTAACACGGTACATATGACAATCTATCAATAACGATTTTTTTTAACGGCCCTAATTGAGACGAGTTTAAATAAGCAGTTCACGACTACTTACGATTAATTGTATTCAAAATAAAATTTAAAATAATGATCTTATTTCTATAATTTTTATTTTTATGAGGCAAATTTCCCGACTTTCTCAAATTCTTTTTATACCTAAATAGTCGCAAGTTTTGTTCGTCGGCTTCAGACTGTGTGCCGTCACTCTGCTTGCACCTTTTGCCACAAGGGAAAGTGAGAATCTCAATTCTCCCTTCTGCTTTCTCCAAATCACTCGAACAATTTAGAACTTCTATATCTTCTTCTACCTCTGGCTTCTTGGTTGTACTCGCATGTCTCCCATAGCACAGATAAGTAAAGCTTACACCCAAGAAAAAGAGAAAAATTGCACCTTTCTTTCTCTTGCTCTCCATATTCTTCAATTGTAAGTCGCAAGTGCACTCTTTTGCCTCACAAGGCGAATTGTTTTCCTTCGAGAGAAAACCTAGCACAGCTTCTATGGGTTTTCCATCTTCTCTACTTCTCCTGCTTCTCATATTCAGCCACTTTCTTCTTCCTTTTGTTTCTGGCCTCAATGCTGAAGGCGTTTCTCTCCTTACTTTCAAGGGATCCATTTCACAGGACCCTGAAGACTCCATGGCTAACTGGAACTCCTCTTCTCAGGACCCTTGTTCTTGGAATGGTGTCATCTGCAAGGATGGAGAAGTTGTCTCCTTGAGCATTCCTAAGAAAAACCTGGTAGGTTCTATCCACCCTTCACTTGGCTCTCTTCATTCTCTAAGACACATCAATTTAAGGAATAACAGGCTCTTTGGATTTCTCCCACCTGAGCTTTTCTCTGCTCGGGGACTTCAAAGCCTGGTGCTTTTTGGTAATTCCTTAACTGGATCTCTTCCTTCCGAGATTGGCACTTTATCCTACTTAGAAGTTTTAGACCTTTCCCATAATCTTTTCTTTGGTTCTTTGCCCATTTCATTGTCGAACTGCAAAAGGTTAAAGATACTTGATTTGAATCACAACAATTTCACCAATATTCTCCCTGTTGGCTTTGGAAGCAGTCTGCTTGATCTGGAAGAACTAGACCTTTCTTATAATAGATTCAACGGCTCCATACCTGGTGACATCGGGAATCTCTCAAATCTCCAAGGAACTGCTGATTTCTCCCATAATCTGTTTTCTGGGTTGATTCCAGATAACCTCGGCCGTCTTCCTGAGAAGGTTTATATAGATCTCACCTACAACAATCTAAGTGGCCCAATACCAAAAAATGGCGCTTTGGAGAATAGAGGGCCGACTGCTTTTATCGGAAACCCAGGCCTTTGTGGCCCTCCTTTGAAGAACCCATGCTCTTCTGGATTACCTTCAAGTAATCCCTTTTTGCCTAAGGAAACCTTCGCATCTCCTCCCACTGAAATGAGCTATCAATCAAGCGGGAATGGCAATAGAAGCAGCGGATTGACTTGGGGCCAAATTGCTGCATTAGTAGTGAGTGATGTGGTTGGAATTTGCTTGATTGCACTGATGTTCTTCTACTGCTATTGGAGGGCAATGGCTTCAAAGAAGAAACGAAGTTCTGTCAATTCTGACAAAGGTTCAAAGACAAAGAAGGAATGCATGTGTTTTCGGAAGGATGAATCCGAGACGATATCTGAAAATGTAGAACATCTTGATCTTGTGCCATTGGATCCGCAAGTGAGCTTCAGTTTGGATGAGCTCTTGAAAGCTTCGGCATTTGTTCTCGGGAAGAGTGGGATAGGAATTGTGTACAAAGTGGCTTTACCTGATGGCTTGATCCTGGCTGTTCGAAGATTGGGAGAAGAGGGGTTACAGAGATTTAGTGAGTTTAAGACTGAGGTGGAGGCTATTGGGAAGGTCAAGCATCCTAATATTGTTGCTTTGAGAGCTTATTATTGGTCAGTTGAGGAGAAATTGCTAGTATATGATTATATACCGAATGGCAAGCTTTCTTCAGCAATTCATGGTATGCTCTCAAGCTTTAGCTTCCTCTAATCGCATTTCTTTTTTTTACCTTTGCTGAACTTCATCAGTTGCTTTTGAGTATCTTGTATAATTTATTTGTTTTAGGTTGAATTAAAATGGAGTATATTTTTAATTCTAGATTCTAGCATGTATTTGAAGTAATTGGCTTAGGGATTGTTTGATTACTTTTTATTTTTTGTTTTCTATTTTATTTTATTTTATTTATATTTTAATTTGAAATAAAATATGTTTGATAACGATAATTAATTTCTATATTAGAAAAAAAATGATAGTTTGTTTAACATTAGTCAGCCACACCTTTGATCATCATCCAATATTTGCTACATTCATATTGTTTCAGGCAGAGGTCCTATGGCTTGTCAGCCACTCACCTGGGAAATGAGGGTAAAAATCATCAAAGGAATTGCCAAGGGCTTGGCTTTCCTCCATGAGTTCAGTCCAAAGAAGTATGTCCATGGAGACCTCAGACCAAACAACATTCTTCTCGGTCGGAACATGGAACCCTACATCTCGGACTTCGGACTCAGCCGCCTGGCCAATGTTTCTGGTCCATTCCCATTACTGCAATTAAACAGAATCACAGCTGAAAAGCATAACAAAGAGCAGTATGATCTCTCTTCAAGTCCACTCATGAACTCTGCATCTTGCTACCAAGCTCCTGAAGCTTTGAAAATCCTGAAACCATCTCAGAAATGGGATGTTTACTCTTTTGGTGTCATATTACTTGAACTGATCTCTGGTAGATCTCCAGTCGTCCTACTTGAGACATCCGAAATGGATTTAGTTCAGTGGGTTCAGTTCTGCATCGAAGAGAAGAAGCCGCTTTCTGACATTCTTGATCCTTTCCTGTCTCACGAGCCCGATGAGGATGATGCAATTATTGCAGTTCTTAAGGTTGCTTTAGCTTGTGTTCAGACTAATCCTGAGAGACGGCCATCGATGAGGAATATCATGGATGCTCTCGACAGGCTAAGGAATGTGAGTTATTGAATCAAGTTGATGAAGCTTTGTTTAAGTAAAACCTTACGAGGTATGTGATTGTATTTATGTTCTGTTACATTTATTAGATTTTTTTTGTGGTAGAAACTGCATCTGTATGACTGTTCTCTTCTAAGTGAATGCCATGTGAAGGTTTAGAAGGTAGAGAAATAATTCAGTTCTGTAATCTTTTGCTTCCATTAATCAGTTGATGAAGCTTTGTTTAACTACTAAGAGAAAATGGAGTCTTTTAAGGGATGTCTGTTTCACTGCAAATAGAATGGAAGAGATAAATTTTTCTAACATATTCAAAATGTTATCTCACCAAAAGATTTCACCAAATAAGATCTTTTGAAATTTTAACATGTTTTAAGAAAATAGAAATAAATACTTAAAATAATCATCAGTGTTTATGGTTATGCATAATTAAGACTTCAAGTTACATAGCTCTTTAAATTTACAAATATAAAGTATATAAACTTTACTTTTTTAGAAATGACTTTTTTTTTTAAATACAAAATAAATGTTAGAAATAAAATGAAAATTTTGATTATTTATTAAATGATAATAGCCAAATCAGGCAATTATTGCATGTTAAATTGGTGACAAAACCACTTTATTTTCTTAAAATTTTGCTCTTTTTTTTTTAAAAAAAAAATCTCCATTTTTTCAAAATTTTTCAAAAATTTGAAGGAGCATACAACAACAACAACAACAACAACAATAAGCCTTAATCCCACTAGGTGGGGTCGGCTACATGAATCCTTCATCTCCATTGTGTCATTAAATTCTCATTTAATTGATATCTTAAGATCATTTTTTATCATCTTAACCAAGTCTTTTTTAGGGTTTCTTAACATAAGGCAAATCTAATGCATCTACTCTCCTAATGAGGGAGCATAAATTGATTAAATTTAGAAAACTTTAAAAATCTAAAAAAATTTTATTGGATAGAGAGAGAGAGAGAGAGAGAGAGAGAGAGGCTTGACTTCACTTTGTTCCTTCAAGAACCATGAGGCTATAGAGAGTGATAGAAGTAAATCCCAAGTAAAATTCTCATTGGAATACATGTCTGAGTTCAAACTTATTTAGGCTCACACTACTCTATATCTCTGTATTATTGATCCCTTTTTTTTATATAAACTCTCCTCTTTATGCGTTAGTCGATGTTAATTCTTGATTCTTGTTGTTCCGTGTAAAGTTGTGGTGCTCACCGCTCTCTGAACTGTCTCCCACATAAGCAGCCACCTTAACTTGAGGGAGCGCATCATACTGCAGGATTATTATAGCAACAAGAAACATGGCTGTTACTAAATACAGAGTTTATACCTTATCATGAGCCATGAGTCCTAAACATTTGAGCTGTCCTACGAGTTTCAATTTTCTCATTGCATGATTTTCTTGTCTTCTTGTACTCTGCATTTACTTCTTTACATCATGGCTCTGTGGCAAATGCCGACCACCATAATAAGTGGTTGGACCTGCAACAAGAGGACCACCATGAAAAGAGTAAGTTTCGTATGGAAGTTTTCTCTGGATTTATGTTCGTCTGTGAAGGGAATGGAGAAGCCGTGAGGGGACCTCAGCTATCATTCCATTTTTTTTTTGTGGCCGCACTTGAAAGCTAATGAATATATACATGAAAGGTTGGAGTAGTTCTTATGGCAAGATAAGATTAGAGAGACTTACCTTAGAATGTTTGGTCACATTCTTGATGTTGTTGTTGTTGGCCACACATAATTTTTTTGGTTATTTCAAGGGTATCAAAGGACAATGTGGAAGCATCAATTAGGATTGAGAACAATGCATACAAAGAATCACAAAAGAGAAAGAGAAAACATGAAAAAAGTATACTAAATTTATTATGATTTGGTTTCAACTTTTCTTGTTTTGAGCTGGTTGGCCAAATGGCAAGCTTATCCTATGTAATTATATGAACAAATTATGCTGGTTAGGTGTATAGGATAAAATACATCCGCTCCAAATAATTAATAATCAACCAATAATCAAAATATTTTGAGGTTTCTCTTGTTGAAATTCTGAAAAAAGGGAATGTTTGAGGATTCAGCCTCATATAAATCTTTTCGCCAAATTTTAAGCAGAATGTTTTGTTAGATTGGGTGCTCTTTGCACTTTTCATGAAGGAATGAGAGTTAGGTAATGCTTTGTTGGTTAAAAAGCAATACAGTGTAAAAGGAATTCAATATATAAAAAATATAGTATATTTGAAATATTTTATGATCATTTAGATAGATGTAAATTAAATTAAAGAATTTATTTTTTGATGTTTGGTCTGAGTCAAAGTATAAGAATGTAAATCTCAAAAGTGGTGTCTGATGAGAGCGACGGTGGCATCGGCGTTGACAATAACGGTGGCACGGTGATATGGCGGTCGATGATGTGGCAGCGAGATTTAGCTATCAATAGAGCAGCAAAGTCGTGAGCCTTATGGCGAGTGACCGCTTTTACTAGCGGTAAAAAATCATCAAAGAAAATCACTTTAATTTAAAAAAAAATACATTCGAATTTTACCTAGCATTCCTTTTTCAACCAACCAAAGAAGATGATTTCATTTTAAAGGCATTGCATTCTTTTAAGCAATTAATTTCTTACTGTTTAAGATGTCTGCATGAATAATCATGCTTCCAAAGATTAAAAGGTTTTGAAAGGAAGTATCCCGTTCAGTAGTCCTTTTCTTCAATTACTCAGTTGATGAAGCTTTATTTAACTGCATGATAGTGAAAGTTTGTGTTTAGGGAATGTTTGGTTCACTGCACATAAAATAAAAGCCAACAAATTATTTGTGGCTAAGTTGTTAATTTTTGAGATAAAAGAAATATAAGTAAAGAAATTATTTTTTAGTTCACTATATATCTTCAAACAAAATGCAGTGAACTTTGCATATAAACATTTTATTTTATACCATTTTTTCAGTCAATAATTGTAAGACTTTGCAAAACTAAAAATTTCATGAGGATATTATGAGCTAATATTTTTGAAATTGACTAGTAATGATACATCATTAGGCTGAAAATAAGCAAAATTCAACAAGTTACTGTCTTGACAATTAAAAGCGTGTTCATAATCGTTTGATTAACTAATCGACGAGCACTTTTTCATAATTCTAAACGAGCTTGAACAGTTTGTTGTTTGATTCATTTATGTTCATGAATAGTATCATTTAAAGCTCACGCACAAACTCATTAGGGAGCTCAATTATGAGTCGATTGAGGTTCAATTAAGACTTATTCATAAACAATGTCATTTGAATTTTCATTTTTAAGGCTTAATAAGCTTTAATTGATACAATTTGTGTATATTTCTCAATAAACTGCTCACGAATAAGCTCGACTAAGGTTTGATTAAAGCTCATTGATTTCATTAAATGAGCTGCTTGGTAACAGATTTGATAAGCCCAATCTAAATTGAGCTCATGAACACATTTGAGCCGAGCTCGAACAAATTTTTTTAAATGAGCTCAAGCTTGAACACAATTCTAAATGCTCGAGCCGAGCTTGAACTCTATATTGGTAAACTAGCCTGAGCTTAAACTAACATATGCTTGGCTCTACTCAGTTCATTTGCAGCCCTATACATCATCAAAAATATGTCCAACCAAATACAAATCTCGATACAACATATCTACTAGAAACTTTCAAAATTAAGAAATTCATAGTAGAATTGAATGTCTCGTTGATATTAATCAATTGCCACCAAATATGATTCGATCCAAGTCCAAATGATACCAAATTAAACACTTGAAATATAATTAAAAAATTTAGGCATTTATTGTAGAGTCAAATGCTCTTGAATTTAGTTTTCTTATAGTCAAATCAAGGGCTTGATGAAGCACTAACATGCTAAAAGAATAGACTATGATCAAAGGAAGCAACACAGACAATCTGATGAAGTATTTTGAGATTTTAGCTAAATTTATTCAAGTGGCACTTCTTAAATAATATAAACAGGAGATTATTTTAAATATGAAAGATGATATGGAGCTTAGATCTAAATGTGAACTTGTGAAGAGAACTTGAAGCCAATAATCACTAAAAATTATTGCCAATCACCACCATTGACAGTTATAGCCCAATTATAATCATATGATTATTGTTGTCTCATTTTATCTCTAAGTTTTTGTCACTTAACTATTATGACTCAATAACTTTAATTATATAAAAAACTATTTTGATTGGCTTTAACCCTATGATTTTTTTTCCTTTTTTACTCAATTAAATTAATACCACTTTCCTTAATGTTTATTCCTTGCATAGTTTAATTGTGGACAAATAATGACCACTGTATATTAGTGATTGGAATTGAAACATTAAGGAATAAGTTCCTCATGACATATTTTCTTTGGATATTTATTTTTGTATAACCCATTGATTAAAAAAATAAAATTATTTATTCAGAATTATAAATCTAAGGCATATATTTTAATAATTTATTATTCATCGTTTAAAAATAATAATAAAATAAAAATAAAATAAAATCTGTTCTATGTTTGCATCGTTGAAATTTTGTGCTCTTGTTAATTAATAGTGTAAGAACTGATATTTCTACTTGGGCAAATTGGGTGGGCTGATTCGATAGGGTGATGTGCATCACTTGACTTAACCTAATTACAATATTTTCGTGTTCAGTTGGATTGGGTAAGATTTAAGTTGAATTTTAAAGAGTACTTTAAAAATATGAGAAAATTATTATTTTTTAATTTTTTGCATCAGTATGGAAATCTGAAATTAGCTTTTTTTTTTAAATATATATATATATTTGGAACATCTGAGCGAATTTAATCGTAAACTCACACATATATTGTAAGGGCGTCAGCATCTTGGTTAAAGCCAAAAACTACCAAATGCCATCTTATCTTCTTCTTCTATTCGTTAGTATCTAAATATATATATATATATATATATATATATATATATATATTATTTATATTATTATTTTTTGGATTGCTATGTGCTAATGGAGTTATCATGTAAATTTTGTGTCATATAAACTCTTAAGATATGACTTGATTTTTTCTCAGGTAAAGCAGGTTGAGTTCGAGTTTAGTCAAATCAAAAGTTAAGTCGAGTTTCATAAATGAGTTGACTCAAGTTGATTTTTTTAAGTTTGAGTTATTTTCAAATTATATTGGAATTCAACCCATTAATATAAAAGAAATTATACAATATTTAAACCTTTTGTAAAATATTGTGATTTCTCTACTTCATGATTCATTTATCTAAAAATATTTCTCTTAATACGAGAAATATTTATCTTTTGTAAATTAATATAAATCAAGTTTATAAAAAGTCATAATAAGTTCATTTGATATTTATTTTGTTGAAACTGTGAAGGAGGCTCTAAAAATTTTGAGAATTTATATTTTTAATATGTAAATAAAGATAAAGATGAAGATGTTGATCAAACTCTAGAAGAGTTAGTGGATGTGATTCTTCATGTCACAACAACTTTAAAGGCACTTAAAGTAAAGATGTTTAACTTTACTAAGTAGAGAACAAAATGTTGATAGCTCAATTGTCAGAGAAAAAAAAATGCTAAGGCTGAAGCTAGCTAAAAAGTCATAGAAGATTTCAAAAAATCTTTAGCTTTCAATAATATAATTTAAGATCTTGATTTACTTTTTGTGAAATTGATATAATAATGGATGATTGAAGGGAAAAGTTTTTTTGTTGCAACTATGCCAAACTATTGTCCTTTTGATGCTATAATTGAAGTTACCTCTAGGTCTCGTTGTTTCTCATAGATGACACCAAATTATTGCATGTAAGAAAATTCACAGCGAAAGAGTGAACAAAAATTTTAATTTTACTTTGCATAAAAATCTAGCACATACACAACTAATAGATAAGAACACCAAATTTTTTATGTAAAAAACTCCAAAGAGTCAGAATATCATCTATATATTTGAAATTATAAAGTTCTACTTTTCTCTTTGATTAAAGAAGACAGGGTTACAAAACTTAAATATTTTTGTCTTTCTGTTTATAAAAGCTAGGTCACAATAGTTTAAAATAAGCATAATAGTCATATGATAATTGATATATCATCAAATTTATAAATCAGCGTGGATTTGAGTTAAAGCGTATATTCAATCAATCTGATGACGAGTCATAATACTAGAATCGATCAATCTCAATGAATCTTTCAAAATTACATATGAAATTTGAATTTTGTTAGATGATCAAAGAAATTTGATGTGATTATAGTCGATTGGCCATTTCGGCAAATCTAACGAGCTTTAAATCACTCAATTCATTTGGATGGTATCACTAAAATTATCTATGATCAAATGAATCAATATACACGTCAGATGAAATGTTTTGAGATTTTTATAATGATCAAAATGTCTCTCGTAATCCTATAAATAGGATCATTCTTATAAAGGGAGGGCTAGAAATTGAGGGAGAAAGTTGAAGAGAGTTAGAAGTTATCATTTGCATTAATCGATCAGTCGATTCCACGTACCACTGTGATTCTGATCCACTAATTTCAAGCTTTGTAACATGATTCTAGAATTTTCTTTATCGATTACATCTGACATTGAATCTTCTTTGTGAAGATTTAAACTTTGTCTCAAAGTAATTATATATTAAAGCATTTTAAAATTTTATGATTTTCACTATTTCTAGGATTTTTTCACGTAAAATTTTTGAAGTTTATTATTCTCTTTTCAACTATCTGTGTGTGTGTTGGATTCACATACAAAACTAAGGCGTGAAGATTTATTCTACCACTATAAGTTTTCTAGCACGCAATAGTTTGGCGCCGTATGTAGGAAAGAGATTCACATTACTTTATCATGTCAAAAAAATAAGTTTCTCAAGATCGAAACCACCAGCCAGGTGGAGCACTTCATACTTTAGAGGAGCATCGAAGAATAGACATCAACTGATCCTTGACTCTCACGAGGAGAACAATCAAGAATGCCACTACAAAATAAAGGAAATCAACTCTATCAACAATATGATAGAGTTAATGAAGAACCCCCTCATGATCATTTGAAAATTCCTCCGGTACATCATCCTGATTTGGATCATGACTATACTATCAACTCAACTCATCATACTCGTATCGCCCGACCAACTTTGAATCTCCCTACCTCTTTGATGGGATTGAATCACCCCTGTTTCATGGGAACAACTCGTAAAGTTATTCGAGATGAAATACAACGCCTTATTCGAACGAATTTTTGTTAAGAGATAAACAGTTCATCCCTCGTCAAAGTATTCAAGAATCTTCTCCTTTGCATGATATGGTTCTTCAACAACCGATTCTGGTGGGGTTTAAACTACCTAATATTGAACCTTATGATGGAACCTTTGATCCTTATGAGCACATCGATCATTACTAACTATGCATATTCAAAGCGATGCTTTGCTCTACCAAGTTTTTCTATCACTCTTAAAGGCAAGCTCGTACATGATTTTATTCTCACCCCAAGGACCATTCTTAACTTTGCTCATTTATTTGCTGTGTGAACAATTTATCTCAAATCAAGAATCATCAAAGAATCTTCTCATCTTTCTAGAATTGCCAAAATGAAGGAGAAACCATCAAAGAATACTTTTGAAGATTCTCTTGAAGCTCATCAAATTCGTGAGTAGATCTCAGAGACTCTAAGGCATCTTCCAGGTCTTCACGGGCCTTTCACTCTTCATTAATCGAGATGGGTCGCGATCTTACACTAATCTTATTCATCAAGTAGAGGCACAAATTACTATTAATGAAGCTATTACTGCTCATAGAAGACAATTTGAGAATAACTCTAAGTATAAGTACGCATCAAAAGATCTTACAATAGTATCTCAAAACAAAAAAGAAAAATTTTCAAAAGATCGACGACATTACAACAATTCTAGATATACTCCACTAAATACATCTATGACTGATATCATAATGGAGATTCAGAATTCTGAATTTCTCAAATTGTCAAACCCATTGAGAAATCTAAATGGAAATCAATGATATTGTCACTTTCACCGTTGAAGGGCATTTAAGCATTCATCTAAAGGAAGAAATTGAACGTTTAATACGACAAGGGCATATGGGATGCTACTTATTGGAACAGCGAATAGATCATCAAAAAGAAGATCAGAGGAATCATGATAAAGAAATTGTTGGAGTTATAGAGTAAGAAATATCACCAATACTTATCTAAGGAAATATCTCACTAAGGCAAGTGACTAAAGAAAGTTAAGTTTCTTCTTTACTCTTTTGAAAAGTTTATAAGATTTTATTTCTAAAACAAGTTTTTTTTATCAATGAAATCTTCCTTTGTTACATTAAATAAAATCCCTTAAAAGACATACCCATGAGGTATATTAGAAGGCGTCGGATAAGGTACTCTAGAAAGACCTCAAGAAGGCAAGTGGTGAGATCTCCCGATAACCCCTGCATACAGGAAGCCTCGATGGGAAGCCAGCACTAGAAAGATTTTAAGAGAGCAAGTGGTTGACATGGTCTCCACTCATCAAAATCTTAAGATAAAAGCTCAAGGCAGTAAATTAAAACCCAGAAGGCAAAATCACAGTGCATTAAAATCTCGATGTAGCTCAAGATGCAGACATCAAAATCTTAAAAGAAAAAAGCCCAAATGCAGTATCAAAATCTCGGTGGGCCCGGAAGTACAGTACATCCAAGATCTCAGACAAAGCTCATGGGTATAGTACATCACAAATCTCAGGAAAAAGCTTGAAGGACAAAACGACGGAGGATAAATTTATTGTGATCTTTTATGAGGAATAGCCACCAAATCATTTGAAAAATATAATATCTTTCATAAGATTACCAAAGTATCACTGTTGATAGTTGGGGTTACATCATCGGATCTCCTGGTCCTCTTTTATCAACTGTTGAACCATCTATTAGAGTTTCAAGAAAATCAATTTTCTAAAACTACGGATCGATCTTCAACCGGTCGATGGCGAGGATTGGCGCCTCTGAGAAAATCAATGCCACTGAGGAACTACAGCCTTGATCCAAATTGATGGAAGAGGATAGTTGTTCTCTCGAGGAAAAATGCCTCGATAAACTACACTGAGCCTCAATCCGGTCGATCGGCGAGGCAATTAGCCTCTCGAGGAAAACCGAGTCCTCTTATGAAGCTACGGCTCACTCAAAGGACTTGATCCTCTCAGGGAAAATGAGCCTCCTCATTATGACTACCAGATTCTCAGCATGATCAGATGACTTTCGAGGAAAACTGCGCCTTATGAGCTATGACCGTCACCTCTCGCCGATTGACGAGGATAGTTAACTCTCGAGGAAAATCAGCCACTGCATTTAGCCTGAGCTGATCTCACGATGTCAGATGAGGGAAGGTCTTTCACTTTGGGTATTTATCTTAGAAAAATAACTCTTCAAATTCTTTAAAAATAAAATAAAATAAAAAAATGAAGAAAACACTTCATATACCTCATTAAAAAAAACTTTTCAACTTTCAAAAAAAAAAAAAAGAGAAAGTTATTCATATTTTAAATTAAAAAAAAATTTTTGACATTCCTCTTTAAAAAAAAAACTTTTCATCTTCTTAAAAACAGAGAGAAGAGAAAATTATTAATATTTAAAATTAAAAAAAAACTCTTTGTATTCTTCATTAAAAAAAAAAATCTTTTCATATACCTCATTAAAAAAAAGAGAAAAAAAACTCTCACATCACTAATAAAAAAAAGAAAAATTGTTCACATTCCTCTTTGAAAAAAAAACTATTTATATTCTTTATAAATAAAAAATAAATAAAAATATTTTTATCGCTGCAAATTTTCTAGTACACAATAATAATAATCAGATTATAATAGTCTTTGATGGTAGTCGATAATACATGCTGAAAGTGGTCGGATGTTGATGACTTCAAGTTCTCAAATTTAACACTTTTCTCGCCCCTCCTACCTTATGTTGAGAATGAGATATTCTTATTTATTGAATTTCTAGAATAATATTTTGATAAATTTAGCTAAAATTTGAAAATAATTCATTTGATGGCCTGTATTAAATCCTTTAATAGTTGATTGTTCTTATGGAATTTAACTATATTAACAATGTTATATTTAAGTGATATTGAACTTGTTATATTTCTCTTATCGAGATGCTTTATTTGATTATAAGCATAATAGATTTGGAGATTGTTTGACGCTTCATTTAATATTTTAAAACTTCTAATTATACTGTAAGGGTTTTGTTTGAGTTCATTTGAATTTATATTTAATCAATTTTGATATTGATGGATTCATCTCATCAGAACATTTAATTCAAATATTAATTTGTTAAAATTAGAATTTATATATTTTTGAATTTAATTCTAAAATATTTTAACACCAATGTTACAATGAGATTTGTGTTCAATTAATCAGATTTGTGGATGATATATCATCGTTGATCCTACCTAATATTCAATAATATGAAATGTGAATTCTAACAATATATTAAATAATAAAAGTAAATCTAAATTTTTTTTAAAATATCAATTTTAACATTTAAAAAACCATCTATCTTTATAGAACATAATATCTCAAATTTATTATAAGCACATTCATGAATAAAGAAAAAAATATAATAATATCTGATAAAATTGATGCTAAAATAAATTTAAAAATTATTAAATTTATTTTTAAATTAAAATAAGAATTTTTTTTAAAGATTTATATACATATCATACAATTCTTATATATTTATATATCTAATATTTAAATTTTAATATTTATATTTCTAATATTTTATTTATGTATAAAAAGATGTATTTATTTTTAAAAATAATAATCATAATATTTTTTGATGTTAAAGATTTATATATTATGTATGTAAATATTATAATTTAGATATTAATTATATAAAATATTAAAATTATATGGTATATATATATATATATATATATATATATATATATATATATATATATATATATATATATATATATATATATACGTTTATAATTTTTTTTATATATAACATCAATCTTAAAATAAGGTAAATACAATGTCATTTATAATGAGGAAATCGGTTACAAAGTTACAATTATTATTATTTTCTGCTTCACGACTAAGTGGGCCCACGTGGCCGTAATATCTAATTCAATTGAAATCGATATCTATGATATCAGTTACAGTATTTTTTGTAATTTGTGGACCTGGGTTCGTCACCCGTCAACACAATTGTACAATTCTATCTCAGATCCCCTGCGGGATGGCAAACACGGACTATCCTATCTGCCATTCTCGAATTCAAATTAGATATGAGGTTCTGAGCCGCTCCAATCCTCGGCCTCTCTTCCACAGGACCACAGCCAAGTTTCCTCTTGATTGGTTGTCCCAATCGGTCGATGTGATTTGTCGAATTCTGTAAAAGGGAAAGTAGTCTCTCCTAATCACTTGCTTTCTTCGTCTCCATTTGTCTTTCTTCTCCTCTTGGCTCGGCGATCGGCGGTGGCCGCCATCCGCCTTAGTTGTATGGATAAGATTTCTCTCTCTTAATTTTTCTTTTTTTTGTTTTTGGTTTAGGTTGGATTCTTTGGAGAAGCATTAGGTTTGGAGTCCGCTGATTGATATGCCTTTTGCAGAGGATAGTCGCATTTCGTTTGCAGACGTGGACGAAAGGTCGCTGCTCCGTTCTGAGGAGGGTTTAGGGTAAGAGGAAACACTCTTTTCTAGCTACTTTGATCTATCATGACGGCTTTGACCAATTTCTGCTATTTACCCAAGTACTCCTCCTGAACTGTGCTCATGCGCGTGCTGGTGTTGTCCTCGTTTATGTTTTATGATTTGGTTATATTACAATTTTCCAAATGGTGCATCTGTTGCTGGATCTCTTTTTTTTTTATCTTTTGGGTTATTTGAATTTGGAACCCCTGACGTTCACGTCATCTTTCCAAAGCCGTACCATTGGGAGAGAAACCAGGCGGTGGGATTCAGAATCCAATTGTTCGTATTAATTTATTGAACCTAGAGATGAAGTGAAATATGTTGCATTCCAGTTGTCTGTCCCAATGGAAAATATGGCTGGGTGACTTGGATGAATTGTTCATGTTGAACATGTTTTTATACTTAAAAATGAGAGCCGTTGATTGACCAGTAGGGATTTGTAGGCTTGTTATACAATATTTTTTTTAGCTTTTAAGCTATCACTCATTATTTCATCATCATCATATCAATACTATTTAGAGGTGCTAACTTTATTTTGTTGAACTTTTTGTATAGCTTTGATATTTTTGATCTACAATTTTTTGGATCATTTACATACATAGCACACAATTCTTATATAATAATATATCTAATATCTAAGACAATTATTATTTTTTAGAGTGAAATGCACCTTTTCATGCATAGAAAAATTACTATATTTGTAAATATCAAACTTTAGGTAATAGATATGTAAATGCATTAGAATTGTGTGCTATGTATGTAAATCTTCCTTTTTTATTTCATAACCCTCCATTAAATCTTTTTAAATTCTTTATTGGTGCACCATTTACCCTATGCTGGACATGTCCAAATCATCAAAGTATTTTTGTTTGATACCTTATCTTCATTAAGCATGTGTTTTTTCTGTCACTTTTGTATAGTTGTTTCTTATACTATCATTCCTTTTTTACACAATTCATCATAACATTCTCATTTGCAACATTTAACTTAGCTATAAGTAGGGATGTGCATTGTTTGAGTAAAAAAAAAAAAAAAAAATTGAATCAATTTTGTTTCGTTAGTTCAACTTGGTAATTAAAATATTGGTTTAGTTATTAGTTGTAATTTTGAATTTTATTGAATTTTGGTTGTTGATTCAATTTTTATTTTTATAAATTGATTGACTCAAAAATTTATTATATTATTTTTTAAAATATTAAATCAATAAAGCTTGTGAATAGTAAATAAACAAGTGACAAAAATATCAGCAAGGATATTATATATTCCACATGCTAAAATTATAAATTTTAACAAAGATTACTTGATATTCTTCGTAATACATGTTATTTAAGTTATAAGTAATTAGGTTCTTTGTTAAAGTTAATTACATCATCCAAAATCAAACATAAATAATCAAACTAAATTTTAGTTCAGTTTGAAAAATAGTTTGGTCGGTTCCTAAGACTTGAAATGGATTGGTTTAATTTATTTGTCAATCAAACAAACCAAACCAAACCAATGAAATGCATAATATTTTATTATAAATAGCTCTCTTGCTCAACTCTTTATCAATGACTACTTTATTGCTCAACTCTTGGATCAATTTATCAAAATCAATCAAATTATAATTTTATAAAAGTTAATTTAAAGTATCCACAATATTTTATCCATGAACAACTCTCTTGTGGCACCTCTCCATTTCAAACTTTTCAATGCAAGATGCATACTCATCTACATATTTTTTTTATAATTTAAAAAAAAAAATCTTATTAAACCTAGCATAACTTGATCTTCCATCAATATTAACTAATACTTATCAATTTAACTTTCTTGTCTCATATTGCCATCATCTTATCACACCTTCAAGATGAACTCTAGTACCTTATACAAGATTTGTCACTTTGGTTGCATGCAAGTATTAACATCTTCTCCATTGTGACTATTAAGAGTTGTTGTCACTCATGAAATTCTTATTAAGCCTAATTCAATGGGATTTAAGTTGCTCATAAAAAATCAATACAAGATCCCTACTAATTCATATGAGCATGTTGACTACTATAGGGACAATAATGCACTGATAATGTGCCTCTGTTTTGTTCATATGTTAATTTTTTTTGTTATTCTCAAGGGACAAGCCCTAACCTTAACTATCTTTCTTGTGGATTATTCAACAATTTTATTCAGCTAAGCAAGTTTTTTGTGAACCAATTAGTTGTCAATAGAAGGATTATAAAGGGCTTTTGTTACCTTTTTTACATTCTTGATAATGAGGGAGAGTCCCTGAAAAGATATTTCAAAGATTATTTACTAAAGCACATCAAAGTTTACAAGTCGATCCCAAGCTTTGGTGAGACGTCTTTATGGGAGAGCTCTTCCTTAGACCCTTTTATTCAACCTTGATGCAGATATCATTTATACCACTTATGCGAAACTCAATTTTTAATAGAAAGGCCTAGATTGGAGCTAACAAGGCTATTAAAGCACTTTATTCATAGCTCTCTTAAAGTTCAAGAAAAAAGAAATATCTTTGTTGGAGATCAACTTGACAGTCGCTATAAAGAAAAAATGAGCAAACTTGAAGAGCTCTCTCTCTCTCAACTGAGCTAAAAAAAGGAAGCTAAAAAAGGAAGCAACAAGAATTAGAGTACATGCTACTTAACAACTATTGATCTACTGTCTTTGTTGGAGATCAACTTGATAGTCGCTATAGAAAAAATGAGCAAAATTAAAGAGCAAGATCTCTCTCAACTGAGCTAAAAAAAGGAAGCAACAAGAATGAGAGTACACGCTACTTAACAACTATTGATCTACTGTCTCGTTTGTATTATAGAAGGACAAATGTGCTAAATGGTCTAACCCATTCTAGCTAAACTTCATAAATCAGATGCAATATTTGTGACTTCCCCTGCAGTCATGATCGTGACTTGACCTTAAGAAGAGATAGAGAGACTTATAAAATATGGATAGCTTGGTTACATTCTCTGTGATAAGAATTGTTTCTGTAGGTATATCTTGTCTAGGGGTCCTAGGAAAATGACCAAAATAGCATGCTATAACAACTGACCTATGGTGGGAGAAATTAAAACTTTTTTTGGGGGACCTCTTCTATTGAGTGAAATCCTTCTTACCTCCATAGAAGAACCCTTACTTAGAAAACATTTCTTTAATCAATTCATTATCTTCATTGACTCAAACTTTAAGAGGGTCTAGCACCCACATATGGTTCACTAGTAATGAACTTTTGGATGCTTTAATGATGTCCCCTTTTACTCTACTTTTCTTAGAATTGAACATTTTAACAAGAGAGCTCAACTGGTTGCCAAACTTCTCTGCAACTTTCATAATCATCAAGTCAGAGTTGAAGGAGCCATCACGCTACCTATTACTTTTGACATGTTCCTAAGGCAAGCTATGCACTCTATTCAATTTGTTGTGGCAAATATTAAATTTCCATGCAACGTGACCTTTGACAGACCTCTGCAATTTATTTTTGGGGCCAGCATACCTATGCCATACTTAAAACTTAAGTCCCCCCACCCGCTAATACTAGAATAGTTAGGGTTGACTATTCTATTGCACGCATTTGCTACATTCATCACTTTTAATTCCACTCAGTGAAATCTGCCAATGTTAACAATTCTGATCTCCATAATATGAATACATTTTAAGTTGTTTCTTTTAAAAAGAAGGTCTTCTCTAAGGAGGTTCTATCCCTTGATCATCCAGTCAAGCTTAACCTCAATCTTGAAGCCAATGTTAACAATCCAAGCTCATTTACTGCTCCTGCCATAGCTTCCTTAACTTTGAGTAATTTATTCAATTTGGAATATGCTAATCAGTCATTTTAAAGTCAGCCTTAATTGTTTTTTTCATTGGTTTTTCTCTTGTTTAGTTTTTTATTCATTTAGTTAGTTTATAATAAAAGCATCTTTATTAGCCTCTTCATTGATAAACGTTATTCTTTTAATTTATTTTACATCCTTCATAATAGGTGCAACCTAGCTTCTTTCATTAGGGGTTATGTTCGTCAAACAGGGTTGACACAATCCCAACAGAGTTATAATTCTTAGTGGATTCAACTTAACTTTTTCCATTATGGGTTGTAGCCATCGAGCAGGACTTTGATGAACAACTCTAGAAGATGGTTACCATGAAGTTTTGGTCATCGAAAGGGCTTTGATCAACAACCTTAATTGATAATAAACATTCTTCATAATGAATTAAGGTTAACGAGTTTCTCAAACTAAGGGCTAGGTATTGTGACATTTTCAAGAAGGAATGTCTCAAGTCACAGTCACGTGGGCTTACTTCTCTCAATCGTCAACACATTTTCTCTCACAGATCTATTAGCAAGGAGTTAATCTTGGATGAGTTGTAGCTTAAAGTTTAGTTGCTATATAACACTATCAAATTTGTGCTACTTAAGTTTACTCGAGTTATATACTGAATAAAGCTTAAATAAAACTCAAAGTGGTGTGCTTCTTTGTTTTATTTTGTTATCCCTTGAAGGTTTTATCAAAATTAAAAGAAAAAAATCTGAAGGTTGAATTTGTGTTTTTTTACTGACCTTGTTATTCCTTGCAACACTAATAATTGCAGATGATCATTATGTTTATAATTTCCTCTTCCAATACCTTCAACTAGGTGAAAATGGCAGATATTCAGCTTGGAGTGCATACTATAAGATCGCATGGAACCACAATAGCAAGATTTCATATGCATGACTGGATCATACTCGTACTTCTTGGCATTTTAGATATCATATTGAATGTTATAGAACCTTTTCATCGTTTTGTGGGAAGAGAGATGCTGACAGATCTGAGATATCCATTGAAGAGTAACACAGTACCATTCTGGGCTGTTCCGGTAAATTATTACTTTCACTTCAATTAGGTTATTGCATAAAGGTGTTGAAAGTCAGCACTTGCTGATCCATTATCCATAAACCCTCCCAACCCCCCGCTCTTTTTAATTTGTAATTTTTGGTTTTGCATCAAAACAGATGATTGGGATTGTATTACCAGTTTTTATCATCATCGGCATATACTTTAAAAAGCAGAATGTCTATGATCTCCACAATGCCATACTAGGTAATGATTTCCTCCTTCCTAGAATGAGCTGATATGAGCAAGCTTTTCATTAAATGGCACATTGGGAGCAGGTCTTCTGTTTTCCGTGCTTATTACCGCGGTCCTAACTGATGCAATTAAGGATGCAGTTGGTCGGCCACGACCTGATTTCTTTTGGCGATGTTTCCCTGATGGAAAAGATGTAGGTGCTCAACTAGCAGAGTTCTCTATTTTATCAAACTCTCCCACAGTTAAAATTTATTCTTCGTTCAGCATTAGGTTGCTCTCTCTGATGCTGAAATGTTTTTTCCCCAGGTTTATGATAACATTACTACAAGTGTTATGTGTCATGGGGAGAAAAGTGTCATCAAAGAAGGGCACAAGAGTTTTCCAAGTGGCCATTCTTCATGTAAGTTGTAAACTCCTTTACCAGGATCCTACTTCTGCTGAATGCTTTAGATGCCCGAGGCATCCTAGACTTTGTTGTATAGAAGATGGAGACTCTACCTGTTGAGTCATTCATTTCATAAGCATTGTTTTTTTGTTTTCTGGATTTGTCTTTTATGAATCTCACAAGGGTGGATCACATACTGCACTGGAGATACTGTTGCAGTGGTTTGCTTCCTATTAATTCGTGTATTCTATAATCTTAAACTTTGTTCAAATTCTTTAAAGAAGCATTTCCATTTAATTTTTCTTATTTATAGCGTTAAGCTTGCAAGACATTACGAATTCTATATCTTTTTGTGTCCTGAAGTGGTTGGGCTGTCCCCTTCGATGACAATATTTTGTGGAGGTAAAAAGTAATAACGCACTGTATCTCTTCCATCTTCTTGAATTCATAGTGCAGTTTTGATGCCTTCTTTTAACGTTGTTTTTGTAAATGAACAATCACTGATGTAGAATGTGATTCAGGACTAGTGTAATACGTCTCTGGTTGAGGGCACCATAGCTTAATAATAGTTTATAAAGGTGGTCAAGTGGTTGTTTTGTCATATGATAAGCGGATGCTAAAAAAATTGCTGAACCGATTGATTTGGTTGTGGTCTAATTTGGGTTAGATTTGCAATTTTTTAAGTGAACTTATTTGGTCTGGCTTAGGTCTGAAATTTTCTAAAACCAAAAT
This sequence comes from Cymbidium sinense, assembly GCA_021442155.1. Classification (NCBI taxonomy): domain Eukaryota; kingdom Viridiplantae; phylum Streptophyta; class Magnoliopsida; order Asparagales; family Orchidaceae; genus Cymbidium; species Cymbidium sinense. The sequence goes on along the minus strand of CM038228.1, from coordinate 79,287,029 downwards.
AAACTAAATTGAACCTATTAAACATTGTATATAATTATAAATTATATATTTAATTCTTAATTTTTTGTATTAGTCATTAATTCAATTGCAATCATAACTTTTTGTTTTGATGTACCATGAAATTTTATAGATGATTTAATAATCCATCAGTTTTGAATAAACCTATCAAATTGAATCGACTCTGGCCAATTTATTGAAAGCCATTTAAAATCAGAACTATCCAAGTAGAATAGAGCTGAAATCATAAAAATTGATAAGTTCTTAAATAAAAAAAATCAAAGCAAACCAACCTATCGGCTTGATTTGGTTGGTTTGTTTCATATTTGATTTAGTTTTGTTTCAAGTACAAGGCAGTTTGGAACCAAAATGAACCATGCTCGCCCCAATGACAGCTAAGTGTCAAAACCAAGAGAAAAATAATAGTAATATTCACTTCATCTTCATCATTTGAACTTTTTGTTTCATGTTCTGTACCTTTTGTATTTGTGACGATAAACTCAGGATCTTTGTGAATACAGGGTCTTTTGCCGGCCTAGGTTTTTTGGCATGGTATCTGGCTGGGAAAATCAAAGCATTTGATCGAAGGGGCCATGTAGCAAAACTTTGCATAGTGCTCCTTCCTATCCTATGTGCTGCACTTATTGCAGTTTCAAGGGTGGATGACTATTGGCATCACTGGCAAGATGTGTTTGCAGGGGGCTTTTTAGGTACTTCCTGTACTGATTTGCATATTTCATTTTATATATATATATTGTATACATATATATGTATATACATATGTATACATACATATCAGTGTTTTCAAAATGCAAAGCGTGATGCGTAGCGATGCTTTTGCTACAAAGGTGCTCATAATTTATATAATATCATAAATATGTTGACATATTGTAAAACTTTGTAGAGTAAAATAAAGTGGTTCATATAATCATATACCCAACTTGAAGATAAATAATGAGGGTGAACTTGCAAATTGAAATTTATGATAATTCTCAAAATAGCATTACAATATTTTCTTACTAGTCAAAGATATTCAATGCATCCAACAATCAATATTACATATTATTCATCAACTATAAATACCAGAGTAAGATGATGTATCAACTTGAACTGGGAATGCATCAAAATTATGATATGCAAAATGAATACATTGAAAGATATGCCTTGAAAATCAACTTATGTTGCACGAAAACTAAGATTAGAACTTTAATGGGATAATAAAGTAATAATAAGGAAAAACAAACACATTGTCAAACAATAACAAACAACCACCTTCCAAATTTACCTCCAACCCCCAAGGAAAGAAAATCATTTGGATAATATTTACTGTTCGATTTCAACAATGTCAGTTCAAGATGGGAGAGAAGCTTAGGATGTGTGCTAGAGACAGGGCAAGAAGATGGGGTTAGACTTGTGCGTTGACGGGTTGAAAGTCTAAACGAGCTCTACGTCGAGATCGAGAAGAGCTTTTGCATCGTAGTTTAACTCCCCAGCTTTGCCCTAATCACCATTAATATTTACTGTGAAATTAATCTGACTTGCTAATGCTCCTGCGACCCCACTTTACTCTGCCACCGTGCTTTTGTGCCTGAGCTGACTCAGCTCAGCACGCTATGAGCAAGCTTCACATACATTCGTCGTGCGACTGTACAGCGAAGAGCGAAGTGGACTGTGCATGCTTTGCTGCTTTGCTTTGGTTATGAAGCACAATTCAGAGTGCGCTTTTAAAAAAACTAATACATATATATATATATGTATATATAGAAACACATATACACACACATATTTATATATATATATGCACATATGTATTTATACATATATCTGCATGTACATATATGTATGTGTGTGTATGTATTTGACTTTTTTTTTTCTTTGAAGTGCAATTCTAATTGACTTCGTTTCTTACAATTTTCTTGTTTTTTCTGTTTCTCAGGGTTTGTGGTTGCTTCATTTTGTTATTTGCAATTCTTCCCACCCCCTTATGATATTGATGGTATGTTTATTCTACTTTATTGCACTGTTTTCAAAATTCGAAAGTTAAGAGATATTGATGATGAAATGTTGTGTTGTGCGCTATCTTTTTTAAAGAAATTAGAAAAGACTGTGTCGTCGAGCTTTTCAGTTGGTCTGATGATCAGAAAGCAGCATTCCCTTAAATTTTTTGGAGTAGCCTTGTTTTAGTCTAATTGAACAGAACCTTTTGTTTTTACTGCAGCACCATTCATATCAAAAGAAAAAGTAAAGAGGGATAGGTGCTATTTGTTTAAGAAGAATAGAGTAAACTATAGGCTTATTTATCAAAAAGGTTATCTATGATATTTTTGTAAGCGCATATTGCATGCACTACAAGTATTGATGACATTCGTATCTTTTATAGAACACTGTTAACTTCTGCAGCTGTATAGAACTGAGTTATTAATTGGAAACAAGTGTAGCAAAATTGTCTAAAACTCTAATACTTTCAACACAAATATTGAACCATCCACTGAATGAAAAATACCTCTTTCCTTGAAGGTTGGGGCCCTCATGCATATTTTCGTGTGCTCGCCGAGTCACAGTCTCGAAACGGTTCAACTTCCATTGCTACAGATAACCTGAACATGATGCCAGTCACGACTGAGCCTATGTATATCCAATCTATGGGCCAAAACCATTTAGCCTTGCGGGACTCGGCTCAAATTCTTGATGAAATGGAAGCCGGTGTCGATAGGAGGATGCAATGAAGTTACTATAATCAGGTTGTAGTTATTTGTAATGTGTATTTGTGCGAGTGTGTGTGTTTTGAATTGAGGCAAGATGGCATTACAATAGGGTAAATGTTAGCAAGAATGTGGCCGTTTAACTTTGTTGTGCAGGAAATTAGGGGCATTTGCCCAATATGTGATTGTTTATATTGACAGTTTGTTTCCTTAGTTTTTATCTAATTGAAGTAGAATAGATTTTCCTAGTTGGTGCATTCTGTTGATATATATTAGCTTTCCTCACATTCAGGTCGAGATTTGTGCGCATGTGAGGGCTGTGTGGATTCGTGTGTGAGTTCTCGTGCAAGAGCTTATAGATTTTGTTTAAAATTAAGTTTGGGTTTTAGTTGTGCTTTTTGATATTTTGATGCTCTTAAATAGTGGTGTTAGCTGCTAGTTGTGCTTCGTTTGTGGAGAAATTGGTAGTGTTCTCTCTTGTAGGAGACTCAAGTTTAAAGTGCATGCTAATGACTAATTTCAAAGCAGGAATTGATTTAGTTTGATTAATAAGAGTTTTGAAAATTATTATCAAGATATTGTTATAAAGCTTGAACTAACAGATTTAGGCGAACAAAAAAAAAGGAGGGATTCACATACTTGACATTTAAAAACTTCATAATATTTCACAACTAAATTCTTCTATTTATATATGCACCATTTGTATATTGTTATATGGTGTCTCGGGTTTTATTTGGTAAGTTTTTTGGATTCCTGAAAAGCTGGTTTAAAAATATTTTTTGAAAAGTTATTTGTCTTTTGTTTTTTGAAAAGGGACTAAAACGGAGCTTTCAGTGAGATGGACTTAAAACGTAGTTTTAAAAAGCACACTATTCAAACGGGTATTAAAATTAAAAATTCACGCTCTCAAAAATAAAATGCACTAAAAAAGTCTTCTAAATGAAGTCAATCTCCTCTCTTGATCACGCTCAACCCGTTGCCTTCACCATCACTACATTGCAATCTCAGCCTCTTCTTCAGATCATACTTGCTACATTGCAATCTCAGCCTCTTCTTCAGATCACACTTGGCCTCCCAAGATGACATCTTGGCCTCCTTTCCCAATCGAGCTCAGCTCTCCATGCTCATAACTTCTTCATAAACTTATGCCACTCACATCCCTATGCTCTCTCCATTGCTCATTTCGCACACTAGTACTACCCCCTCCCAACATGTGCACTTTGTGCTCACTATCTTCTCTCCCTCTCACCAATTAACGATTCTTCAACCATGAAGCTTTGTCTCCTTCTTGTAGATCCCCTCAGTCGCGAAGCTTGTGTGATAAGGTAGTGTCCTGAGCAGCGAGATTTTGCTAACGAAGTTTATGTAAATAAGTTCGGGTGTAAAATATGCAAAATAAGATGTTTTGGATGTTATATATGTAAAAACCACCAACAAAAAAATTAGAAATTAGTTTTGTAAATATATGATAATTAAATGCTTTATTTGTGTTTTTAATTGCCAAAATAAGGTCATCCGAGTATTATTTTTATAATTGCAGTAGCAATTTTAGCCCCAATCGCAAAACATATGTAAAAAAGAGAGATTTATACATATCTCACAATTATATTGTGTGTCACGATATTTTAATGAATTTGTTGTCAACTTGGGCTTAGTTGCTCTTATATTTGCGATGAGATTAGTGCAATATTTGTTATCTAAGGATTGCATCAATCTCTACACAAATCTAAGAAGCCTATCTTGATGGGACATTTGTCTGCCAGGAGACTTAGGATATCTTGATATTTTTTTTCTTTATTTATATATATTACATCTAATTGTGTAGATAATCGTTGACCTATAAGTATGTGTCATAATTCAAACTAAAGCGTATAAAACAAAATTTATAAAAATCAATGTCGACGTCACATAATCAGAGTTAAAACCTCCTAATTGTAATCAAATTCGATCAAAATCATCCAAATCTAAAATTTGGCTTCGTAATTGTGTTTAAATATCAAAATTAATTAAAAAAAATATTGGATCAATTAATAGCCAATCAATTAATTAAAATAAAATTTTTAATGAAATTACACGTATATCGAAGTCGTGAAGTCCCGATGACTTCTGAATCCTCGTTCACAAAATTGATTGCACCGTTGATGACGAAACTTTGAAATCTATCAAACGACGCCTTTGTCAATTCGCAATCACGTGAGCGTCGGCGATTCAAATCGACGCCAATTTAAGCCCAATTTCACTTCGACCGTCGCCGACATTATCTAAATGACCTCCGATTGCGAAATAGATCCCGCCGTTGAGTTCTGCACTATAGAAATACCTCAGATCGATACCCATATTGATAAGATTTGTCACATAAAATAATTTCATAATTGTTGGCACGAAAATATTAATTATAATGCTATTACCCGGTTAATCCATAATTAGGCCACTAATAGCTGCATAATTTCTAACCCTTATCCTAATCCGACGCCCAAGCCTACCAATTGGATCGACCTCCCCGCTTAAATCTCATTCGACGACCATTTGGGCAACCAATCGAACGAGTCGATCGGCTCTAATACCCTAAAACCGAGCGACGATTATGGCATTCCTGAAACCCTCATCTCGTGCGATTCCTCGTCGAGTTCTCTCTCGTTCTTCTTGAAAACCCTCGGTCGTCTCCCTCAAGCGTCCCTAGCCTCGTTCGATCAACCTGAGCTCATTCAGATCCATCAGCTGAGCTGAATTTTCGAACTCCCTTCGGTCGACCATTCTTCTCAAGCAAACCGAGCTAATCTGTTCAACCGAATCCTTTCTCCTTCTTCCTCTCTTGCAAATCGACACCTCCAGGTCGTCTCTATCTAACCCTAAGTATGTTTTATACATTTGGTTTCATTTGGAGAGTATGATTTTCCGAATCTCCTCTTTTTCATGCTTAAAATGATATTAGGGTTTTTATTTAAAGATTTGGGATGATGTATAGCCCAAATCTCATGTTATTTTCTATTACCTATGGATTTTCATGCTTCTACCTTGCTTGAAATGATTTTCCATGGATTAAATTACATTTTCTATACCTCTTTAACATGTTAAAATGAAATCAGAAATCTGAAATAGGGTTTGAGATGGTGTATGGCTCAAACCCTAAGTTATATGCAAGTTCCTTCTCTTTTTATGCTTTAGTTGCTGTTTGGATGGGATGATACTTGCTAAGTCTCTGTTACATGTTCAAAATGAAATAAGAAGTGTGAAAGTAGTGTTTGAGGTGAAGTACGGCTAAAACTCCAAGCTATTTGCAAGTGTCTTCTTACCAAAAATCTAAAATTCCTTAGTTGGCATAATATTAAATTTGGATTGATTGCTTTGCCCTTGTCATCAAGCTTATGGTGTATTTATTTGAGTCACTAAACAAATGAGAAAATAGTTATGATCTTTCATGGGAGTTATCTTGCTCTTGTTTTACCTATTTCCCTTATTTCTATTACTTGCAAAGCTTGAAGTTGATTATCTATTTTAAGACAAAAATTCAGATTTTTGTTTCTAGATTTAGCAAATTTGATAGGATTGTTTATATAAGTATTATGTCAAAGAAAAAGGGATGAAGGAGAAAATGACTAGCTTTGCTAACATTGTACTGTTTACCTCTCTTCTTGTAATCCCATATTAAGCCCCTTTGAAATGCAATCTTAAATTTGACTATATGCAAATTTAAAGCCTCCATTTCTACTGTTTAACTTCATTAAGGTTGCATTTTGCATAATGTTTGTCTACATTATACTCACAAACAATGACTAAATCCTTATAAAGTGGTGTGGACATAAAATATGACATGCTCTCTTGAATCTAAAGCTCTCTTTAAAACTATTTGCTTCATGGAACTTAAATTTTACTTGGCTATCATTGTAAAAGAGAGGGAATGAAGGGAAGAGTGGTTGACTTTCTTAATAGCGCTATTGTTCCTTTCTCTTTATTATTATCATGCAAGCAAAGATAATAATTTTTTTTCAGATTTATATTCATTTAATGAAGCTAATTGTTTTGTTCTATGCAAATCAAAATGCAAATCAAACACTACTCGCAAACAATCATCATGAAGTATTTAGAAATGGAGACATAGAATATGCAAAAGTTCTTCATGATTATTTGTTAATAAAAAAATGATGAAGTATATGCACACTTCTTTCCTTTTAATAGTTGTATCACTTGTGGCCTCAAGAAGAGACATCTTTTTTTTTTTTATATATATATTCAAAGTAAAGATGATTGAAAGATGTCTACATATGATTGAATATTCATGTTATAGCTTGCTACTTGAATTTTTAAAAAGTGAAATGCAATTGAAGTAGTGATAAGAATCGTGTCATTGCAAAGAAGCTTAAGTAGCATTTAATTCTATACATACGCAAATGCAAGTTTCTAAATATGCTTTTGATAAGTATCCGTTCACATTGTTCCAATGCTGCAGGAAAATTTATTATAAGTACCTGTTCACGTTGTTCCAATGTGACAGAGAAATTATTTGTGATAAGTAACCGTTCATATTGTTCTAATATGTGGAGAAATTTGTTATAAGTATCTATTCAAGTTGTTTAACGTGGCAGGAGAATTATTTGTCATAAACACCCGTTCACATTATTCCAATACGGCATGAAAATTTATTATAAGTACCTGTTCATGTTGTTCCAACGTGGCAGGGAAACCTATTTTGTGATAAGTACCTGTTCACATAATTCCAATATGATGGGGAAATTTGTTATAAGTACCTGCTCACGTTGTTCCAACATGGTAGGGAAACTATTTTGTGATATAAGTACTTGTATGCATTGTTCCAATGCTACAAAGAAATATTATGCTATGCAAACCCATGCACGCCTTTTTTAGCGTGGTGGACAAATAAAAATTTCGGCCGCGGTGTCTTACGACACCTGCCATGCACACCTTTTTTGGCGTGGTGGGAAGACCTAGTCTCCTGAAGTAATCCCACATGTGGGAATGACGTCGGAAGGCTACCGAAATTTTTTGTAAAAAAAAAAGGAAGAAGAAGAGAAATAAATAATGAAGGTTGTGTAGATATATGTCTTTTTCTTGTTCATAAATCATAAGGATATGTCGTGATGATGAATGCTAATTTTAGGCTTATTCAATTTATGCTTAATTTGTACTTGATTGTCATTACCATGTGGAGTAATTGCACAATTAAGTTTACAATTTCAAGCTTGAACATCATGAACGCTTAATCTTTATACAAACATGCTCTATTCATTTATATTGTGATGATGCCCTTCCTTACATGCCACATGAATGGATTAGAGATCTTGATATGGTTATTACTTGAACTTTGATGATATGTAGCAATTACTTATGACATCAAATTAAAATGAGCAAATGCATGAAGCTTGAATCGATCTAAATCCCCTTATCTTATGAGAATCTTTTCTCTTTTACCTTGCAATATTTTTGGGCTAAATTAAAACATCAAAGTAAGTAGTGAAATTCAAATCTAGAACATTGAAGTGAATATTACTTACCGGTTAATATAAGATGATTTGAAAGCAACTTCAAATGTAGTAACTCTGTTGAAGGATTAATGAGCTCCCTTAAGAAACTTTTGACTTGCAATATATTTCTTGTGAGAAGAATATGAGGAAGTGGGAGAGTAAATCTTCATGAGGAGGAGAATGCTCTCATATTTGTAATGTGCAATAACTTGCTCTTAAGCTCTCTTCCTAGGTAAAATGTCACCCAAACCCCTTTGTACAAAGTTAAAATTATTTAATGTCATGTATGACAAAATATATAAATGGGATTTATACTCCCCTGTTAATGTCATGTGACTTTTCTTTTATGAAATATTAAAGAGGAAGAAACCTCTTCACTTCTTCTTTCTTTTCATGATATTGTGTCATGTAACGTTGATGCCTTTTGTCATTCCCTTTAATTATCCATGGAATGAGCATGAATTTAGGGAGAAAGGAGAATAAAAGAAAAGAGAAATAATTTTCTTTGTCATCTCTTTTAATCCCTCATAAAAAAGAGCATGAATTTAAAGAGGGGGTAGAAAAAAATGGAGAAAGGTGAAAATGAAGGAGATGCTCTTTTCAATTAAATTATGGCATACCAATCAAAAAAGAGAGAAAGTAATAAATAAATAAAAATGGTTTAATACCTTTCTCATTTATTCACCCATAAATGGGTAATAAAAAAAAAGAGAAGATAAGGAAATAAAGTCTTCTCTTCCTCTTTATGGCTTCATGTCATGACAAAAAAAAAGGAATAAAGAGAAAGAAAGAAAATGCATGATAAATAATAAAAAAAGAATAAAAAAATAATAATGATGAAGTGCTATGAAATAAAAAAAAAGATAGGATCATAATGTCATGCTTCCTTTCATTCATGTTTGGCCCATTTAAAAGTATTAAGCTCTCTTTCTATAAAAAAAAGTTAAAAGGGCTTATAAAAGCCCAAATTTATAAATGGGCTTATAAAAAACCAAGATCATATATGGGCTCATAAAAGCCCATGCTCATATATGGGCTCATGAAAGCTCAAATCCATAAAAGTCCATATAAATTTCCTTTCATGAAATCTTTAAGCCTCAATTTCTTTCAAATTTAAAAGCCTGGTGGGCCTAAGTCCATATGAGAATTCATAATTGAATTAATACTTATATCCTCAAATTCTAATATGCATAAAAGGTTTAGGTGTGGTTATATTTCATATGTGAATTATAACATCCTATCTCTCTTGATTTCTATATGGCATATATTATGGGAAAAATCACAAACATTCAACCTTATGTGTGAACATTTGAACAAAACAAGCCTACATATGCTTTATGACATAACGTCCTATCATTTAAATTTATATTTGACCAATGATAATTCTCAAAATCTTAAGGAAATTTTAGATAGAATGATACTACACTTGATGCTTAGCAAGTGTTTAAAAAGATCAAAAGTATGTTTCACAAGAATAGATACACTTGATTCATGCTAAGCCTAGAAAAGATTAGGTTCATATCATGAAGAACAGATACTTACTTGATTTAAAAACAAATATTTTATGAACATTCCAGAATAGATATATACTTGATCATTTAAAATAAATGTTCATTTGGTTTGCAATAAATACTTGAGAATATTGAACTCTCATATTTGCAAGAATGGATCCAAGCTTGATTCATAACAAATACTTTTGTGAATTAAAGTTCTTATGTTTCATAAAACATATATACACTTGATTCATGATCCCTTCTAGGTATTAAAAGCTAGATATAATATATAACATGACATCTATACTTCAACGTAGACATCTTAATGTCCATACATCATTTTAAAGAACACATACTTGTATGTATGTTGAAGTATTCGTTAGATCAAATACCTAAAAAAATATGCAAGTCAAATGCAAAGTAAAAGAATAGATAACTATATTTCCTGGTTTGGTCTTAGGGTCGATTTAACAAAACTCAAAAATTCAAATGAAATCACTTCAACTTAGACATCTAAATGTCCATACAAATTTTTTTAAAAAAGAACAAATACTTGTATGTATGTTGAAATGTCTACTAGATCAAACATCCGGGGGAAATATGCAAGCCATATGCAAAATAAAAGAACATATAATATACTTCCCGATTTGGTCTTAGGACCGGGTCCGGGTTAACAAAACTCAAAAATTCATATCAAAACATATATTTGCAATCTGACACGTCTTTCATGCCAAATATAATTTCTTCAACTTGGACATCTAAATATCCATAAAATATTTTAAAGAACAGATACTTGTATGTATATTGAAGTATTAACTAGATCAAACATCTAGCAAAATATACATGTCATATACAAAAATAAACATATATTACATACCGTTTGGTCTTAGGACTCGGGTTAACAAAACTTAAAAATTCGATTATGATATTATAAGAACTTTTATTTAACAAAATATGAGAAGCTAATTTTATCATAAAATGACAAATGATAAATCTATTGACATTTCTCAAGTCCAAACTCATAAGAGAAAAGTCCCAAACCCGATCCTCTACGCTAAAGCTAGAGTTGACAGGATTTAAAAGATTATAAATATGGTGGAATTTAGGGATCCTCTACAAGAAGCATCGAGTTGACAAGGTCTATTTTAAAAGGTTATCATTAGTATGTTTTAAATGATCAATGATCATATATTAAAATCTAAATCAATTATAAAATGATCAAATATTCAAATAAAAAAGAAATAATATAAATTAAATTAAATTAAATATTTAATTTTAAACTTAAAATCATCCACCCCTCTGCAACTTTTTGTCTGGGGGTGACAAATTAAGAAGAATTTTGCTCACAAAGAGCCAATGTCAAATCAAATACATAACTATTTTCACACTCAAATATTCTTAAACCCGTGGGCATGGCTGTCTCTGTGGATTTTGTCATAAATGGTACCACATAAATGGCGGTTACGACTCTCGGGTGGTTCTCACTATATGACACACTAATTATGGTCATGACCATATGTTCCCATGGCTTTTCTCTTTGAGGTGAATTAATGTATTTGATTGGGCAAAAAAAGTTAGCTAAGGTTGACTTATATTTGTCCCCCAGACAAACTCCACCCAGTCTACAGGACACCTTGGGCGATGTAACCCATGTGTTGACAAGGATCCTTGTCGTTGGGTCTACTCCTCCTCGACTAAGCGACTAGGGACCACGGCGGGGATGATGCGAACCATGATCTAGATCGGCGTCATCGTTCCCCAAAAAAACTTTAAAATAATAAATTTCATAAGTTCTAAACTCCACTCACTCTTATATATATTGTTATTTAATAATTCATCTAGCCTTAATCGAAAGTGCTCTCGTGTGGTAATTAACTATAGGTGCTTTATAGAAAGAAAATTGAACCAGATAAAGTCTCATAAAATGAGAGAAATCTCGGGTAGTGTCTTATCTACTATTCATGCTTCAAATTTTTCATCGACACTTAAATACTCTTTTCAAGAGGTTGGTGGCAATTTTTTGGATCCCAGATTTTTTAGTGACTCCATTTGGGATATGTTTCTCTTTCCATCTTGTTTGGTCAAATCTATAGTTATAATAGTGAAGTTTAAAAAAAACAAAAGAGAAATGAAAATGAAATTGAAAATGAAGTTAAATGAAAACTTAAAATTTTCTAAATAAGTCTTAAGTCATTTGAGAGATTTTATTTAGTGCATGCTTAGTATGTTTGTCTTATTGTATCCATATTTTGGAAGAAAGGTGATAGTAGCTATTTTAATTGCTAATCTTTACCTTTAAATATCAAAATGGCTCAGAGAACTCATCTTGTTACTCTCGGAGATGGTAACATCCGCTTGGCAAAAGCATCATCAATCTTTGGAAGCAGGCTACCATCCGGTTTGGTAGCATTGACTTCCCAACTTGTTGGCCCATGGTTGCTTCAACTCAAATCATCCGCACGCCATGTGCAAAGAAAAGGTGAGGCCATATTGCTATTATTCGGGGCACTCAAGAAACCTTTTTCTTTGAGAGGCTTGGTCCTAGACCCCTGAAGAGGTTGTTTATGGATGACTATCTCTTAGTTCTTTAACAACACAACCCCGGTGAACCCTTATCAGGAGGCATCTTTGAAGCTTCTTCATGGAAGCAAGCTTAACTGGAGGCAAAGAAGAAAGAGAAGTCTTGAGCTTCATGCTCAACAATTATTGCATGTACAGTCAGCTGCACAACAAACTGTGAAACTAATAGTGAGTGTTCCAACCTATAATAGGTTTGATAATCTTAAGTGGGTAAAAGCAATAGCCTCTAGATTAGTCGACCCCAGTCAAGCTCCAGCCTCCCCATGTAGAAACATATGCGAGTGCATCGGGTTCCCTCAAGTTGGAGAGGACATGAAAAAAGAAAATATCAGTCTATTATCAAGGATGCTAGGACTGCTCCTCCAAGGAGACCTCATCCCATAATCCTCAAGATGCCAACCAATTTATCTGTACGGTGAGCATCGGGTGTGACACTTGGACCCATGTGTCCAAGAATCCACCGAAAGGTCGGTGGAAAGGTAAGCGATATGGAGGCCTAGGCCTCAAAAGAAAGTGTCTTAGAAAAGGCATGCATCATATGGTTCACTCGAGATCCCTCAACTCAAATTTATCAACGATGGGAGCTTAAAAAGAAGGCCCCAGATGATAAATCTTATGAACTCGACACTTTGGAGAATCCTCCGTGGATCGTCAATCCATCTCAAGAGGAGGTTAACCATCGAAGCCCTCAATCGAAGAAGTCCAATTCCACATTTGGGAAGTCCATTGGAGATGCCGTCGAAGATCCATGTCCAAAGGATAAAAGAAAGAGGAGGATACAACTGAAATAGTGTATATGGTACAACAAGTTGGTGAGCCATCTGCGTGCTATCAACATAGCGTATACAGTACCTCCTCAACCGAGAATAACAAAATGTTCAAATAGAGGAAGCATCTCGATTCTTGGAGAGGAACAGAAGAAGAAGAAGAAGAAAGGGAAGAAAATCCCACCTTTCGACACAACCACTTTGGTAGAGAGACAAATCAGGCTGAAAGATAAAGATAAAGAAATCACTCAGTTGAATGAAAATGAGTGAAATGATGATGTAGATGACTGCAATGATGAGTTAATGCAAAGAAATATTGCGGGTCCAACACTTATCCCTCTAAATAATCATCAAGCTTCTAGCAATGCCCACGATAATCTTCCAGTAAATATAATCTCACATGCTTCAAGAGTGCAAATTGAGCTCAAAGCAAGGGTTGAAGTCAACGAGTTAGCTTGACAGCCTGCTTCTCAAAATGTACAAAGCTTATATGAAGTTGTGATAGCCTCTCAGCTTGACACTATCTTAAATGCGAAGATCAAAGTTGTTATAGCTGTGGAACAGGCAGAAAAATTGGTGAGCAAGGGTCATCCATATTCTGTGGAATACGATCAAGTTTCATATCCAAAGGGATACTTAATGCCAAAGTTTAATATATTTGATGGCAATGGTAACCCTAAACAACATCTAGTCCAGTTCAAAGCTCCTGTGGTAACTTAGAGGATAATGATGCATTATTATTCCACCATTCATAGCGTTTAATTCCAGCTTTTGAATGGTATCTTTGAGTTATATGACTCATCAAGACTTTTGGAACTTGAAACTATGTTTGTCAAAAGGTTTGCTAGCACAGTTAAAAAGATAACTATTGTTGATCTCACCCTTGAGAAAAGGAAGAAAGACGAGTCAGTAACTAGGTATATCACACGCTTGTGAAACATGAGCATGAAATGTGAACAACAATTAGAAGAAGGGCATGCAATTCAATTACTTATGGGAAACATTGATTACAAGATGACACCTTATCTTTGCATGGCTTCAATTACCATATTTCAAGAGCTGCTTGACAGAGTGGCTAAATTTGAGAAATTAAACTTATCACGCTTTGATAGCCATCCAGACAAATCAAAAAGAGGAAAAGCTCCAGGTCCAAAGAAGGGTGAAATATATTTTACATCCTTCAAGAAAGATACAGGCAAGCGGATAATATATAACGTAGATAAAGAAAGGCTATATGCTTATCAAGAAAGACCAAAGTAGTCATTCAATCCTATTCCACAACCCAAGCTCATACTTGGTGGAGTAATGTGCTTGATTGAAGGCGACCAAAAATAAACAAAATGAGTGAATGACTCAATAACCCCAACTCTCAAGGAAAAGCTGAACAAAGAGTATCCTTTCAAGAGGAAAAGTGTGGCTAAACTATTCAAGCATGCACTCAAAGCAGGTCTCCAGCTACCAGAGTGTGAAAGACCTGAAGAAGCTGGACAGGCTGATAATCCCAACTATTGTCTGTATCATCGGGTGCTCAGGCATTCCATTGAAGATTGTTACATATTCAAATTGGCTAGAACAAAAATATAGAAATGGAGAATTCACACTATTAGACAATGTATTGGTGCGTCCAAAGAAAGAATCCACAAAGGTGATTATCTCTTCTCTAGTACCATCAAGTAAAGATAAAGGCAAGGAGAAATTGATTGATGATGAAGGATGACAAGTTGCAGTTTCTAAAAAGACTGTAAAGATGGTAAAGCAATTGGAAGGCATCCTAGGCATTAAGTGGAAGTCACCACTTGAGCCTGTACTTGAGTTGAAAGAAAACCCAAGTTATGGGAAGGCTAGTTCATCTCATGAAAGACACTAGTAAATAAGGAAGGCTAAAAACTACTAGCGAAAAAAATAAATCAAAGAAAAAGAAAAAGATTGTAACGCAAAAGATCATCAACAACATGAATGATTACATACTAACGCAAAAGGTCATCGACAACATGGATGATTACATACAACCAGCAAGATGACCCATCACTTGCGATTTTACAAATCTTAATGATGAAAGCGGGGAAGAAGATGAAGAACTTCCCAGAATCTTGCTTGATGGTACATGAAGCTGATAACAGTTAGAGGAACTTTATTTCCCAAATGAAGATGAATCAGAGCCCACCATGTTGGAAGACATGAAGAATGTAAAATTAGGCAGTGATTATGAATCTTCAAGTTCATCATTAGGCGGAGGAGGCGATCTTTGAAGCAGCGATTCATCTAAGATTGGATGCAAAGAAGTAGCTCAAGTACGTTGAGAATTGAGTCTACCATCTCAATGAGGAAAGAGCTAATAAATAAAGATAAAGGAAAAGAATTGAAATCAATGAAAAAGTTATCCTAAGGATTCAAATAAGAAGCCTTCATCAAAGGGGACTATAATATTCTACATCTAAGGAAAATTCAGTATAGTGTATCTGAAGCACTTCTAATGTCAAGATCTTTGTAATACCTTAATTGAAGCTCTCAAAGACAAAAGTTTGAAGCATATTTCATTGGATTTGTCTAATGGAGGCTTTGCATGTTCAAGATCCTCCAACTGTCACATTTTTAGAAGAAGATCTTATGCTTGGGACTATAGAGCATAATTGCCCTCTATATGTTACATTTGAAAGTGATGAAGTTATAATACCGTAGATCTTAATTGATCCTGGTTCTTCCATAAATCTTATGAACCTAAGGACCCTCAGGTGGCTATCTCTAGATGTGCAACATATGGGACGAGATAAAGTTTTGGTCCAAGATTTCAATGAGAAGGGAGAAAATTGTTGGTCATTATTCTCCTCTCTTGGAGACCTCTACGAAGCCAAATTTCATGTGGTCAATGTGACACTTCATTGAGCTCTTCTAGGCCCATGGCTTCATAAGTATGGCATTGTCCCATCTACATTGCATCAATGTATGAAATATACAAAAATGGAGAAGAATGCCAAATTGTGGGTGACATGCAACCTTTTATGCATGAAATGAAGATTTATATCAAGATGCAATTACTTCCTTAGAGAATCAAAGCTAATAAAATAACTAGCAAATACTACATCACTTTAAAACCCATAAAAGAACAAGTTAAGAAGAGAGAAGAAAAATAAAGGAAAGAGATTGTTCCAAATATCCTAGGGATATAAAGAACAAGTCCAAAATCAATAACTTGTCCCTCATTTGGGTGCAAGAAGAAGATGAATGTGTTCCTTCTAAATCAAAGGTCCACACCTTCAAGTAAAATGCTAAAGGAGGAGGATAATTTTGACTCGATTATGAGTTTGAATCGCTTTTTTTAAGGTAAGGTGCAATGCACTACTTTAAAACAATCATAGATCCATCAATAGACTACACTGTAGTCACTCTTGTTCCTCCAACATTTTAAAGAAATCACCTCGAGAAACTCACAAGTCGAGGAACTTGTGACCTTTTATGCCTCCTCTCCAGAAGGTGTGGGCCATGAAGCCTATTTTATAAATCAGGGTGTCAGAGAAGATCCGATTGGGTAATGCAAGTTATCAAGAAGAGAAGCTATGCCCATAAGGATGCCAAAATATTACTCTCCAAAATGCAAACCTAATGTGTAGGCATAATATCCATCTGGGAGCAAGTAAGCAAAGGACTAAACTCTTTGAAATGATGTGGTACCCAAAAGGTTCTCAAACCATTGGTAAGAAAAACAACACACTACCAAAGGCCTTGGTTTCATCCAAGATAATGGTCACAAGAATACACTGCAGCTATATCATGAATAGAAGTTTGAGAATGATGAAGATGAGAATGACATTCTTAATGTTAGTCTCAAATAATGAAGTAGAAGTCAAGCCCGACACAAGAGCTTGAAGATGGTGAGCAGCTACTATGGATGAACTTAAAGAAATTAATTTGGGAACCGGAGAGGATCCTCACACTCATAAGTGCCTACTTCTCGAAGATAAAGTGGAAGAATTAAAAACTTTGCTCGTGAATTTAGGGTTGCTTTTCTTGGACATATGAAATGCCGCTTATCTCATGATAGCGGTTCACAAACTAATTAAGCAGCGGCCGTCAAGCAAGCCTCTAGAATGAGGCGGAGATTGAAGCAGGTGGTTGCAAAAACCAAGAAGCTCATTGAAGTTGGTTTCATTCAAGAAGAAAAATATGCCAACTGGATAGATAATATTGTCCGAGTGAAGAAAAAGAATGGTCAGATTCATATCTGTATCGACTTTAGGGACTTAAATAAAGAGTGTCCAAAGGATGACTTTTTGCTTCATATATCAGAGCTATTAGTGGATAATACTTCAAACCATGATATGTTCTCATTTATGGATGGATCGTTTGGATACAATCAAATCAAAATGGCTCCTGAAGACGCTAACATACCTTATTTAGGACACCAATCGGCATATAATGCTACACAGTCATGCCCTTCGGCTTGAAGAATGCTGGAGCAACATACCAAAGGGCTATGACGAATCTTCGATGAGTTGATTCATCAAAAAGTAGAGTGCTACGTTGATGACCTCATTGTCAACAGTATAGATTACAAAGATCACCTCGATAACTTAAGGATCGTCTTTGAAAGAATCAGAAAATATGATCTCAAAATGAATCCTCCCAAGTGCGCTTTGAGTCTCTTGGAAAGTTCCTTGGATATGTTGTGCACCTGATTGAAATTGATCCCAATAAAATGAAAGTAATTGTCGAAATGCCTCCTCCGAGAAGCCTTCGTCAACTTCATTCTATACATGGACATCTCACATTCATTAGAAGATTTATATCAAACTTGTCATGTAGATGTCAATCTTTTGCAAAGTTAATGAAGAAGGATATTCCTTTCAAATGGGATAAAGAATACCAAGAGGTTTTTGATAATATCAAGAAATATCTATTGAATCCACCTATTCTTGCAGCATCGATCCCAGGGAAGCCTCTCATCTTGTACACAGCTAAGAATCTCTGGTGCTTTGTTGGCATAATGAGGAAGGAAAGAGAATGCTTTATACTATTAGTTGAAGACTAAGAGCAAAATTATTCTCCAATTGAGAAGCATTGTTTGGCGTTAATTTTTTCGCCCAAAGTTACGTCATTACATGTTATCTCATAAAATTACCTTATCTCAAGGATCGATCCGTTGAAGTTCTTGATGACAAGACCAACGTTGTGTAGCACGATGGGCTATCCTTACTATAATTTGATATTACATATGTTTCCCAAAAGCGGTGAAGGGATAAATTCTAGCGATTTTTCTTTTCATCCATCCCAACCATTGCTTAATGATGATCTTCCCGATGAGATCATGCACATATATGAAAAAAAAGAAAAGCAACAATATGGGAATTACATTTTGATGGAGCTTCATCCATTAGATACTCAACCCTCAAATCTTCCAAAGGCTCGGTGTCGGTCTCATCTTGATCACACGAAGGTGGTATAATGAGACATTCTTATAAATCTCAACCATGAACCAACAACGAGTAGAATATGAAGCGTTGGTGGTGTTTAGAGGAAGCCATTTCCATGGGAGTCCGAATGCAAATTTATGACGATTCTCAACTCATCATTAATCAAGTGTTGGGCCTTTACAAAATCAACAAGTTTGAATTGATCATTACCACAAGCGAGTTCTCGAGCTTATGAAGCAAATTCCAAATGTCATTATGAGTCAAGTCTCGAGCTAGGAATAGCAAAGTGGCTTAGCTAAGTTAGCTAAAGAAATGGCGGTATGGATGATGATGACTACATACTAGTGTTTGCACTCTCGAGTCCTAGAGCCAATAAGTTTAAAATCCACTGGAAGAGGGGTCATCAAAAACATATCGTGGGATGCTGTTGCTCCTTACACTCCACACAAATTACTTCCAAAGTCAACAAGACAAGCCTCACCATTCAGAGAAAACTTCAACCTAAGGATGCCAAACCACAATGAAATCCTTATAGTAGAAGAAGGAAGATTGGAGACAACCTTTCGACTATTTCAAGGAAGGCAAATTGCCAAGCAATAAGTCGATAGCTGCACAACTTAAGAAAAGGCTTCACTATATGCTTATATTGGTAATACCATTTATCGTAGATCCTTCAAAAATATGTGGCTACGATGTTTGGGAGTATAAGAAGCCAACAAAGTAATTGTTGAAATTCATCAAGGACTTTGTGGCACACACCAACCTGGTCCTAAAATGGCTTTCAAAATTGAAAGAATGGGATACTAATGGCCGTCTATGGTAAAAGATTATATCGATCATGCCAAGAGATGCCATGAATGCAGTCTATAACATAATTCATCCCTCCAAATCCGCACGCGATAGCATCTTGGCCATTTGAGTGTTGGGGGATGGATGTAATTGGACTGATTGTTCCACCATCATTAGTTGGCCACCGCTTCATCCTAGCAGCCCCTGATTATTTCTCCAAGTTGGCTAAAGCCTCTCCATTCATGGAAGTCACAGTTGAACAGGTTTGGTGGAAATTTATATTCCATGTCTTCATCTATCCCCTTTTTCGTATGTTATGGTGAAAGAAGATAAATGAAAACAGGAATATAATCGCCTTGGTCGGATGCCATGCAGATCCACAGATGTACTTATTAGGATGATTAGGTACGACATTGAGGAGAGGTGTACTATCTCGAAAGATAGAAATCACCACCCTACAATGGACCTAATCACCAAAATAAGGACTCCTAAGGACGTTGGGTCTTTGAGATGTACTAGAGATTCTTCTCCTACTTTACATGAAAAAAAACATGTTTATTTTAAAGCTGTGTTCATTAAGTTCCCCTAGGGCTCCCCATAGTTAATTACATCAGGAATGCCTTAGGAAAACTCTCGATTAAGGTAAATGATCATTGTCTTTAAAGATTTCAATAGGGGTATCATCGATTAGTTCATTTTGAAGATCAAATAAGATTGATCAAAGAGAGAGTTATTATCGAAGCCAAATGAAGATAAATAGGATATGCTTACAATGTTAGGAAACCTAGCGAGCATCTCAAACTATCATATGATTGGAATTTATATTTTTAAAATTGATTTAATTTATTTGAGTTACATTTTTTATTAGAGATTTAGGACTTATGATTTCACAACACAAGATTATAGAAATGCCTAAGAGGTGAGAATTTATGTTTATGGCCCCCAAAGGGGAGAAGCAACCTCAGAATCTAAATCTAGGGAGCTTTGGCGAGGGCCAAAAACATAACATAAATCTAAGATAAAAAATGGGTATTTAGTTTGCCTCCACATGAGAGGACAAGTCATCCGACTGCTTAGATTTATAATTGCCTGGGGGTGGCTGACAACTAATTCCTCCTACGATTTTAAATTTATGTAGGCAAGTTGTATGCTTTATGCAAGATAGTTGAGCTGTTATTTATTTAGAAAGAGACTATCTTAAAACTCACTCCATAAGAGCCTAGATCATGTATGGGCATGAGTAATGACCTAAATCTAATACAATTCATATTACATTTTATTCTCATTTTGGACAATCATTTTGACTCAGGCTAATAGGATTCATATGCTTAATGTATGAGAAATAAGATTGCCAAAATCAGCAAGAATGGAGGAGGTGTGTTTCCACCATGTCTCTTAGAGGTCAAGCCAAGTTTCTCTAGCAAAGGTGGAAGCCCTCCAATCAAGAGTGAAATAAGATGCATTTATGCTTGATGTTATAAAAAAATACTCATCTAGTTCTTTTATCTTGATTTTAAGCCTAAGTTTTCTGTGAGGTTATGAGTTCTTTATTTTAATTTTGAATTGTTAAATTTGGTAGAAGATTTATTTTTTCCTAAGAGCCTAATCGTCATCCAGTTCATACATAAAGCAAGGAATAAACTAAGAAAAGGATGCCAATTAATGCAAAAACTAAACAAATTATCAATCAATTTTTAAAGCTAATCGCAAAAGAATAAGAGGCCATTATGGTCGGGCACCACCACAAAAACTTGAAAACAAATTGGGTTATACAACCCGGATTACAAATGAATTAAGTACAATTAAGCAAGAAATTTATTATTATGGGGGTCTTCAAGCTTCATTTCTTCATTTTTCTTTTCTTCTTTCTTCTTTGGTTCATTCTTTTGGATGGTTGGAAAGTGGATGCTCCAAAGGCTTCACATGGTACATAAGGTAAAGCCTTATAACCAATGCTCATCCCAATCCCTATAATAATTATTCCAAAATCCTAATTGCAAAAATTACATGAAATAGGAAAAATGGAAATCTAATTAACACATGCAAAATAGAGATTAGCTAAAATAAACTATACAAATTCTAAGCATATATATTGGACTTAACACCTCACACATGGGTGACTAAGTCCACATGGCCTATTGGATTATGCTTAGGGTATAAAACATAACAAATTATTTATAATTTATTTATTTCCTTTAAGCACAATCCCTATGAAGATAATAGTTAGACTAAGATCCTACCATTCTCTACACATTCACCTAACATCCAGTCTAAAATATTACATCACAAAACAAAAGCAAACATCAAGCCATGGACCATCCTAACTTAAAGCTAGAAGTGGTGATTTAAACTAATGTATGTGCTTTTAAGGTTTGTGTGGTATGCTTAGCTATGGCTTTAAGTTAGAGTTTTCTAAGTGTGAAGGATGTTCAACTTTAAGGACGGTTTCATTTAATTGGTTTAGTTATTTTGGGTTGATTTTATTTTATGTTTTAATTGATTTCAAGTGAATCCTACAATTAATTACTAAGTTGTAAAGAGAGGGAAAGAGAATATAACTTCTCTTTCCTTCCTAACTAAGTAATTTTTAAAGTGGATTTATGTTTTTAGTTTTGTTTAGTGAATGTTTTATTATGTGTTTTAATTAATCCTAAGTTTAGATGAACTCTAAACAAACCTATTCAAAAGAAATGCATTTTTAAAATTAAGTAAAGTGAAGTAAATTCACAAAACACACATCACTTCATTTCTTTCCCAGCATGTATAACATGCATATGAATGAATCCTAAGCATATCTATACATACCAAATGAGAATGTTTAACATACTTTATGATACATGCTAAGTAAGTTACTTAAGAAAATTTGAATGTTTATGATGCATGATTTTCATTAAGTAGAAAAGGGGTTTCTTATCTAATTTTCACATGCACATATGAGTATATGAAAGACATAAGTGAGTATGGTATCATTATTAGCACCAGGGATGTAAGGTACAAGACCTACTTGGGGCTACTTAAGTCTCTAACCCAGGGTTGTCGGACTAATATACCACTTTCCTTAAATACAAAACATGTGTGCAAAAAAAAATGGAATGGAAAAGAATGCAAAGTTTGTGTTGGTAGATTTACTTTTGTTTATGCAATTTTATATATACAAGTGTAGGTATCCTTCTTAAGTAGCATAGGAATGAATAGGAGATGGAATTAGGAAGTGTTTGGGTTCTTTTCAAATGAACTATACACTTTTAAATCTATTCAAAATTATACTAAAAGAGAAGAAGGAAAACTACACTAAGCACATCCTTATATTTTACTCACATGCAAGCTTATAAGTAAGATATAAGTAACACACTTTCAGTTTTGATAATTGATTCATATATTTTGAAAATAATTTGGATTTAATAGTGATAATAGCCACTCATATTCTTACTTTAGCCAAAATATGCAATTTGACATAAAGAAAACATTTTTATTTTAAATTTGATTTTTGAAAAGCATGAATGTATGAAATCATATGACACACATATTTAGCATGTTGGGAAAGAACTAAAGCAATGTAAGCATGTAAACACATTCGCCTTAATTAATTACTTAAGATAATCTTATGAAATAAGAAAGCTTAAAGTAAATCAAAGTTTGTTTAATGTGATTTTTATTTGATCTTGAGTTTGATTTAATTTGGAAAATGTGAGGTGAGTTTGCTATTCCTAACCCATTCAACATGTGTTTGATATTTTTGTTCAATTTTTAGATGATTAGATTCATTTTATATTTTGATTAGGTTAAGGTATGAATTAAGCATGTTAATTACCCCTTACCTACACCACCTTAACATAGTTAATCAAATAATTATGAGCTAATGAGATGACATAAAATCTCACAAGGAATTTAAATTTGCAATGCACCTAGGAAGAAAAGGCCTAATGCAATTTGGCTCATGATTAATAATTAATTAAGCTAAGGGGTTTAACTTAAGTAATTTCAAAACACTCCTCACACCTATGAGTTGAATTTTGATTTCCTTAATTGTTCTTAGGCTCTTGAACACCCAAGCATCTACCCAAGAAGGGTTAATTGAGTTCGGAAAGTTTTAAAATTTTGTAAAATTAATTAAGGGGATAATTAGTGAATTAACCCTTAATTAAAATTAAGAAAGAAAAAGGGGGTTTAAGGAATGACTTAGGGGAAATGCCCCAAAATTATTTCCTAAATATCCTATTCACTGAAACAGACCTTAATCAACTTCAACAAAGGATTAAATCACTAATCAAATTCTTAATTAACCTTAATTGCATTAAGAGGATAATTAAGAAATCAATTAGTAATTTCCCCAATTAAGCCACCAATAAATCCCAAGAAAATTAGAGGAGGTAGAAGTCATCCTCCAAAATATACTCAAGAAGTTTAGGAATAATTAATGAATTAATTAAAGGGTAATTAGTAAATTAACATTATCAATAAAACCCAAAATAAGAGAAAGACACTATTCAAAATCAACTAAAATTAATTTTATAAAATTCCTAATCAAATTATCTATCCAATTTATTTCATATTTTTTTGATTTTTCTATGTTGAGATATGAATTTTAGAAGTTTAGGTAATTAATTAGAATTATTTAAATCCTAATTAAATCTTAATCCCTTCCATGCAGTTGACAGCGACTTTACATGCGCGCTTGTATTTAAAATGTCATCATAGCGAGCGTGGCGGTGGCCTTCGCCTCGGCGTCGAGGATCGGTGAGAGATTAAAATCGAGGATAAAAAATATATATAACTTGTTTTAATCTTAGTCCATCCAAAATGGATGGGCGGCGAGATCCTTCTGATCTCCCACATGAGGCGTCCATGTTCAGGGGATGAAACTTCGATTGAGCGTTGATCCCAACCCATGCCATCAACATGCATAGAAGATCACATCTAAAGGTCAAGATCCTATGCCATTAACATTTCCTTCATAAAGCTCTACACCATATTCAATTTAATGATTAGGAAATGGCACCGGTGATCAGTGCTTATTTCCCTTGGAGAAGCTTATGGTTGAGACAGCTTTCTTAAATGTTTGAGGCGAGGTTGAGTGGATCTTCCTATGGGTCACCTCCTCCTTAGCTTGAGCTCTTTGTTCTAGGGCACTCCTCCTCTGCCTTTGAAGCTTGGGAAAGAGTATGGGTGCACTACTTCTCCGATGAAGCTTGAAGAAGGAATGGGTGAGTGTGGAGAAAGTTGGAAATTCAATTGAGCTCCCCTGTTTTCACTTAAGAAAAATTGAGAAGTTGGAAATTAAATATCCCTCTAAAAAGCTTAGGATCACTTGCAAATGGCTTTTATTTCTTCGTCTCACTCAATTGACTATGACTCTGTGTAGATTCAAATGAATTAGGGGGAGTATATCTCCCCCTTGGCAGTCGGACGATCGAGCATGGGCTTGCCATTTTGATCTAATTTCCATGATTCAGTGAGTTGTTTTAGCTGTTAGAGCTGTCCTTGAGTTTGTTCTAGGCTTGGAATGGTGAACTCCCCATGTGCTCCATTTGAGTGTAAGGAAGATTCCCATGTGGCCATTTCCATGCACATGGTCGTGTTGACCTACAACTAGGTGTCATTTAAAATTAAGTAAATGACATAGAGGTTAAATGCCCTAATCAATAATCAATTAAATTCAATTGATTTGAAAATTGACTTATGCCAAAAGCATCAAAATTAATTAAATGGGAAAGTATCAAATCAATTAAGGATCAATCAAATAATTAAAATCAAATTTTTAATGAAATTACATGCATATCAAAGTCAGGAAGCCTCGACAACGTCCGAATGACCTCCGTTCATGAAATTGATCACGCCGTTGTCGCCGAAATGTAATTCTATCAAACCGCCAACCGATTGGGCAAAGTGTGCATGGACATCGGTTAATTGAATGCGACGTCGCTTTAGACCTAACTTCGGATCACGTTGTCGACGACCTCGATCCGCGAAATTGATCGCCATTGCGTTGCACAACTAAAACACCTAAAATTGACACCATATTGCTGGGTTTTGTGCATAAATTAATATCACATAAAATAATATTAAATTATAATTAAATGGATTAATAGCTGCTTAATTTTTTTTTAATCCTATTGATCCTTTACCTACCAGCCGATTCTTATTAAGCGGCAATCAGCGTCGACCTGCACAACTCTATTCTCCTCGTTGACCTCACTCTCGACTCTTCCTCTCTCGTTTCTGCGGCTCTCGGTTGAAGCTCTTGTGCGGTTCCCTCCTCTGGAGCTCTCGTTCTTTGTTGGATCGTGATCCTCTCTTGTCTCGTTTTGAAGCTCTAGTGTCTATTCTCACGATCTCTCTCGGCTTTTCGAGGCTTTTCTCCCTCATGACTCTTCTTTTCTCGAGGTCCTCTTGACTCCTCTCCCTCTTCTTTCACTGAGTTCCTGCTCTCTCTCGGTTGGCTGAACCCTAAGCCGAAATCCCTTTTCCTTCTCCCCTTTTAGCAAATCAACATCTACAGGCCGTTTCTCTCTAACCTTAAGCTATTCTTATGCATTTGGTTATGCTAAAAATTAGGGTTTGCAAAATATGTTTAAATTCATGCTGAAAGTTTCCCTTTAGAAATTTGGGTTGATGTATGGCCCAAATCTCATGGTTATTGATTTATGAAATTTAAGTTGTTTAGTTTCTTGAAAAGATGATTTGGGATGATGTATCCAATGTTGTGTTGCATGCTATCTTTTAGGGGTAGTTATGATGCTACTTTCTTTGGAATTGGTTATACCGAAATCAAATCGATTTGCTTTCCTAAATGTGATGTTTGCTGAAATCATTTCTATGAGAGGGAAATAATTAATTTGTTATTTGAAGTGTCTTTGTTTGCTGAAATGTTGTGTTTGCAAAGGGGGAAATTGTTGAATTCATGTCTATAAGATGGGGAAAGCTATTAATTTGTTATCTAAAAGCATAATGCTTGCTAAAAAAAAAAAATTCTGGATAGGGGAAAATTGCTGAAATTATTTTACCTAAGGGGGAAATCCATTGATTGGCTTTTCTAAAGGGATAATGCATGCTGAAAATATTTTTACAAAATGAATTGTATGTATGTAATCTGTATATATTAGCTTGAAAGGATCAAATTTTTAAATGCTTGTATTTTATTTTAAGATAATATATTATTTGTGAAATTTTGCTTGCTTTTCTTATCTAGGAGAAATTAGCTTGCTATTGATGAGATATGATCTTTGTTCTCCTGAATTTCTGCTTCTTTGCAATTGATTTCCTATGAATTTATATATATATATATATATATATATATATATATATATATATATATATATATATATATATATATATATATATATATATATATTTTATATATATATCATATGCTCTTTCATATGCAAGCTTGAAATTTGTGATGTAAGTACCCATATGTTCTCCAACATGGTGAAATATTATCTATCAAAATTTCAGCTGTGTCTCACGACACACATACATGCCTTTCTTGGCATGGTGGGCGAAATCTCTCATGGCAACCCCACATGTGAGGGGAGGTGTTAATGATTATTATGCTTAATCAAATATACATAGACTTTCTTTCTATTTATATGCAAATCGAGCTTTAAATTTATTATTATAAGTGCCTACCATGTTCTCCAACATGGTGGGAAATCTTGCTATCAAAATTTTTACCATGGTGTCTCACGTATACCTATACATGCCTTTCTTGACATGGTGGGCCAAGTCTCTGGTAACCCCACATGTGGGGAGAGGGAGGAATTGTAAATTTTGATTATTGCTCTAATCAAATATACATGTAGCGACTTTCTTTACGTTTTATATGCAAATGCTTTAAATTTATTATTATAATACCATGTTCTCCAATATGGTAGGGAAAATATTCTATCAAAATTTGGCGGTGTCTCACATACACCATACATGCCTTTCTTGGCATGGGGCGCTCTCATGGCAACCCCATATGGGGAGAGGGAGGTCATGTAAATTGATTATTTTGCTCTTAATTAAATACATGCAAGCAACTTGTTTATATATACAAATGCAAGCTTTAAATTTATTATAAATGCTTTCCCAACATGATGGGAAAACTTGTTGCTATCTTTGTGCTAACTCATATCTGCCTTTCTTGGTGGTGAAATAAATTTTTGATCGTGTCTCACGACACCTACCATACGCCTTTCTTGGCGTGGTGGGCCTAGTCCCCAAAGTAGCCCCATGGGATGACGAGGGAGGCTGCAAATTTTCTTAAAAAATATGATAGAAAAGAAAGGATGAAATGCTTAGGTTAACATGTTGGCTTAAAATGCTTCTTTAGGTCATATGAATACTCATGCTTCAATCTCTATAGCTATCTTATTTATGACAAGTGATATAAAGTGGATTCTATCTGCACATGTTATGGAATACACATTAGACATATGCTCAAACTTAAATACCTTCCTACTTTACTTGTCATTCACACCATGATTTACATACATGAGACATAATGAAGACTTGAAGCAAACACATATGAAATAAATTAAATCTACCATATGACTTGACATATATCAAGAAGGTAAAAAAAATGGTTGAGTTAGAAAAGAAACTCACAAGTATATGTGACATCTTAACCCTTGCAAGATTGAAAGAGCTTAAACTTGTGGTATAAAGAAGAAGAGGAGAGTAGGAAATGTAGGTATTTTGTGAAAGGGAAATCCCCTCTTATTTATAGGCTTCCTTAGCCCTCTCCTTTTGTCATCTATTCTTATGGCATCGACACGTGGTGTCTCGTCATAAATTACATGTAAGGAAATCATCTAATGTAATGCCATTTGTCATATTGCATGCACATGCATGGACATGTGACATGCCCCTGTGCATCTTTATCACTTCCTTTGAAAGGGGACATAAATTCTTTGCCATACCTTCTTAATAAATTTAATGAGTATTTGTCCCCCACTTGCCATGAGCTTGCATGTGAAGGAGGTGGATTTTAAATAATCCACTTGTCCCTTTTAAATGGCATATGACATTTCATATCTTATCTTCTCCCCCCTTATCAAGAGAAATAAACATGGGCTATGGGTATTTGATCATATGGGCCTTTATGATGAGCTTTATGTTTCTGATTTGCACATAAAGAAAGGGTTCTTAGCCCAAATCAAGTGCCTAAATTCATTCTAGGCCCATTACCTTATACTTGATCATATGGGCCTTCAAAGCAATTAATTTTAGCCCCTCTTCTTTGCTGATTTGTTACATAAAGAGAGGATTTGTGGCCCAAAAAAAAATGCATATTTCTATTTTGGGTCTACCCATTTGATCAAATAAACTTCTTATTTTATTTACTATACCGTTGATTTGTGACATAAAAGCTTTTGTAAAATAATATATATTTTCTAAAGAGATATACTTCCTAGTTTGGTCTTGGACGGTCAGTTAACAAAACCCAAAAATCATATTGAAACTTAAACTTACAAATCGAACCTACATTTCAACTAGACATTCAATGTCCATACAACATTTTAAAGAACACATATGTATGTTGAAGTGTTCAAACAATAGGGACGTGCAAGTTAGGTATAAAATAAAAGAATAGATGTTATACTTTCTTTTGGTTTGTCTTAGTTAGTTAACAAAACTCAAAATTAAAATTGACATATAAACTCCAACTTAGACATTCTAAATATACAATTAAGAACAAATATCGTGTATGTTGGGTAAATACTAAGTCAAATACAAAAGAAACAGTCTACATCTTCGGTTTGGTCTTCAGTTAAAAAAAAAATTCCATATTGAAACCTAAACTTGCAAATTGAACCTACATTTCAACTAGATATTTAATGTCCATACAACATTTTAAAAGAACAGATACTTGTATGTATGTTGTAGTGTTCAAAAAATAGGGACATGTGCAAGTTAGGTATAAAACAAAAGAATAGATGTTACATTTTCCCGGTTTGGTCTTGGATGGTTAACTAAAACTCAAAATCAAAATTGACATATAAACTCCAACTTAGACATTCTAATGTCTACAATTCCAAAGAATAGATATCCATATGTTGGGTAAATACTAAGTCAAATACAAAAGAACAGTGCTACATCTTCCGATTTGGTCTTAGGTCTGTTAACAAAACCTAAAATGTGATATTATAAGAATTTCAAAATTAATAATATATGAAGCTAATTACATCATATAATGATATGAATCAACTCACATAGCTTTTAAAATTCAAATCCTCGAAGAAAAGACTCTAGTGATAAGGTTTTGAAGGATTATACTTCTTGAGATAATGAATTAGACCATCCTCTGTCAGAAAATCGAGCAGTAGACAAGGTTTATCAATTGATATTAACCCCAGAATCGAGAAGGGTAATTATAATTAAGATTTTAATGATAAATGATCATATATATTCAAATCTAAAATCAATCATAAAATGATCAAAATTCAAAGAAAATACAAAAATATAAATAAAATGAAATGAATTATTTAAATTAAAACTTAAAAATAAAGAAAATAAAATAATAAAATCAATCCACCCTCCATTGTTTTTATCTTGGTGGCAAATTAAGAAAACTTTTGCTCACAAAGAGCAATGTCAAATTAAATACATAACTACCTCAAATATTCCTAAAGCCCATAAGGGGCTGGCGTGTCCTCTGTCGCATGGTTTTATGGCACCACATAAATGGGTTATGACCGCCCTTTGACCGGGTGGTTCAGCGATATGACACCACTAAATTACGGTCATGGCATGACCGTATGT
Source organism: Cymbidium sinense (assembly GCA_021442155.1). NCBI lineage: Eukaryota > Viridiplantae > Streptophyta > Magnoliopsida > Asparagales > Orchidaceae > Cymbidium > Cymbidium sinense. The sequence continues at coordinate 79,257,067 of CM038228.1, read as the reverse complement.
TCTCGACGACTTTGCTCTTTGAGTAGAAATGTAGAATGTATTTGGTTGGGCAAAAAACCTATGTTAGCTAAGGAATGACTTATAGTTGTCCCCTTAGACAAACTCCACCCCAGTGTCAAGGATACCTTGGGCGACAACCCATGTGTTGTAAGATTCGGTCCTTGGGTCGACTACCTCTCGACTAGCGGACTAGGGATGACGGGATGGAATCATGGGATCTAGATAGGGTCGTCTCCCCACAAAAGTTTTAAATTAAAATAATAAATTTCATAAGTTCTAAGCTCCACTCGCAATTATATACTTGTTCTTTAATGATTCATTGACTAGCCTTAATCGAAAGTGCTCTCGGTATTGGGAGGGTAATTAACTATAGGGGCTGCATAAACACTTAGATATATAAAGTTCTCACCAAATGAGAATGAAAATCTGGTAGTGTCTTATCTACTATTCATCTACAAATTATCACCGACACTTTAAATGACTCTTTTCTTTTAGAAAGAGATTGGGTGGAATTTTCGGATCCCACAGATTTCTGGCGACTCCGTTGGGGATAGGTTTCTCTTTCCATCTTTGGCTAGTCAAATCTAAGTTATAATTGCAGTGGAGTATAAAAAAAAATGAAATGAAAATGAAATGGGAAATGATAAGTTAAACTTGACAACTTAAAAGCTTGCTACTCAAAGTCTTAAGTCATTTGAGATTTTATTTAGTGCATATGCTTAGTATGTTTTATCTTATCGTATTCATATTTTTGGAAGTAAGGTGATAGTGCAGTTATTTTTAATTGCTAATTTTTACCTTTAAACCGAATGGCACTGACTTTGTCTTGTTACTCTCGGCGGTGGCAACATCCGTTTGGCATCATCAATCAATCAAGCTGCTACCATCGGTTTGGTAGCGTTGGGATATTGAATGAGCAAGTTGCTAGGCCTCAACTTCGAAGTCAAACTTCGTCCACACGCCATGTGCAGCAATCTCTAAAAAGGCCCGCTAAAGTCGTGACCCTTACTGCTGTAGGGTCACTTCAAAATCGGTCTTTGAGAGGCTCGGCCCTTGGAGACACCAATCATGAAGAGGGTTATTCTTGCGGGACGGTCTCTTTTGTCCCTCATAATGCAATCGGCCGGTGAACCATTCGCCGGGAGGCATGATCTTTGAAGCTTCTTCATCGGAAAGAAACTTAGCGAGGCAAAGAAGAAAAAAAAAATCTTGGAGCATGCTCAACACTTACATGACATTTGCACAATTATGGAACCCGGCGGTAGTGTTCCCACCTGTCGGTTTGATAACCTTAAGTGGGTTAAATGGAACGCTCTCTTGGTCTCAAGCGTCCTTACGGACCCCTGACATCGGGTTCCGACTCCTCTGAGGAAACCCAAACTATATCTGCGAGTGCATCGGGTTCTCAAGTTGCCAAGGAGAGGGGCGATGAAAAGAAAATACCAAGGTCTGTTATCGATCTTGGGCTGCTCCTCGAGGAGACCTCATCCCGTAACTCAAATGCGGGGCAGATCCATGTCCCACGGTGAACATCGGGGTGTGACACTTGGACCACATGTCAGGAATCCACGAAAGGTCCGGTGGAAAGGTAGCAGATATGGAGGCTAGCCTCAAAAGAAATTTAGAAAGGCATGGCGTGACATCGGTGTGAATTCCAGATCCCAACTCAAATCTACCGGTGATGGGAGCCAAAAGAGGGCCCCAATGATAAGATATGATGGTAGACACCTTGGAGAATCCTCAGGGATCCGTCATCAATCAACTCCATCCCATCAAGAGGAGGTTAACTGATCGAAGCCCTCTAATGAAGAAATTTTGATTCCACTTGGAATCGGAAGTCCATGGAGCATCTAAAATTCGTGTCCAAGAGGGGCGAAGAAGAAGAGGAGGCAACAGTTGAAGTAGTGTATATGGCAACAAGTCGGTGAGCCATCATGTGCCAATATCAACATAGGCGTATGAACGGTACCTCCCCTCAAGAAGAACAAAAATGTTCAAATAGAGGAAGCATCCTCGAGTCTTGAGAGGAACAACAAGAAGAGGAAGAAGAAAGGAAGAAAATCCCACCTTCATAATACTACCACTTTGGCGGAGAGACAAATTCGGCGTCGGATGAAAGCCAAAGATAAAGAAATGCTTCGGTTGAATATGAAAATGAGCAAAATGATGATCTGAATGGCTATGATGATGCGATTAATGCGAGAAATATCGCAGTCCAACACTGTCCCCAAATAATCATCAAGCCTCAAATAATGACAATCCTCCAATAAATTTGATCTCACATGCTTCAAGGGTCCAAATTGAGCACGAGCGAGGATTGAAATAAATGAGTCGGCTTCGACAACACGCTTCTCGAGAATATACAAACTATATACGAAGCGTGGGACCTCTCAACTTGATATTATCTTGAATGAGAAGATTTATAAATGCGAGCGAAAAATTGGTGAGCAAAGGTGCCCATATCCGAGTATGATCAAATTCCATACCCAAAGGGATATTCAATGCCAAAGTTTAATCTCTTTGACAATGGTAATCCCTAAGCGACATCGATTCAAAGCATCCTGCGGTAACCACGGGGTAATGATGCATTATTATTCCAGATTATGTAGTTTAACCCATTTGCTTTGAATGGTATCTTTGAGTTATGACTCGATCAAGACTTTTAAACTTGAAAATATGTTCGTTAAAGGTTCGCCTTGATCAAAATAACAATTCGATCTTGAGAAGAGGAAAAAGATGAGTCGATCGATATATTCGCGTTGGAAATATGAGTATGAAATGTGAACAACAATTAGAAGAAGAGCATGCAATTCAATTACCGATGGGCAACATCGATGATAAGATGGCGCCTTATCTTTGCATGGCTTCAATTACCACATTTCAAGAGCTACTTGATAGGGTGGCTAAATTTGAGAAATTAAATTTATCCGTTCCGATGGCCAGCAAGATAAATTCAAAAGAGCAAAAGCTCAGACCGAAAAGAAAGGTGAAACACATTTCACCTCATGAAAGGATCTGAAGGTAGCGGTTGTCTATAATGTGACAAAGAAAAATACCTATCAAGAAAGAAAAATCAAGGCGATCACAATCCTGCAACCCAAGCTCATACTTGGAGGTAATGATGTACCTGAGGTCGATGAAGGCGACCAGAAACAAAAATGACTGATCAATGGCCCGACCTAAAAGAAAATGAACAAAGAGTATTCTTTTAAGAGGGAAAGTGTGGCCAAATTGTTTAAACATGCACTCAAAGTAGGTCTCCAACTACCAGAGTGTAAAAGACCTGAAGAGGCTGGACAAGCAGATAATCCTAATTATTGTCCATATCATCGGGTGCTCGGCCATCCTGTTGAAGATTGCTACATATTCAAAGATTGGCTCGAACGAAAATATAGAAATGGAGAATTCACATTGTTATGGACGGTGTATTGTGCGTCGAATCCACCAAAGTAATCACCTCATCTCCAATCTCAAGCGGCGATAAAGGCAAAGAGAAGTTGGTCGATGATGAAGGATGGCGAGCATGATCTCTAAAAAGATTGTAAAATGTTGAAAAGAAATTGGAAGGCGTTCAGGTATTGGTGGAAATCACCACTTGAGCAGTACTTGAGTTGAGACAAAACCTAAGTTATGGGAAGGCTAGTTCATCTCATGAAAGACGCCAAATGCAAGGGAAGGCTAAGAAACGCCAAACAAAAAATAAATTAAATAAAAGAAGAAGGCGTAGCACAAAATGTTACTACTATTGATGGTCATGCGCATAAAGGATCATCAATAATATGGAAGATTATACAATCGAGGCGACCTATCACGCTTGCGAATTCATTACAAATCTTCGATGAAGGGGAAGAGAAGAACTTCTCGAGTCTTGATGATGCATGAAGTTGATAACTTAGAAGAACTCTGTTTCCCAAATGAAGATGAATCGAGCTCACCATATCAACAAACATAAAAATATAAAAAGTGATTACGAATCTTAGTCTATCATTAGATGGGGCGAAGCGGTGAAAAAGCGAGTCATCGAAGATTGGATGCAAATGAAGTAGCTTCAAGTGCAGTTGAGAAGTGGTCGAGTCTACCATCCCAAGAGGAAAGAGCAATGAATAAAGATAAAGGAAAGAAATTGAAATCAATGAAAAAGTTATCCCTAAGGATTCAAATAAGAAGCCTTCATCAAAAGGGATCACTACATTTATCCCATCTAAGGAAAATTCTAGACTTAGTGTATCTGAAGCACTTAATGTCGAAGATCTAATACACCTTAATTGAAGCTCTCAAAGAGCAGGAAAGTTTGAAGCATATTTTTGTGACGTCTAACGGAGACCTTGCATGTTCAAGAGCCTCCAACCGTCACATTTTGAAGATGATCTAATGCTGGATTGCGAGCACAATCTCCCTCTATGTTACATGAAAGTGATGAAATTATAATCATGGATCTTAATTGATCCGGTTCCTCCTGAATCTTATGAACTTGAGAACTCTTAGATGGCTATCTCTAGATGTACAACATCAGGATGAGATAAAGTCATGGTTCAAGGTTTCAATGAGAAGGGAACTATCGGGTCATTCGTCCTCCTCTTAAATTTGGAGACCTCTACACGAAGCCAAATTTCATGTGATCGATCAGATATCATTGAGCCCTTACGGGTGACCATGGCTTCATAAGTATGGCATTGTCCCATCTACATTGCATCAATGTATGAAATATACAAAGGATGGAGAAGAATGCCAAATTGTGGGTGACATGCAACCTTTTGCGGTCTGAAATGAAGATTTATCAAGATGCCAGTTATTTCCTTCAGAGAATCAAAGCTAACAAAACAACTAGCAAATACTGCATCTACTTCAAAACCCATAAAAGAACAAGTAAAGAAGAAGGGGAAGATAAAATGAATAAAGGAAAGAGATTGTTCCAAATATCCCTAGGGATATAAAGAAACAGTCCAAAATCAATAACGTCCCTCATCTAGGCGTGATCTGAAGAAGAAGATGAATGTGTTCCTTCTAAATCCAAAGGTCCATGACTCTTCGGTAAAAGCTGAGGAAAATATTTTGACTCGATTATGAGTTTGAATGCTTTTGAAGGTAAGGTGCAATGCACCTACTTTAAAACAATCATAGATCATCTACACTCGTAGTCACTATTCCTCCCAACATTTTAAAGAAATCACCCTCGAGAAACTCACAAAGTCGAGGCGGTGACCTTCTATGTACCTCCTCTCCACGGAAAACACGGGAAGCTGTTTTATAAATCAGGGTGTCAAGAAGAGGATTGGGATTAATGCGCTATCAGAAGAAGAGAAGCTATGCCCACAAGGATACCAAAATATTACTCTCCAAAGATGCAAAACCTAATGCAAACATGGGGTCCAGTTGGGCGAGTAAGCAAGGACTAAGCTCTTTGAAATGATGTGGTACCCAAAAGGTTCTCAAACCATTGGTAAGAGAAATAAACACACTACCAAAGGCCTTGGTTTCATCCAAGACAACGGTCCACAAGAATATACCTATTATGCTATAACAAGAATAGAAGTTGAGAGTGATGATGAAGATGAGAATGTCATTCTTAATGTTAGTCTCACAAATAATGAAGAAGTAGAAGCCAGACCAACACCTGAAGAGCTTGAAGATGGTGGGGAGGCAGCTACTATGGATGAACTTAAAGAAATTAATTTGGGAACTGAGGAGGATCCTCGCCCTACGTTCATCGTTTCTACTTCCAGATAAAGTGGAAGAATTAAAAACTTTGCTCATGAATTCGAGGATTGCTCTTTGGACATATGCTGAAATGCTTATCCCGATATAGCGGTTCACAAATTAGCAATTAAGCGGATCACCAGTCAAGCAAGCCTGCGAATGAGATTGGAGGTTGAAGAAACGGTAATTGCGAAGCTCATTGAAGCTGGTTTTATTCGAAGAAAAATATCTGGCGGATATTGTCCCTGAAAAGAAGAATGGTGATTCATTATCATATCGACTTGGATTTAAACAAAATGTCCAAAGGATGACTTTGCTTCCGTATCGAATTAGTGGATAACACTTCAAACCACGACATGTTCTCATTTATGGATGGATCGTTACAATCAAATCAAGATGGCTCACGAAGATGAGAAGCATACCTCATTCGGCCTTGATATATATTACTACCGGTCATGCCTTCGGCTTAAGAATCTTTGGAGCTACATACCAAAGGGCTATGACACGAATCTTTGACGAGTTGATTCATCAAAAAGTAGAGTGCTATGTTGATGACCTCGTTGTCAAGAGTATAGATCGCAAAGATCATCTCGATGATTTAAGGATCGTCTTTGAAAGAATCAGAAAATATGATCTCAAGATGAATCCTCTTAAGTGCGCCTTTGGAGTCTCTTCGGGAAAGTTCCTTGGATATGTTGTGCGCCGTGGAGGGATTGAAATCGATCCCAACAAAATCAAAGCGATTGTCGAAATGCCTCCTCCAAGGAGTCTTCGTCAACTTAATCTGGGGACATCTCGCATTCATTAGAAGATTTATATCAAATCACGTCAAGTCGACCCTTTGCAAAATTAATGAAGAAAGATACTCCTTTCAAGTGGGACGAAGAATGTCAAGAGGCCTTGACGGTATCAAAATATCTATTGAACCCACCCATTCTTGCTCCAATCCGGAAAGCCTCTCATCTTGTACCACCGGAGGAATCTCTAGGTGCTTTGTTGTTGACATAATGAGGAAGGAAAGGAGAATGCTTTATACTATATTCGAAGACTAATAGGAGCGAGCAGCGTTATTCTCAATTGAAGCATTGTTTGGCGTTAATTTTCTTTGCCCAAAGCTACGTCATTACATGCTATCTCATAAAATTACCCTTATCTCAAGGATCGATCCGTTGAAGTTCTTGATGACAAGACCAAGCGTTGACAATTGCAGCGCGATGGGGTCATCCTACAATTTGATATTACATATGTTCCCCGAGAAAGCGGTGAAGGGGCAAATTAGCGATTTTCTTGCCATCCCATCCCATCCATTGCTTAACGATGATCTTCACGATGAGCAAATCATGCACATATATGAAAAGAAAAGCAACAAATGTGGGAATTGTATTTTGATGGAGCTTAGTCCATTAGATACACTCAACCCTCAAATCTCCCAAAGGCTCAAGGCGGTATCGGTCTCATCTGAAGGTGGCATACTGAGACATTCTTATAAATTAACTCAACCACGAACCAACAACGAGGCAGAATATGAAGCGTTGGTGGCAGGTTTAGAGGAAGCCATTTCCATGGGAGTCCAGAATCTGCAAATTTATGGCGATTCTCAACTCGTCATCAATCAAGTGTTGGGCCTTTACAAAATCAACAAGCTTGAATTGGCCTACTATCACAAACGAGTTCTCGAGCTTATGAAGCAAATTCCAAATGTCATTATGACTCGAGTCTCCAGAGCTAGGAATAGCAAAGCAGATTGCTTAGCTAAATTAGCTAAAGAAATGGCGAGTATGGATGACGATGACTACATACTAATCAGTGTTTATCGAGTCTATAGCCAATAAGTTTAAAATCCTCCCGGAAGAGGGGTCATCAACATAAATCGGTAGGGCGACTCATGTTGCTCCCTTACACTCCCTTACAAATTACTTCTCAAAGTCAACAAGACAAGCTTCAAACCATTCAGAAGAAAGCCTCCAACAGGAAGCACCAAAAACACAATGAAATTCTTGTAGAAGAGAGAAGGAAGGCGGAGCGACCCTTCTTCACTACTTCAAGGAAGGCAAATTGCCAAGTAATAAGTCGATAGTGCACAACTTGAGAAAAAAAGGTATGCTTATGTTGGCAATACTCTGTATCGTAGATCCTTCGAGCATATGTGGCTACGATGTTTGGGAATAGAAGAAGCCAACAAAGTAATTGTTGAAATCCATCAAGGACTTTGTGGTGCACACCAATCAGGTCCTAAAATGGCTTTCAAAATTAAAAGAATTGGATACTATTGGCCATCTATGGTAAAAGATTGTATCAATCATGCCAAGAGATGCCATGAATGTCAGGTCCACGGTAACATAATTCATCAGCCTCCAAATCCGTTGCATCCAACAATAGCATCTTGGCCGTTTGAATGCTGGGGGACAGATGTAATTGGACCAATTGATCCACCATCATCAGCAGGTCACCGCTTCATCTTAGCTGCCACTGATTATTTCTCCAAGTGGGCACCATTTAAAGAAGTTCTGGTGAACAAGTGACTAACTTCTTTACCCCAATATTATCTATAGATTTGGTGTACCACAATCATTTCGAATAATGTTGACCAAAAGTACTAAAGTTTATAAATTTCTGTCGACATAAGATTGATTGGCGATATTAATTTTATAATCAGAGCAAATGGCTTGGCTGAGGCATTTAATAAAATACTAGTCAAATTGCTTAGAAAAATTCTCACAAGAAATAAAAGGGAGTGGCATACCAAACTTGTGGAAGCGTTATGGGCTTATCGTACCACTTACAAAACTCCTACAAAGTCTACCCCCTATGCAGTGTTTGCAAGCTTTTACCACTCGAAGTTGAACTACCTTCGCTCCGAGTAGCCATTCAACAAAATCTCACCCAAGATGAGAATGCTCATCTACGGATGGAAGAGCTTGATGCGCTTGACGAGGTCAGGCTCCAAGCTCAGCAAAATCTAGAAGTCTATCGGGCGAGAATGTCCAGAGCATTCGATCATAGCATCCTCGAGCTTTTGAAGGAGAATTGGTCACGTGCGAGAAGACCAATCATCCCTCATCGCAATTGGCGGTAAATTTGAACCTAATTGGGAAGGACCTTTTGTTATTGAAAAGGTATATCAAGGAGGAGCCTATCATCTTGTGGACTTCAAAGGTGAAAGACCAATGCCGCCAATCAATGGTCGGTATTTAAAGAAATATTACACATGAAAGTGTGATTGGACAAATCCTGCATTTGAAAATCTTTATTGTCAAACACTTATGAAAATTTTCATTGGAAATTCTCTTGTAACACAAGAATGCATTTCCAAAATAAAATAAAATCCCCTTGAGGCAGGCATTTTTTTTATAGTAAAGTATCGGCGTTCGGTAAGAGGGGGCCTTTCTTTCTCTTTGGGTTGACATCGTACTAGTCGAGATCCCCATGCATACTCAAAATTATGTATTCAAATTCTCAAATTTAAAAGTCTTCTTGACCAAAGAAAATTTTCAAGTCAGAACTTCAACAAACCAAGTTGGAAGGACATTTTTCATCCCATCAAATCTAAAGGCTCGAGTTGGTGTATAAGGTCGGACCTCAATATGGTAGAGTCATGAGTCGCTTACTCAACACGCCACAAAGGCCGTAGTAAGAGATCCCCATCTCGTTAGCAGGATAAAATCCTTCATCAATTGCTCAAGTCCGCACTCAAGTGGGTGTATAAGGTCGCTCAACCCAAAATATGGCCAGTCGGTGGATCTGCTTACTCAACACGCCACAAAGGCCGTAGTAAGGGATCCTCCTACTTCGTTAGTTCAAAGACAAGAGCATCCAAATCCCCAAATCTCTCCAACTTGGTGAGTTCAAGTGACCCAGACTGGGAAATTATCCCTATTGGTCGTAAGGTCATCTTTCAAAATTCTACAACAAACAAAGATATCCTTACTTGAGAAGGCACTAAGCCGAGTTTGGAATCAAATACAAACGTAAAATCTCAACTCCTTCAGTAAGTCTATCAAAGCAGAAAGCAAGGCGAAGGAAATTCTTCTTCGAGTCCAATCAAAAAGCGGAGGAAGAAGCTATCCCAATGTTAGGTATAAAATTTAAATGCAACTAAGGGAGTTTTGTCATCAAGATGTTCATTACATGTGCAAAACCGGGTGATGACTCTTTGCCATTGATCCAACACAAGCTCTGAGAGCTGGGTCGTCGGCATTTATCCTTCTACAAGCCCGCGAAAGCAGAAAGCTAGGGCAGAAGGTAATTTTGTATCGCCTGACGAATCTCTGAGATGATTCAGGACTTTCCTCCATCAAATCCGTCAAGGCATGAGGCCAGGATAAAGGGAGGCACAAGATATCTGAACTGAGATGAAATCTTCAACAAGTCCGTCAAAGCACAAAGCTGGGATCAAGACATTTATCTCATAAACTCCATCAAGTCAACAGCCTAAGGCGAGGAAATCAATCCCAAAGTTGAGATGAAATCTTCAACAAGTCCGTCAAAGCACAGATAGACATTCTCATCTCACCGACTCCATCAAGTCCACGATGCACAAAAATAAAACCAAGATTTTCATCTCAATAGACCATTAAACGAAGAGAAATCATGGCAACAACAGATTGTTGGTCAGATTTTATTCATGAAAATTCCAAGTACATATGAGATACAAGTAAAGAGAAAATACATCAAACAAGTCTCAACAAGAAAATAACAAAGGGGGTTGAAATTCAATCATCAGTCATGATCATGAGACAAATATCACTCTCTCTGGTCGCAAGTTCATCATCTTGCATGACCAAAAAGCTTAGGCTTGAGACAGTAGTGATGCTTTCAATGAGCACCAGGATGAATTATGCTAAGGGTTTTCATTTGTCGACTAAAAATTCGCCCTCCCGACATAAAGTCTCCCAATAGCACAATTCCTCTTCACCCAATCCGAAATGAGCCAAGAAGTTTAGCACGGTATTTGCATCTCTTGAAAAGCGGTCGAGTGGTATTGGTGAGCCGGGTCCAACCAGAAATCAGCCACGAAGAAAATCACGCTTCTCCTCATAAATACGCCATCATGGAGTCCGATATGATGCATGCCTCCAATGGATTTCAGGGTAATCGATCCCTTAGGACGCTAAAAAAAAAAAGAAAGGAAGAAGGAGAAAGAAGAAGAAAATGGAAATGAGACAAGAAGAGTGTTCCCTTGTCTGGCATATGATGACCAAATAAATCCCACGAAAAGAAGAGAAAGATCTCAACAAACACGTCCGCCTCCATGTGCGCACCTTGTTTGTTGGGGGGCATTTGTTGACCTACAACTAGGTGTCATTTAAAATTAAGTAACTGGCATAGAGGTTAAATGCCCTAATCACAATCGAAATCAATTAAATTCAATTCGATTTGAAAATTCGACTTCAGAATGCGTCGAAAAGCATGAAAATTAATTAAATGGGAAAGTATCAAATCAATTAAGGATCAATCAAATAATTAAAATCAAATTTTTAATGAAATTACATGCATATCGAAGTTGGGAATCCCCGACAACGTCCGAACGACCTCCGTTCGTGAAATTGATCGCCGTTGTCGTCAAACGCCAAATTCTATCAAACACGCCTTCCGAGACCGCAAAGTGTGCGCAATCAATTGCTTGCGACGCCGCAATTTAGACCTAACTTCACTTCGACCGCCGCTAACGTTGTCAACGACCTCCATCAAAATTGACGCGCCGCTATGCTCGACATAACTAAAACACCTAAAATTGACACCCATATTGTTGGTTTATTGTATAAATTAATATCACATAAAATAATATTACATTATAATTAAAGGGATTAATAGCTGCTTAATTTTTTTTAATCCTATTGATCCCTTACCGCCACCCCATTTCATCGAAACGACTAATCAATGATCGACTCACTCGACAACTCTATTCTCCTCACATTGACTCACTCTCAGACGACTCTCCCTCTCTCTCGCTTCTGCTTTCTAAAGCTCTGGTTCTCTCGCTTCGGCTGAGCTCTCTTTCTTGTTTGATCGATCCTCTCTTGGGCTCTTGTGTGATCTTCTCCTTCGACGATCTCGCTTTTGTTTTCTCGAGGCTTTTCTCCTCACGACTCTCCTTTTTCATGCGAGGTCCTCAGTTAGCTCCTCTCCCTTGTCGACTTATTAAACTCTCAGAGCTCCCTGCTCCTCTCGCTTGCAGAACCCTAGCTAGAAATCCCTTCTCCTTATCCCCTTTAGCAAATCAACAGTCGTTATCTCTAACCCTACTATTCTTATGCATTTGAATTAGGTAAAATATGCTTAAATTCATGCGAGTTTCCTTTAGAATTTGGGTTGATGTATGGCCCAAATCTCATGCTTATTGCTTTTATTTATGAAATTTAAGTTGTTTAGTTTTGAAAAGATGATTTGGGATGATGTATGGCCCGTTGTTTTTGCATGCTATCTTTAGGGTAGTTATGATGCTACTTTTGAATTAGTTATACCTAAGGAAATCAAATCGATTTGTTTTCCAAGAATGTGATGCTTGAAATCATTTCTATGAGAGGGAAATAATTAATTTGTTATTTGAAGTGTCTTTGCAAATGTTGTGTTTGCAAAGGGGAAATTGTTGAATTCATGTCTACAAGATTGGGAAAGCTATTAATTTGTTATCTAAAAGCATAATGCTTGCTAAAAAAAAAAAAAAAATTCTGGATATGGGAAAATTGCTGAAATTATTTTACCTAAGGGGGAAATCCATTGATTGGCTTTTCTAAAGGGATAATGCATGCTGAAAATATTTTTATTAGAGGGAAATTGAATTGGTTTGCTTCTAATGTGTATGATACATGCTGAAAGTTTTTTTATGAAAGGGGAAAACTATTAGCTTATTGTTTAGAGGCATAAAGCATGCTGAAATTTATTTTATGTAAGGGGAAATTAATTAGTTTTCTTTTCTAAAGGGAATGCTTGCTGAAAATATTTTCCTCTAAGGGGGAATCAATCATTTTGTTATTTAATGGGTAAGACTGAAAATATTTTCATCTAAGGGGAAATCAGCTAATATGTTATTTGACAAGTATAAGGCTTGCTAAACTTTCTTATCTAAGGGAGAAATTAATTAGCTTGCTGTTTGATGAGATATGATGCTGTTCTCCTATGAATTTCATGCTTCTACTTTGCTTCAATTGATTTCCTATGAAGGGAATTATATATATATATCATGCCTCTTTCATATGCAAGCTTGAAATTTGTGATATAAGTACCTACCATGTTCTCCAACATGGTAGGGAAATGCTATGCTATCAAAATTTTGGCCGTGGTGTCTCACAACATACACCCATACATGCCTTTCTTGGCATGGTGGGCAGGCCCAGTCTCTCATGGCAACCCCATGGGGGAGAGCCGGGAGGCTGTTGTAAATTTTGATTATTATGCTCCTAATCAAATATACATGCAAGCAGCTTTCTTTTTATTTATATGCAAATGCAAGCTTTAAATTTATTATTATAAGTACCTACCATGTTCTCCAACATGGTAGGGAAATGCTATGCTATCAAAATTTTGGCCGTGGTGTCTTATGACATACACCTATACATGCATTTCTTGGCATGGTGGGCAGGCCTAGTCTCTCATGGCAACCCCCACATGTGGGGGGAGGCTATTGTAAATTTTGATTATTATGCTCCTAATCAAATATACATGCAAGCAGCTTTCTTTCTGTTTATATGCAAATGCGAGCTTTAAATTTATTATTATAATTACCATGTTCTCCAACATGGCGAGAAATGCTATGCTATCAAAATACTGGTGTCTCACGACATACACCCATACATGCCTTTCTTGGCATGGTGGGCAGACCCAGTCTCTCATGGCAACCCCCACATGTGGGGGGAGAGCCGGGAGGCTGTTGTAAATTTTGATTATTTTGCTCTTAATTAAATACATGCAAGCAACTTGTTTATATATACAAATGCAAGCTTTAAATTTATTACTATAAGTACATACTCATATTTTCCCAACATGGTAGGGAAACTTGTTGCTATGCTGTGCTAACTCATACACGGCTTTCTTGGCATGGTGGGCAAATAAATTTCGGTCGTTGTCTCACGACACCTACCATACACGCCTTTCTTGGCATGGTGGGAAGGCCTAGTCCCCCGAAGTAGCCCCCTATGCGGGGATGACGCCGGGAGGTTGCCGAAATTTTCTTAAAAAAATATAGATAGAAAAGAAAGGATGAAATGCTTAGGTTAACATGTTGGCTTAAAATACTTCTTTAGGTCATATATGAATACTCATGCTTCAATCTCTATATAATGAAAGCTATCTTATTTGTGACAAGTATGACATAAAGTGGATTCTATCTAGCTTGACATGTTATGGAATACACATTAGACATATGCTCAAACTTAAATGCCTCCCTACTTTACTTGTCATTCACACCATGATTTACATACATGAGACATAGTGAAGACTTGAAGCAAACACATGAAATAAATTAAATCTACCATATGACATGACATATATCAAGAAGGTAAAAAAAAAATGGTTGAGTTAGAAAAGAAACTCACAAGTATATGCGACACAACTTAACCCTTGATGCAAGATTGAAAGAGCTTAAACTTGTGGTATAAAGAAGAAGAGGAGAGTAGAAATGTGTATTTTGTGAAAGGGAAATCCCTCTTATTTATAGGCTTCCTTAGCCCTCTTTTGCCATCTATTATGGCATCGACACGCGTGTCTCATAAATTGCATGCAAGGAAATCATCTAATGTAATGCCATTTGTCATATTGCATGCACATGCATTGACATGTGACATCCCTGCATCTTTATCACTTCCTTTGAAGGGGACATAAATTTTGCCATACCTTCTTAATAAATTTAATGAGTATTTGTCCCCCACTTGCCATGAGCAGATGTGAAGGAGGTGGATTTTAATTAATCCACTTGTCCCTTTTAAATGGCATATGACATCTCATATCTTATCTTCTTCCCCTTATCAAGAGAAACATGGGCTATGGGTATTTGATCATATGGGCCTTTAAAATGATTTATTTCAGCCCCTTTATGTTTGCTGATTTGTCACATAAAGAATGGGTTCTTAGCCCAAATCAAGTGCCTAAATTCATTCTAGGCCCATTACCTTATACTTGATCATATGGGCCTTCAAAACAATTAATTTCAGCCCCTCTTCTTTGCTAATTTATTATATAAAGAGAGGATTTGTGGCCCAAAAAAATGCCTATTTCTATTTTGGGTCTATTACCTTACATTTGATCAAATAGGCTTCCAACATAATTTATTTCAGCCCTATACCCTTGCTGATTTGTGACATAAAAGGGGTTTTTTAAAAATAATATGCATATCATATTTTCTAAAGAACAGAGATGCTATACTTCCGCTTGGTCTTGAACGGTCCGTTAACAAAACCCAAAAATATCATATTGAAACTTAAACTTGCAAATCGAACCTACATTTCAACTAGACATTCAATGTCCATACAACATTTTAAAAGAACAGATACTCGTATGTATGTTGAAGTGTTCAAACAATATGGACACGTGCAAGTTAGGTATAAAATAAAAGAACAGATGTTATACTTCCCGGTTTGGTCTGCGGACCGGGTCCGGGTTAACAAAACTCAAAAATCAAAATTCGACATATAAATTCCAACTTAGACATTCTAATGTCCATACAATTCCCAAAGAACAGATATCCGTATGCATGTTGGAGTAAATACTAAGTCAAATACAAAAGAATAGATGCTACATCTTCCCGGTTTGGTCTTCGGACCGGGTCCAGGTTAACAAAATCCAAAAATGCCATATTGAAATCTAAACTTG
Organism: Cymbidium sinense; assembly: GCA_021442155.1. Lineage (NCBI taxonomy): Eukaryota > Viridiplantae > Streptophyta > Magnoliopsida > Asparagales > Orchidaceae > Cymbidium > Cymbidium sinense. The sequence goes on along the minus strand of CM038228.1, from coordinate 79,241,563 downwards.
CAAACTGAACCTACGTTTCAACTAGATATTTAATGTCCATACAACATTTTAAAAGAACAGATACTTGTATGTATGTTGAAGTGTTCAAACAATAGGGACATGTGCAAGTTAGGTATAAAACAAAAGAATAGATGTTACATCTTTCCGGTTTGGTCTTCGGACCGGGTCCGGGTTAACAAAACTCAAAAATCAAAATTTGACATATAAACTCCAACTTAGACATTCTAATGTCCATAAAATTTCCAAAGAACAGATATCCGTATGCATGTTGGAGTAAATACTAAGTCAAATACAAAAGAACAGATGGTACATCTCCCTAGTTTGGTCTTCAGACTGGGTCCGTGTTAACAAAACCTAAAAATGTGATTTTATAAGAATTTCAAAATTAATAATATCTGAGAAGCTAATTCTATCATATAATACAAGATATGAATTAACTCACATAGCTTTTAAAATTCAAATCCTCAGGAAGAAAAGTTCTAAACCCGATCCTCTATGTTCAAACTAGAGTGGACAAGGTTTTGAAGGATTATACTTCTTGAGATAATGAATTTAGACCTGATCCTCTGTAATAAATTGGACAAAGTAGACAAGGTCTATCAATTAATATTAACCCTAAAATCGAGAAGGGTAATTATAATTAAGATTTCAATGATAAATGATCATATATATATTCAAATCTAAAATCAATCATAAAATGATCAAAATTCAAAGAAAATACAAAAAATATAAATAAAAATGAAATGAATTATTTAAATTAAAACTTAAAAAAATAAATAAATAAAATCAATCCACCCTCCAATTGTTTATCTTGCGGCAAATTAAGAAAACTTTGCTCACAAAGAGCCAATGTCAAATTAAATACATAACTACCTTCACACTCAAATATTCCTAAAGCCCGTAAGGACGTGGCCCGTGTCCTCTGTCCGCATTATTTTGCCGCGATATGGCACCACATAAATGGCGATTAGGACCGGAGCCCTTTGACCGGGTGGTTCACCGCGATATGACACCACTAAATTACGGTCATGGCCGCAGCCCGTATGTTCCCGAAAGGCTTTGCTCTTTGAGCTGTGAAATGTAGAATGTATTTGGTTGGGCAAAAAGCCCTATGTTAGGTAAGAATGACTTATAGTTGTCCCCTTAGATAAACTCCACCCCAGGTCTACAAGGATACCTTGGACGACGTAACCCATGTGTTGCTGACAAGGATTCTTCGTCGACACTACCTCCTCACTCGACTGGGGATCATGTGACGGATGACTAACCATGGGATCTAGATCGGGCGCGTCATCGTTCCCCACAAAAGTTTTAAATTAAAATAATAAATTTCATAAGTTCTAAACTCCACTCACTGCAATTATATACTCGTTCTTTAATGATTCATTGACTAGCCTTAATCGAAAGTGCTCTCTCAGTATTGGGAGGGGTAATTAACTATAGGGGCTTGCGCCTATAGGAAACCTGAAACCAGATATATAAAGTTCTCACCAAATGAGAATGAAATCTCTGGGTAGTGTCTTATCTACTATTCATCTGCCTTCTGAAATTATCACCGACACTTTAAACGACTCTTTTCTTTTCCGAAAGAGGTCGGTGGTGAATTTTCGGATCCCACAGGTCAGTTTGGCCATTGGGTCAAGTTGGGCTGACCTAAACCCATTAGGTTGTGTGCACCACCCTCCATAGTATTCACTTGATCAATTAGGAGAATATCAAGTAGGTATGAAGAGGAATTGACCAAAAATAATGGATTTGATCAAAATTTATCCTATGGCCTAGGGGTAAAATGGTCATTTGGCTAATTTTTGAATTTGAGTATGTTTGGTATGTTGAGAAAATAGGTTTGGCCATGTTTCATTGGATTTGGAGTTCATTTAGTGTGGTTTGCTCATGTTGACCCATTTAGGTCAAGATGGGTCAACTTGTGACCAAGTGGTCAAATTTGGTCAAACCAAGGGTTGGGCCAAGTTCATATGACCATTTGAAATATTTTGGTGGCTTTGGTTTGATTCAATTTGGTTTAGGTTTGAATTTGGTTCACATGACATCATTTAGGTCAAATGGGTCAAGTTGACCAAATTGATTCATTTGACCTATTTGAGCTAGGTCATGGGTATGTTTAGGATTTGTTGGTCATATGAAGTGGATTGATATCTTTGTTTCTAATTAATTTTAGTTAAGTTTGAATTTGGCTCAATATGACTCTTTAGGTCAAGTTAGGTTCAAGGTCAATTGGGCTAGATTAGGTCTAGTTGGCTAATTGAGGCTTTGGTCAAGTTCAACAAGTGATTTGGAATGAACTTGACCCATTGGTTTCAATCAATTTAGCTTAGAACAAGTTTTGACATATTTTGACTTTTGAGGTCAAGTTGGGTCAACTTGGGTTAAGTGGCCAATTGGGCTTGGTTATGCTCAGATGTTTACTTGGTCAAGTTCAAACATTGATGATGAATGAGTCTTGATTAATGGTTTCAATCAATTTAGCCTATGGTGAATTTTGGCTATATTGAGTTTTATTTTGGCTAAGTGTTGACTTGGTCAACCCTAAGGTTTGGCCTAGTTTGACCCAATTTGATTGATTGATCATGTCATGATGATTGTTGATCATGATGAGAGGCATAGATGGGCTTAGTTCAATCTAATTTGGTTAGGATTAGAATTTGGCTCATAAGAGGTACTTTAGGTCACTTTGGGTCAAGTGAGCCTAAGTGGTTCAAATGGCTCGGTCAAAGCTTGATTTGAGTTTGATTGAACTTGTATATGGACGTATGATTGAAATATAAATCCATTTGCAAGTGGTTTGAAGCCAAATGGTTTTTGATTCATTTGATAATTTCATATTCAAAGGAAGAACATGAATGAATTTGGGGTTTGATTTTTAAATTGAGTTTTGGTTAAGTGATTGAAGTTTTTATTTATATTTGGATTCATGATTGAAGGATTGATTGAATCATGAAGGAAAATTAAGAGTTTGACTTGATTTGAAGTTGATTTGACTAAGTTCAAGATTTTGACTTGAAAGGCTTAGGTTGAAATTTGATTGAATTTGAGTTTGATTTTTGGAGTTGGTTTTGGTTGTTTAAATTTATATTTCATTTATATATGTGAATATAAATGAGAATATAAATGGACTATGAGAAAATTCCAAGGATTTGAAGTGATTTGATCATGATCTAGGCTAAGTCCTTAAGAGGGAGATTAAGGATTTAGGAAAGATTTACTAAATTGATTTTAAATTTTGGTTTTAATTTGATTGATTTGAATTTAGATTTCATTTATATATGTAAATATAAATGAAAATATAAATGAGTGATGAGAAAATTTCATGAATTTGAATTTATTTGAATATGATTTAGGCTAAGTCCTTAAGAGGAATTAAGGACTTAGAAAATATTTGAAACTTGAAATTTCAGTCATGTAGTATTGATTTGAGTTTGGAGAAACTCAAATAAGTTTGATTTGGAGTTTGGGAAAATCAATTAGGATTGATTTGGAATTTGACTTGAAGGAAGGAAGGTGAGGAATGGTTCAAGCTAAGGGTAGGCAAGTTTTCTTAACACCTCTAAGGCATGACCTATTCCTATGGCTAACCCTTCTAAGTCTTTAGGGCTAGGTTGAGTATCCACCTAATCACTAGATGTGTCTTAAGATTAAGAACTCTTAGTATTTAAGAGAAGCCCTATGCCTAAGATGGAGGGGTAGAGAGCTCATTCTAAAAATGATGTCAACAATAGGTGACCGACTTGTTCACCCATAATATTGTCTACAGATTTGGTCTGCCACGCTAAATCATTTCAGACAATAAGTTAGCCTTCAAAAGTACTAAAGTATATAGATTTACAGTTTGGCATAAGATTGATTAGAGATACTCATCAATTTAAAATCTGAGGGAAAATGGCTTGGCTGAGGCTTTCAACAAAACACTAGTCAAATTATTCAAAAATCCTTACAAAAAATAAAAGAGAATGGCATACCAAGCTTATGGAAGCATTACGGGCTTACCGCACCACTTACAAGACTCCCACCACTTACAAGACTCCCATAAAATCTACCCCCTAGGAGCTGAGGCAGTTCTACCACTCAAAGTTGAACTACCATCGCTTCGAGTAACCATTCAACAAAATCTTGCCCAAGATGAGAATGCTCGTTTACGGATGAAAGATCTTGATGTGCTTGATGAGGTTAGGCTCCAAACTCAGCAAAATCTAGAAGTCTATCGAGCGAGGATGTCGAAAGCATTCGATCATATAGTATGTCCTGAGCTTTTCAAGAAGGGGAATTAGTTCTGGTGCTAAGAAGACCAATTCATCCCTCATCAAAAAATAGGCGATAAATTTGAGCCTAATTGGGAAGGACCCTTCATCATTGAAAAGGTATATCAAGGAGGAGCATACCAGCTTATTGACTTCAAAGGTGAAAGACCAATGCCACCAATCAATGGTCAATATTTAAAGAAGTATTATACATAAAAGTGTAATCAAACAAATTCTATGCTTGAAGTTTTCATTGTCAATCACATGTATAAGTTTTACTCAGAAACTCTCTTGTGACACAAGAACACATTTTGATGTAAAATAAAAATCCCCCTGTCATACAGGGGCATTTTTTAAAATTTTATAGTGAAATGTTAGGATTTTCTTGTGAGATAGGGGCCTTATTTTCTCTTTGGGGGACATCGTGCCTAGTGCCAAGATCCCCATATGCATACTCAAAATCATGTACACAAAATTTCAAGCTTAAAAGTCTCACTGACTAAAAAGAAAAATTTTCAAGTCTGTGGAATTTAATAAATCAAGTTGAAAAAGAATCTTTCATTCATACATCAAATTTAAAGGTTTGAGTTGGTGTATAAAGTCAGACTCAACATGCCCAAATATGATCGAGTCGTTGACAGATCTGCTTACTCAACATGCCACAAAGGTCGTAGTAAGAGATTCCCATCTCGTTAGCGATGATAAAATCCTCCATCAATCGCTCAAGTCCAAGACTCAAGTGTGCATAAGGTCAGACTCAACATACCCAAATACAACCTAGTTGCTGACAAATCTGCTTACTCAACATGCCACAAGGTTGTAGTAAGGGATCCTTCTACTTCGTTAGTCCAAAGGCAAGAGCATCCAAACCTCCAAATCCTCCAACTTCAGGAGTTTAAGGAGCACAAACTGGGAGATCATCCTTATTGGTCGTAAGGTCTTTTTTCAAAATCCAACAAAAAAATATCCTTACTCAAGAAGGCACTAAGCCGAGTTTAGTATCAATGTCAAATGTGAAATCTCAACTCTTTCAATAAATCTGTTAAAGTAGAAAGCAAAGATCGAAGAAAACTCTTCTTTAGCAAGTCCAATCAAATAGAAAGTAAAGGATCGAAGAAGTAATCCCAATGTTCATATAAGGCCAAAGGCTGAACTGAGTCACATCATCAACATGTCTGTTATGTGCAAAGCATAGACTGATGACTCTTTGCCATTGACCCAACACAAGCTCTAAGGGCTAGGTCGCCAGCAGACATCCTTCTATAAGTTTGCAAAAGCAGAAAGTTAGGGCAGAATGTAATTTCGTATCACCTGACAAGTCATTAAGACAATTCATAAATTTTCTCCATCAAATTTGTCAAGGCATGAAGCCAGGATAAGAGGAAATATAAGATACAAATCCCCGAGATGAAATCTTCAACAAGTCCAAAAGCACAAGTATATGACCAAAGATATTTTTATCTTAGCAATAAATCATCAACTCAATCAAGTCCACTAAGGTACAAAGTTAGGACAAGAGGAAAATAGATGTAATTTTAACAAGTCCATCAAAGCACAAAGCATAGAACTAAAGACATTCTCATCTCACCAATAAGTCATCAACTCCATCAAGTCTACTAAGAGACAAAGTCAGGACAGGAGGAAAATACAAATTTTAAACTCTCACGAGGAAGTCTTCAACAAGTCCGAGCATGAAGCAAAGATTGAAGACACTCTAAATTCTCTTGACAAGTTGATGATGACAAGTCAAAACATTTTCATCTAGCCTATCAAGCACAAGACATTGGACTGATGACAACTTCTACCGGTTCAACGAGCTAATGCAGCCGAACTGATGAAATTCAAATGCTTGTCCAACCTAAGAGTTATACTCATTTCCATCAAAGGGCAATGATCAGGAATTATTAAAAGTTATTTAAATTACAACTTAAGCATGACATCCAAACAAATCTCTTGGAGATCCGCAAGGTCAACTTATTTGCAACAGACATAGTCTACTCCATGCATGAACCATGTTTATTGGGGGGCATTTGTTGACCTACAAGTATATGTCATAATTCAAACTAAGTGTATATATCAAAATTATAAAAATCAATGTCGACGTCGCATAATCGGAGTTGAAACCTCCTAATTGCAATCAAATTTGATCAAAAATCATCCAAATCTAAAATTTGGCTTCATAATTATGCTTAAAATATCAAAATTAATTAAATAAAAATATTAGATCAATTAATAGCCAATTAATTAATTAAAATAAATTTTTAATGAAATTACATGCATATCGAAGTTGGGAAGCTCGATATCCGAATGACTTTCATTCACCAAATTGATTGTGCCATTGTTGCTGAAACTTCAAAATCTATCAAATGATGTCTTTCGCTGTCAATTCGACAAAGTCTATGTGAACGTCGAGCTATTCAAATATGATATCACATAATTTAAGCCCAATTTTACTTCGATCATTGTCGACATTGTCTAAACGACCTTCGATTGTGAAATGGACTGCACCGTTGTGTTCAACACTATAGAAATACCACAAATCGATACCAATATTGATATGGTTTATCACATAAAATAATTTCACAATTGTTGGCATGAAAATATTAATTATAATATTATTACCATATTAATCCATAATTAGACCACTAACAACTGCTTAATTCCTCAACCCTTATCCTAATTTGACCTCCCAAGCCTACCAATTGGATCGGCCGCCCTGCTTAAATCTCATTTGATGACCACCGTTTGGGAAGCTAATTAAACAAGCCGATCGGCTCTGATACCCTAAAACCGAGCGACGACTAGGGCATTCACGTGAAACCCTCATCTCATGCGATTCCTCTCATCCAGAGCTCTCTCTTCCTCTCTCATTCTCCTTGAAAACCCTCGATCCATATCCCTCAAGCGTCCTAAGCCCCTTGCCATTTGATCAACTCGATCGAGCTCCGATTATTCCATCTGAAGCAGCTGAGCTTGAGTACTCAAACTCCCTTCGGTCGACCATTCTTCTCGAGCAAACCGAGCTTTAATCAGTTCATTCAAATCCTTTCTTGATGCGACCCATGGGTAATCTTGGCCGTTAGATGAGCCACATCTTTCTTTCGTCCTTTGGATGAGTCTTCTCGGGGAAGGAACCGCGTATCTTGTCGAGGAAGGAACTAAACTTCATATTAATGACCTTTCGAGCGGCTGAAGGCTCCAAAGAGAATAGTGGAGAGGAAAAGAGAGCTCGGGAGAAAGGAGTTAGGGTTTTTTTGAGGAGAGGAAGATCAGCCTAGAGAAGAAGAAGAAGAAGAAGAAGAAGAAGAAGAAGAGAAGATGTAGTAAGATTCAATATTATTTTCCTCTTGTATTTCGAGCTTATTTATAGCTCTAGTTTCTTTACATTCTTTTATTCTAACTACTTTCTGTTAGATTGTTTGTTTTCTTTTCTTTACATATTTATCATCCGGATCTTGATTTTCTTGCATAGTTTCTATTATTTTATTGTCGATCCGGTATTTAGTAGATCTCGGTTTTATTTGCTATTCTGTATTGTAGTTGATTCGCTTTGGCTGTGATCTCTTCTTGAAGTCGATTTTTATTATTTTATTTAATAAAGTCTTTATCAAAGTAAGATCTTCTTTCTTTTATTGATGTTTGAATGCTGGTCCATATCATTTCTCCTTCTTCTTCTCTTGCAAATTGACACCTCCATGCCATCTCCATCTAACCTAAGCATGTTTTATACATTTGGTTTCATTTGGAGAGTATGATTTGTCGGATCTCCTCTTTTTCATGCTTAAAATGATATTAGGGTTTCAATTTAATGATTTGGGATGATGTATGGCCCAAATCTCATGTTATTTTCTATTACCTATGGATTTTCATGTTTCTACCTTTCTTGAAATGATTTTCTATGGATGAAATTACATTTGCTATGCCTCTTTCACATGTTAAAATGAAATCTGAAATTTGAAATAGGGTTGAGATGGTGTATGGCTCAAACCCTAAGTTATTTGCAAGTTTCCTTCTCTTTTTATGCTTTAGTTTTGCTATTTGGATGAGATGATACTTGCTAAGTCCATGTTACATGTTCAAAATGAAATAAGAACTATGAAAGTATGGTTTGAGGAAAAGTACGGCTAAAACCCCAAGCTAATTGCAAGTGTCTTCTTACCAACAATCTAAAATTCCTTAGTTGGCATAATATTAAATTTGGATTGATTGCTTTTCCCTTATCATCAAGCATGCTTATGGTGTATTTATTTGAGTCGCTAAACAAATGAGAAAAGGGTTATAATCTTTCATGGGAGTTATCTTGCTCTTGCTTTACCTATTTCCCTTATTTCTATTTCTTGTAAAGCTTGAAGTTGATTATCTTATTTATGACAAAAATTCAGATTTTTATTTCTAGATTTAGCAAATTTGATGGGATTGTTTATATAAGTATTATGTCAATGAATGAGGGATGAAGGAGGAAATGACTAGCTTTGTTAACATTATGTGTGTTTATCTCTCTTCTTGTAATCCAAAATTATGCCCCTTTGAAATGCAATATGAAATTTGACTTTATGCAAATTTAAAACCTCCATTTCTACTATTTAACTTCATTAAGGATAAATTTTGCATAATGTTTGTCTATATTGTACTCACAAACAATGACTAAATCCCTATAAAGTGGTGTGGACATAAAATAAGACATGTTCTCTTGAATCTAAAGCTCCCTTTAAAATTATTTGCTTCATAGAGCTTAAATTTTACTTGGCTATCATTGTAAAGAGAGAGATGAAGGGGAAGAGTGGTTGACTTTCTTAATAGCTATTGTTCCTTTCTCTTTATTGTTATCATGCAAGCAAAGATGATACATTTTTTTTCAAATTTATATTCATTTAATGAAGTTAATTGTTTTGTTCAATGCAAATCAAAATGCAAATCAAACACTACTTGCAAACAATCATCATGAAGTATTTAGAAATGGAGACATAGAATATGCAAAACTTCTTCATGATTATTTGTTAGTAAAAAATGATGAAGTATATGCACACTTCTTTCCTGTTAATGGTTGCATCACTTGTTGCTTCAAGAAGAGACATCTTTCTTTTTTTATATTCAAAGTAAAGATGATTGAAAGATGTCTGCATATGATTGAATATTCATGTTATAGCTTGCTACTTGAATTTTTCAAAAGTGAAATGCAAGGTAGTGATGAAAAATTGTGTCATTGTAAAGAAGCTTAAGGGTTGTTTGGTCATATTTGGAATCGGTAAAATAAATAAAGTGTAAAAAGAATTGTGTAAAAGGATTACTAGTTGTTTGGTTGAGTTTTACAAATTCATGATTTTGCTTTTTTTTGTTTGAAAAAATGTAATGTAAAGTAAGAAGGTTTTGATCACGGTGGGGCGCGGCGTGGGACCAACGGCGGTGGCGGGCAGGCAATGGCGCGGACCGGCGATGTGGCGGGCCCGATGACTGACGAGGCGCCCTCATGATTTTGATGTCGTGATTGAATTCACCCAAATTGAGTAATTCAAATACATTAAATTAGCCTTTTTGGTGTATTTGAAATACATTATATTACACTGAAATTTTTCTTTACTAGCAACCAAATGCTTGAAATGTTTATAACCATGCATTTGGAATGCAGTGCATTCCAAATGCACCTAACAAAACAGCCCCTAAGTAGCATTTAATTATATACATATGCAAATGCAAGTTTTAAATATGCTTTGTGATAAATAGTTGTTCACATTGTTCCAATGCGGCGGAAAAATATTTTATAAGTACCTATTCACGTTGTTCAATTGTGGCAGGGAAATTATTTGTCATAAATACCAGTTTACACTGTTCCAATGCGGCAAAAAAATTTGTTATAAGTACCTGTTCACGTTGTTCCAACGTGTAGAAAAATTATTTGTGATATGTACCCATTTACATTATTTCAAGCGGAGAAATTTGTTATAAGTATCTGTTCACATTATTCCAATGTGGCAGGGATACCTGTTTTGTGATAACTACCTGTTTACATTATTCCAATGCGGCAGGAAAATTTTTATAAGTACTATATGCTTCGTTCAGTTACGTATTGCTATATTTTGTGATATAAGTACTTATATGTATTGTTCCAATGCTACAAGAAAATATTATGCTATGCAAACCCATGCTCCTTTCTTGGTGTGGTGGGCAAATAAAAATTTCGGCTGCGGTGTCTTACGACACCTACCTTGCACGCCTTTATTAGTGTGGGATGGCCTAGTCTCCTGAAGCAATCCCCTACATGCGGGGATGACGCCGGATGGCTGCCAAAATTTTTAGTAAAAAAAAAAGAAGAAGAAGAGAAATAAATAATGAAGGTTGTGTAGATATATGTCTTTCTCTTGTTCATAAATCATAAGGATATGTCGTGATGATGAATGCTAATTTTAGGCTTATTCAATTTTTTACTTGATTTTTACTTGATTGTCATTACCATGTGGAGTAATTACTCAATTAAGTTTACAATTTCAAGCTTGAACATCATGAATGCTTGATCTTTATACAAACATGATTTATTCATTTTTATTGTGATGGTGCCCTTCCTTACATGCCACATGAATGGATTAGAGATCTTGATATGGTTATTACTTGAACCTTGATGACATGTAGCAATTACTTATGACATCAAATTAAAATGAGCAAATGCATGAAGCTTGAATCGATCTAAATCCCCTTATCTTATGAGAATCTTTTCTCCTTTACCTTGCAATATATTTGGGCTAAATTAAAACATCAAAGTAAGTAGTGAAATTCAAATCTAGAAAATTGAAGTGACTATTACTTAATGGTTAATATAAGATGATTTGAAAGCAACTTCAAATGTAGTAACTCTCTTGAAGGATTAGTAGCTCCCTTAAGAAACTTTTGACTTGCAACATATTTCTTGTGAGAAGAATATGAAGGAAGTGGGAGAGTAAATCTTCATGAGGAGGAGAATGCTCTCATATTTGTAATCTGCAATAGCTTGCTTTTAAGCTCTCTTCCTAGGTAAAATGTCACCCAAACCCCTTTGTATAAAGTTAAAATTATTTAATGTCATGTATGACAAAAATATATAAATGGGATTTGTACTCCCTTATTAATGTCATGTGACTTTTTCTTTTATGAAATATTAAAGAGGAAGAAACATCTTTCTCTTCTTCTTTCTTTCCATGATATTGTGTCATGTAACGTTGATGCCTTTTGTCATTCCCTTTAATTATCCATTAAATGAGCATGAATTTAGGGAGAAAGGAGAATAAAAGAAAAGAGATAAATAATTTTCTCTGTCATCTCTTTTAACCCCTCATATAAAAGAGCATGAATTTAAAGAGAAAGTAATGATTAAAAATTGGTTAATATCTTTCTCATTTATTCACCCATAAATGGGTAATAAAAAAAGAGAAGATAACGAAAGAAAGTCTTCCCATCTCTTTATGGATTCATGTCATGACGAAAAAAAAGGAATAAAGAGAGAGAAAGAAAATGCATAATAATAATAATAATAATAATGAAGTGATATGAAATAAAAAAAAAGGATCATAATGCCATGGTCTCTTTCTTTCATGTTTGGCCCATTTAAAAGTATTAAGCTCTCTTTCTCTAAAAAAGATAAAAGGGCTTATAAAAGCCAAAATTCATAAATGGGCTTATAAAAAAACCAATATCATATATGGGCTCAAAAAAGCCCATGCTCATATATGGGCTCATGAAAGCCCAAATCCATAACAGACCATAGGACCCAAGTCTTTGAATGGGCTTACAAAAAATTCCTTCCATGAAATCTCTAAGCATCAATTTCTTTCAAATTTAAAAGCTTGGCGGGCCTAAGTCCATATGAGAATTCATAATTGAATTAACCCTTATATCCTCAAATTCTAATATGCATAAAAGGTTTATGTGTGGTATTTCATATGTGAATTATAACATCCTATCTCTCTTCATTTCTATATGGCATATATTATGGGAAAAATCACAAACATTCAACCTTATGTGTGAACATTTAAACAAAACAAGCCTACATATGCTTTATGACATAACATCCTATCATTTAAATTCATATTTGATCTATGACAATTCTCAAAATCTTAAAATTTTAGATAGAATGATACTTTGATGCTTAGCAATTTGTTTAAAAGATAAAAAGTATGTTTCACAAGAATAGATACACTTGATTCATGCCAAACCTAGAAAGGATTAGGTTCATATCGCGAAGAACATATACTTGATTTGCAAACTAATACTTTATGTACATTCCAGAACAGATATATACTTGATCATTTAAAATAAATGTTCATTTGGTTTGCAATAAATACTTAAGAATATTGAACTCTCATATTTATAATAATGGATCCTCGCTTGATTCATAACAAATACTTATGTGAATTAAAGTTCTTATGTTTCATAAAACATATATACACTTGATTCATGGTCCCTTCTAGGTTTTAAAACCTAGATATAATACATACAACATGACATCTATACTTCAACTTAGACATCTTAATATCCATATATCATTTTAAAGAACAAATACTTGTATGTATGTTGAAGTATTTGTTAGATCTAGAAAAATACAAAATTCAATAAAGTGAAAGAACAGATAACTACATTTCCTGGTTTGGTCTTAGGACCATATCTGGGTTAACAAAACTCAAAAATTCATATCAAAATTTGCAATTTGACACATATGTCATAGCAAATGAAATCACTTCAACTTAGACATCTAAATATTCATGCAAAATAATAATAAAAAAAGAATAGATACTTATATGTATGTTGAAGTGTCTACCATATCAAACATCTAAGGGAAATATGCAAGCCATATGCAATAAAAGAATAAAAATCTATATCAAAATATATACTTGCAATCTGACACGTCTTTCATGGTAAATATAATTACTTCAACTTAGACATCTAAATGTTCATACAATATTTTAAAGAACAAATACTTGCATGTATGTTGAAGTATTCACTAGATCAAACATCTAGCAAAATATGCAAGTTATATACAAAAATAAACATATACTACATATCCCGATTTGGTTGTAGGACCGGGTCTGGGTTAACAAAACCTAAAAATCCAATTATGATATTATAAGAACTTTCATTTAATAAAATCTGAGAAGCTAATTCTATCATAAAATGACAAATGATAAATCTATTGACACTTCTTAAGTCTAAACTCACAAGAGAAAAGTCTCAAACCCGATCCTCTATGCTCAAGCTAGGGTTGACAAGATTTTAGATGATTATAAATATGGGAGCAATGAATTTAGACCCGATCATCTACAAGGAAGCATGTAGAGTTGACAGTGTCTACTACATTCAAAAAGTTATCATTAGTATGTTTTAAATGATCAATGATCATTTATTTAAATCTAAATCAATTATAAAATGATCAAATATTCAAATAAAAAAGAAATAATATAAATTAAATGAAATTAATTATTTAAATTTAAACTTAAAATCATCTACCCTTCCTCAACTTTTATCTGAGGTGATAAATTAAGAAGACTTGCGCTCAAGATGTCATATCTCTATATTTTCACACTCAAATAATCTTAAGATGGGGCGTGGCGTGTCCTCTGTTTGTGTGATTTTGCCACAAAATGGTACCACATAAATGATGGTTATGACTAGAGCCCTCGGATGGTTTGCCATATGACCTCTAAATTACATGCGACGCATTATGCCCCCAATTCCTCTTTTTTTGTGAATTATAGAATACATTTAATTAGGCAAAAAGCCCTCTATTAAAGGTTGGCTTACATTTGTCCCCTTAGATAAGCTCCACCATAGGTCTGATGACACCTTGGATGATGTAACCGTGTGTTCGACATGGATCCTTCGATTGGGTTGGGTTTATCTCCTCCCACTAGGGACCACGGTGACGAATGATGAGATCTAGATTCGTTACTGACCAAAATCGTAAATTAAATAATAAATCTAACATTCTAAACTCAACTCTTCTTTATATACTCGTTATTTAGCGATTCATCGATTAGCCTTAATCAGTACTCTCGGTGAGGGATAATTAACTATAGGTGCTTGCGCCTATAGGAAACATGAAACCAGATCTAAAGTCCTCACAAAATGAGGACAAAATCTCTGGGTGGTGTTTAATCTATTATTTCATCTGCCTTCTGAAATTTTTTATTGATACTTAAAACACTCTTCTCATCGAAGAGGTCGGTGGTGAATTTTTGGATCCCACAACACATTCAATATTTAAATTATATCAAAAATATCTTTAATATTATAATTCTTATCTATTTACATATCTAATATATAAATTTTGATATTTACATATCTAATACCTTATCTATATTTGAAAATGTGTATTTAATTTTAGAAAGATAATACTAGTAATATTTTTAATGTGATGTTAAATATTTATGTGCTGTGAATAAAACTTTTTCCAAGTGAAATATATCTTTTCATTTCATATAATTAGGCTTTCAACCTAAATATCTTGGGTTTAAATTCTTAAAGTATTATGTGTTGAGTTTGTGATTAAATTTGTTCAAATATATCAAAAAAAAAAGAAAAGAAAAAAAAACCATACATGTTTTGATGTGATTGAGATATTTTGTTAAAGCTTAGGAGTTAGGTATCTAAATATATTAAAATTGTGTGGTATGCATCTAAAGTATGTTATGAATGCTTGTATCTGTGATTTGGCATATTGAGAGTTCTTATACGTTGGATCGAATTTAACCAGTAAACATCAGATTACTTGACAATTGGATTACTGTTTGGCTCAAATGAACTGAGTTCGGCAACAGATTGAAATCTCTGTCTATCCATGTGTTTATACTTGCACGATATATATATATATATATATATATATATATATATATATATATATATATATATATATATATATATATATATATATATATATATATATATGATATGGCTCTCAAAATACCACTAGTCAAAGCACAAATCTTGATGTCGAAAGCGATATGATTTTGAGTCAGCGTCGAGATCAACACTTAAAATATCATTTAATCTTTGGGATATCAATTAAATCCCAAAATAACTCTCAAATATGGAGTGTTTATAGTCAAATCGAATCTCGACGCGGATCTAACGAGCTTAAGATCTCATAATTGACTTCATTTGGGCATCCAAATGCTCAAAATACATCAAATGATCGAAGGAATCATCCACGAGCCGTCCGTCGAGGGGAGTGCAGGCTACATGAATTTGAATATCTATCAAATAGCCTTCACTCCTCACATGGGGAAATAAGCCAGTGAAGTGAAGTGAAAAAGAAGAAGAAGAAGAAGAGAAGAAGAAAGGAGAGAAGAAGAAGAGTCAGGAAGAAGAAGAGAAGAAAAGGAAGAAAAGGAAGAAATTCAAACAAGGAAGAAGAGGAAGAGTCCAGAGCAAGGAAGAAAAGGAAGAGTTCAAACAAGGAAGAAAAGGAGGAGAAAAGGAAGAAGAGAGAGAGCTCGAGCTTGAAGATCAGGAAACAAGATCGTCTACTCAGGTCATCAACTCCCTGCCATAATTATCGGCATTTCCACCGAAGTTTCTCCGCACCATCATCGCCACCATCAATTATTACAACGATCATTGTTACAGGTTGTTGTTTCTTTCTCATACAATTCAGTAATCCGTGTCGGAAGACTTTACTATTCAAAAGAGATACATAGTGGAAGCTTTTCTTGGGCTAGGCCCGTGGTTTTCCCTCTTTTGAGGTTTTCCGTTAAAATTTTTGGTGTCTCTGTTGCTCTTTAATTTTATGTGTGTCTTTGGGAATCGACAATAAAGGCTAAATTTTTACTCTTGGTTTTCTAGCAGCGTTTGGCCGTCGTGGGAAGAAAAACTCTTCAACCACAAATTTAGTGAACATCCGTTATGGCCAATAGGCCTGACACTCATCCTGTGAACTCCCGCTCCAACTCGTCATTCTCAAAACCCATCCACGAACCAAGGGCGCCAAGTTGAGGCGGGCAGAATCTCTTTGGAAGATGCGTCGAATGGAGGAGTCTCAAAATAAGATGATCCGACTTTTTTACAAGGACTACTACTACGGCAAACATATCTCCCCAAGATCGTTTGCGGGAGGAGGTCAAAATGCTAATCCTCCCGGCAGGTTCCTCCATGGAACCGTGATGACCTCGACCTTTTAGTTCCACTCATCGCCATGCGTGCGACTCAAGCGGTTACTAATCCACCGATTGTTGTTGATACTTCACACATGCTCATCTTGTTAATCCGCCATGACATGACATTGAGAATACGGCGCTTAGATGAATTTCACCTTCAAGAGATAATCATCTTCACCCACAGCGGTTATGAGGAGTCCTCACCTTTTGAAGCCATTCTTGACATCCAATTCCGTGGGTTTCAAGCTTCAGAGCATTGATTCTATGATGGGGCGACCCACACGAACACATCGACCATTCACGGGACTATCATGCATATCCAACAAGCTCGACACCTTGCTTTGTCGGGTCTTTCCGTTACCCTCAAAGGGCAAGCTGCACTTGGTTCTACTCTTCCAAGGATCCATCCATACCTTTTAACGAACTTCGGTTCTTTGTGGAGCAGTTCATTTGCAAAGAATCATTAAAGATTCCTCCCATCTTTCCGTATTAGCGAGGGTGAATCACTCAAAGAATACTTCCAGGTTCTCTTTAGAAGCTTGCCAAATACACAGGGTAGACCACGAACTATTAAGGAGTTTTCCTTGGAGGACTCAGGTCAGGAGCCTTCATTAGATTAATGCGGGACACGGTCCTCGTATGCCGACTTAGTTCATCGTGTAGAAGCACAAATCTCCGTAGATGAAGCTATTAATGCCCATCAAAATTTGAACAATATATGAGGAAGCATAAATCACCCGGGAAGCAGGCCCATCAAAGAAGCGACAAGATAGTCATGATCTCCCTCCCCATATCAACAAGCGTGAACCTCGGCCGGAAAAGACATACCGCGTGAACACATCTCGTGTTAACCTCTCGATGGCTATTGATGAAGAAAATATCGTGGCGCATCCATTGAAACCGAATTGAAATCGGGAGCAATATTGTCACTTTCATGGCGTGGACATACTTCATGCATACAACTCAAGGAAGAAATCGAGAGACTCATTCAACAAGGATATCTACGTGGTTTGTGAAGAATCGACCACCTCAAACAAACACACCTCCGTTTGGGGGCAAGGACAATCATCACAAAACAACCAAATAATCATCAAATAATTGGAGAAATTGAAATCGCGGGAGGACGATACTACATAATCAAGTTCTCGTTCGCCTCCAAAGAACGAGTTGAAGAAGTCTCGTATTGATCATTCCATCACTTTCAATGACTCGGACTTAGAAGGAGTCCATATCCCTCATCAAGATCCACTTGTCATCGGGGGATCGGTGATCCTTGTTATAACGTTAAAGAATTTTGATTGTCGATGTCTTATTTTACTCAACTTTTCTTAACATGGGCTGGAGGCAAAAGCTCCAACCATTTCTTTGGACCACTATATGGGTTTGATAATCACCCGATGCAGGCGAAGGGACAATCACTCTTCTGTTACCCTGAATTCCCAAGTGACTCATTTAATACAATTCATGGTGGTCAAGTCGATTCTGCATATAATGCAATCTTGGAGGCCCTCCAATCAATTTTGTCTTATCACTTGATTCTCATCGAAGATAAAATTTCCTACCCGGTGGAGTTGGGGTGGTTTGGAAATCAAGACTCGATCATGTTATCTCGGACAAGCTCAAGCGCCCTTCCATCACCTTGACGCCGAAGATTTTAACTTTCGAGATGAAAGAATACCTCAAAAAGCTTCCCACAGAAGATTTACTCTCAATAACATTATCGGATGACCAACCATTACGAGCGATTGCAAGTGGGATCTTTACTCGAGAACAAAGGGAAAAGTATATAAATTTCTTGAATCAAGACATATTTGCTTGGAGTCCGGCGAGATATCGGTCGACCAATGTAATCGCACTCCCTCAAGATTAATCCAAGCGTTCAAACCAATCATCCAAAAGAAGCGGAGTTTTGCGATCGTCTTGTATTGAACAAGAAGTTAACAAGCTCATAGAAGCGAGATTCATACGAGAAGTGCATTACCCAACATGGCTAGCAAATGTTGTCATGGTTAAAAAAAACAAATGGAACATGGAGGATGTGTGTTGATTATCTTGCTTAATAAGGCACACCGAGGATAGTTTTCCTCTTCCTCGAATCGATCAATTGGTGGGCCTTACATCAGGACATCAAATGCTTAGTTTTTTGGATGCTTATTACGTTCAATCAAATAAAGATGAACCCAAGATGAAGAGGCTACGACGTTTCAAACATATAAAGGTTTATATTGTTACCAAGTCATGCCATTTGGATTAAAAATCTTTGGTGCTACTACGCCTCATGAATAAGGTTTTAAAGACTACTAGGCCACCTGATGGAGGTGTATGTGGATGACATGTTAGTGAAAAGCTTAGAAAAGTCACAACATATTTGGACTTAGAAGCATGTTTTGACCTCCTTGACGTTATAACTTAACCCAACCAAGTGTGCTTTTGGGGTTACGTCGGAAAATTTCTTGGATTTATGGTAACTCACCGTGGGATAGAGGCTAACCACGAAAAATCAAAGCTCTCCAAGATATGATTCCTCAAGAATATCAAAGCGTTCAACGTTTGAATGGTGAATTGCGCATTATCCGTTTCTAGCGTTACGGGGACAAATACTTGCCGTTCTTTAAAATATTGAAGGGAGCTAAAATAATAATTTTCAATGGGTAGATGAATGTATGCTTTTGAGCAACTAAAGAATATCTAGCATCTCCACTATCCAAACCTATTCAAGGAGAAGCGTTATACTTATATCTTGTTTCTTCCCATAATAAGCTTCGGTTTTAGTGCGAGAAGAAGATGGGGCACAATTTATTACGTCGGTAAAATTCTCTCGATATAGAAAGTCGTTATCCATTTTGGATAAAGTGGCTCTGGCGTTAATTTTCTCAGCGCGAAAATTGCGTCCATACTTTCAAGCTCACACCATCGGCGTCTACACTAATTTACCATTAAAGGCCATCTTACAAAAACCAGAAGCATCTGGGAGGTTAATAAAATGGTTACGTAGAGCTGGGGAATTTGATATAAATTTTCTACCGACATAAAGTCTCAAATACTTGCGGACTTTATAGTGGAATACCAACCCAACTCTAGAAGAGCTATCTACGTGCCTTTCATCTCCTCAATGGACTCTCTATGTTGATGGAGCTTGAGTCTTGGTGTTGGCGGGAATCTACTTGTTTCCCCGACAAAATACCACAGTATGGACTTGGCTTAAAATTCACCAATAATAACATGGCGAATATGAGGCTCTCATCATGAGGGTTGAGACTGCCATTTGTGCAAGCCCAAAACTTAGTAATTCCTGCGACTCCCGACTTGTAGCCTCCCAAGTTGGAGGAGATTTTAATACTCATAATCCTCAGTGCATATCTCCACTTGGTAAAATCTCTTCTTACTCATTTCAAGACACATCAAATCATCCACATACTATGAGAGAAGAATACTGGTGGCGCTCTTGCTAAGCTTGCTACCTCACCTGGAGATCTATTTAAGAGAAAGCATGTTGAAGAAATACATTTTCCTAGTATCCAAGGGCCATGGATAATTCAAACTATTGATGAGGAAAGGAGCGTTAGGTGGATAAACCCGATCTATCTTTTCTACAAGAAGGAACCCTTCACGAAGATCCAACTTCACTTCGTCTCAGAAGACAAGCTTCAAACTTTGCTATTATTGGAGGTGAACTATACAAGCGAGCTTTCTCGGTCCATATCTCAAATGCCTTCCACCTTGAGCGATTACGTTAAAGAGGTTCACTCGGGGAATATGTGGAGAACACCTTGGAGGAAGAGCATTGGCCCTTAAAATCATGAGGCAAGGGTTTTATTGGCCTACAATGAAACAAGATGCTTTGTTCACAAAGAAATGTGCAAGTTGTCAATTGCATTCTAACCTCCCTCATGCGCATCACAGAACTCTCATCCATTCAAAGCCCATGGCTTTGCTCGATGGGGATTGATATCATGGGACCTTTTCCAATAGCAGGCAGCGAAAAGTTCATCATTCTAGCGTCGACTACTTCACCAAATGGGTAGAGGCACTTTAAAATCACGCAAATGCAAACAATTTGATGCGGAAAAATATAATATGTCGATTGGTCTTCTGCAAAGATCATCAACGACAATGGAACTCAATTCTTGGAAAAGTCTTTACGTCCTTTTGCAAAGATCTTCACATTCAATTTCTTTATCTGTTGTAGCCATCCTCTAATGGGCAAAAGTTACCAATAGGACCATACTCAAAGGACTAAAAACGTCTTGAGAAGGGGCAATGGGTTGATGAGCTTCCCAATGTTCTTTGGGCCTACCACTTCCATCACGAACCCGGTGAGACAGTATAACTTGTGTTTTTAGTGCAGAAGCTATCATCTGGTGGATATCGGGGTTCCAAGTCCAAGAGTCCAGTTTTTGATCATGGTAGTAATGAAGAAAAACTCGGCACTAGATCTACTCCCGAAACTTCGGGATATGGCCGCCCGGTGCTCTATCCTGCGGGTAGCCACTTCAACGAAGAGTGAAACCTCGTCCATATCTGCCGGTGACTTGGTCTGCGAAGTCTAGTGGGCAAAGGCCCTGATAAACTCTCACCTCTTTGGGATGGTCAGGTATGTGGTTATAGCTATGGTCGAGCGAGAAGCGTTCAAGCTCAGGACCCGAAGGAAAAACTCTACCTCGAACTTGGAATACTAAGAATCTTGAAAATATTATCGGTAACTCTTCTTGCATAATTATGACTTTATCTCGTCTGTCATTTCATCCTTATAATTGGCCCCACCTAGGGATTAAAGCTTGTTGTTGTTATTGTTGTTGTTGTCATTTTTGTTTATTGTTGTTCTCATTTTCTCTTGAAGCTCATGCGTGTCTTATGATTATATCATTGAACTAGTGAATTCCTGACTTTGAGATTTGCTTTTTCTTTACTTTTCCTCCCCTTGAGAAATATACAACTCATGTTACATCTCCATGGAGACATGATCAATCCCAGGGGACTTGGGACCTCTTTCCATGGGTTAATGTCATCGAGCAAAACTTCGACAAACAACCGGAAGGTCAGGTCCTTGGCGGACTTCCGCGACCTCTTCCGGGTTAATGTCATCGAGCAAAACTCGACAAACAACCCGGAAAGGTCAAAAGGTCCTTGGCGGACTTCCGACCTCTTCCATGGGTTAATGTCATCGCAAAAACTTTGACAAACAAGAGGTCAAAAGGTCTGCGGACTTCCCTCTTATGGGTTAATGTCGCCAGCACTCGACAAAACCTGGATAGTCGAAAATCCAGTGGATCCAACTCACCCATATTAGCGGCGTAATAATATTTGACCAATTCGGATGGTGAAAACAAGATAAGGCGTATATAAAAAAAAAAAAAAAGAAGAGGGTATATCCGGTATCATTGGCGACACTATGATGATATAAGAAGGAATTAAGATCGATACGATAATGACATTACATAGACAAATGACGAAGAAAGACATCCTAACCAATCTTTAATATCGATATCCTCATCACTAGGAGGCTCCACGGAGCCACTCCACTCACTCTTAGCGGTGAAGGATCTTGAGAGGCTTGGGAGATATCCTCAATTTTGGCCCGGTCTTGCGATGTACCGCCGAATTCCTTTGAACCCTGGATGAAGCCCCTCTAAACAACGTGGTTCCCAATTCACTTCAACATCAATATATGGTTACGAGCTTCGGATAAAAGTCTTCAATAGTGCCACGATAAGCGGGGAAGTCTTCCACCTTAGAGCGATCTCACTTCCGCCGACATTCTATGCTCCTTTTTTGTAATGTTTTTCTTATCCGGCGCAAGTGTCTTCTCTCCTTATGGCGAGTCTATGCTCTTCAATCGACTCATCGGCTCCCTCGACTTTGCGGAGAAAGAGAAGTTGACATATTAGCCAACTATTTTCGGTCAGTGACCTCCAAGGTCACCTTAGCTTTATCATTCATCCCATACTTTTACTCATGAGATATTTTATCTTCACAAATTCAGGTATTCCATTCATCTAAGGCAACACTCAAATGGTAAGTCCCAATGGAGTTACCTAAAAAAAAAAAAATCGTCATCGACCTAATGTTACATAAGAAGAATAGAAGCGAAGGAAAAACAACGCACCAATTCATCTGCCCTTTGACGTCCAGTACATATGTGATTTAATACCTCCTCAGGAATTTGCGGCTTAGAGTAACGAACTCCCCCATCATGAGTCGAAGCTAAACTCGGATCTTTAAGTGAACATCATCTCCACGGATATCTAACGACCATTTCAACCGGGTCTCCTCTTTACGTAAAGATGGAACATTCTTCCGTGATTAGGTGATAGAGAGAACCTATGAGTATGAGGAGAACTCTCGTCACCCTTTCTCTTCAGCGGAAGAGCATGAGACCTTCCTTTGGATAGAAAGACCAACCTTAAACATCATCTTCAACTATATATTTCTTGATGTAATGCAACTCATGTTGCAAGCTTCCCATCGAGTTAAGTTAGAATATCATCCTCCGATATCGGACGGATCGGAAGATCATTCAATCTTCCCCATTTCTCGGGAAGGCCCACTCATTCTTCACATAAAAAATCCGAGTAGACCAAGTTTTGGGCGGATCCGTCTTTGAAAATTCTATCCAGTTCTTTATAGCTCGATAAAGCAGCGTCCTTGAGCATCACATGTGAATCTACACATTGGCACAGTATTGATGTTCAAAGTAACCCCATGCTCCACGAAGAAGGTTGTCAAACCAATAATGACCATTAAAGCTCAAGCGAAAATTGCATCAAAGCCACACATTTTTTGAAAATCTCAATTCGAGGCAAAGGGAATCGGATCGAAGAGTCATCGGAAATAGTAAAGTACCACGGGGAACGAGCTCGATCGGACTTTTGAGCCACAATAGCCACCAACTCATTGGGAAGAAAAATTTCTGAAACACCATTAAACTATCGATGTGACGGTAGAGGGCATATCGAGTCCATATCTTATGAGTTTTCTTGACCATCACCACCGATGCAGTGAGCGTCTTTTTTTGACTCTCCCGCGCCTGGTTTGGAGTAAAATTTTTCTCTGATCGGTAAACTTTTGAGTTATGAGGACAATGGTTCTTAGCGATACTTCCCGTCTTGGCAATTTTCAACTATTGAACCTTCCATGAAGTTTCTACAAGAAAAAGTAGATGCAGTGGGCCTTGGCCTCCCGACGATCCGGCGGGGCGATGCCGGGGCGAGTAGGAAAGCGGACGTGCAGGTGGGCCTTGATAACCTCTAACCCAGACGGTCAGTGAGGAGTAAACGGTGGCCGGTGGCGGAACCCGACGTCGTGGGCGCTTGATCACCTCTAACAGGGCGATCAGGCGGGACGATAAGCCGGCGGAGGGAAGCTAACCACGACGTCTGCGTGGGCCTTGATCACCTCTAACCGGACGATCCGGGGACGATGCCGGGGCGGTAGGAAAAGAACCCTGACGTCCATGGGCCTTGATCGCCTCAGCAGACGATCCGGGGGCATAAGCCGGGGCGGAAGCGGAACCACCTGACGTCTGGGTGCCTTGGCCTCCCACAGGAGCGATCAAGCGGGGGCGATCGCCGGGGCGAGGCGGAAACCGGGCTCCACGACGTGCAGGTGGGCGCCCGCCCTCCCAGCGACGATCAGCGGGGGCGGTCGGGACAGGCGGAAGCCGGAGACGCGTCGTGGGCCTTGACGCCTCCCAGCAGACGATCAAACGGGACGATGCCGGGAGGGAGCTGGAACCACGGTCTGGTGGGCCTTGATCGCCTCCCCAGCGATCCGGCGGGGCGATTCGCCGGGGCGGTAGGTGGCGGAACTCCCACGGCGTGCAGTGGGCCTTGATCGCCTCCCTGATCGCCTCTTGATCACCCTCTTGATCACCTCCAAAGAACCCTCACTCAAGAAGAAAGGGAGAAGGAAAATGTGTGCCTCTCCCTCTCATCTAGGGGTATTTATAACCCCACAAAAAGCGGTAAAACCCCTCAAAAAAGCGGTTCAAAAGCGGCTCAAAACCGCCCAATTTCTGGCCGTGGCGCGCGTCCTTGACCAGCCTTGTAGCGCGCCATGAGCCTTGACAGCAGTAGCAGCGCCTTGATTAGACCCTCCCATTCGACCGGTTGTTCACGGATGACTGTGACCGAGCAGATTCTGGGAATGGCAGCGGAATGGCCGACAGCAGGCTGGAATGGCCCGAAGCGAATCAGGAAGCCATGACAGCAGATCCGTGGAATAGCCCGCTGCGCAGCGTAACCACGCCAGCGCCGGCCTTGCGTGACCCAGCTAATCGGCCGCCTCGACGGCAGTCGCCACCATCCGCAGGCCATGGCCAGCCGTAGCCTCTACCTTGGGTGCCCAGCGCATGATCCCAAGCGCTAAAACTTCCAATTCGTTATTTTTGAACATTTGACACATATATTTTTGGATGATTAAGCTAATGTCATCCAAAAATAGGGGGGCAACTGATATGGCTCTCAAAATACCACTAGTCAAAGCACAAATCTTGGTGTCGAAGGCGATATGATTTTGAGTCAAAGCGTCGAATCAAACACTTAAAATATCATTGAAATCTTTGGGATATCAATTAAATCCCAAAATAACTCTCAAATATGGAGTGTTTATATAGTCAAATCGGCGTCTCGGAGCGGATCTAACGAGCTTAAGATCTCATAATTCCGACTTCATTTGGGCATCAAATGCTCAAAATCTCAAATGATCGAAGGAATCATCCGTCGTCGAGGGGAGTGCAGGGCTTAAGAATACCCTCCTCCATCTATAAAAGGCCACTCACCTCACATGGGGGAGCAAGCTAAAAGTGAAGTAAAGAGAAGAAAGAAGTTCAAGAAGAAGAAGAAGAAGTTCAAAACAAGGAAGAAGAAGAAGAGCCAACAAGGAGGAAGAAGAAGAGCAGAACAAGGAAGAAAGGAAGAATTGAGGAAGAAGAGGAAGAGTCAGAAGGAAGAAAAGGAAGAGTTGACAAGGAAGAAAAGGAGGAGCAAAGGAAGAGAGAACTCTGAAAGATCAGCAGATGCTGCCGGTCATCACCCATATGTACCGTCTCATCACTAATTATACTTCGGCATTTTCAGGAGTTTCTCGTCTGATTCATCATCCACATCCATAAATGATCATTTTACATCTACCGTTGTTGTTCTTTCTCATCTGTAATCCAATCATCGTGAAGACTTTTGTATTCCAAAGAGATCATAGTGGAAGCTTTTCGTAGGCCAGTGGTTTTTTTTCCTCTTTTCGAGGTTTTCGTTAAAATTTAGTGTCCCTCTTTATTCTGCTGTGTGTGTCTTTTACACAGAATTTAAAACTTTCACTTTCTATCGCATTGGTTTTCAACGCAACAATATATATATATATATATATATATATATATATATATATATATATATATATATATATATATATATATATATATATATATATATATATATATATATATATATGGATGTTTCTAATCTATGTGGTTTTGGCTTCTATAGACTTAAAAACTACTGTAAAGGTGCAGTTATTGTGGCCCATCTTTCGCGTACATTTTGAATGGATTGAATTCTTGGAATATAATAATTATATCTATATTTGTTTGCTGTTTTTTTGGTTGGTCTGTCAGCATCTTGTACGTCTGAGAAGGTAGGTTTGGGAGCCGTTTTTTGGCTTCCGCAATAGTTTTTCTAAAGATATAATCTGTACTATATATATATATATATATATATATATATATATATATATATATATATATATATATATATATATATATATATATATATATATATATATGATAAACATGCCTAATTATAAATGATATCATAGTAAATCTGAAAAAAAAATATTATAACTGGACTTAAAAATTTCTTATCGTTACTGCTAATCTATATCAATGTTAAAAAGAACATGATATTCTATCAATGTATAATCTTAACCATTCCTTTCAAAATAAAATCAAAACTTGTACCTAGATCTCTTTTCTTGTTATTATCGCATGTTTGATATTAGAGTGAGGGTTCTCAGACACCCGGGGAAATAGTCGATTTCTCACGTTTTCTCGAGGGGTAATAAGTAATGAAAATCTAGTTATGGGACTAGCGGGAAGAACATTGACAATTTCGCCTTCCACTTCCTCGTCGTATTAATTTGTGGGATATAATTGAAAAAAAGGTGCTAGTTTCTTCAAGAGTAGCGAGCCTGGAAAGCGAGGGATTCAGTCGAGCTACTTCTTTCAGTTCATTCCCAGGTTGACTTTTCGGAAGCTATACAACGTAGAAATCTACCTAACCCTCAGAACCGTTGCCTGTCCTTTCCCGGTTTCCAAGAATGACGAGAAAGCTTGCTTGAATACGTAACGATGAAAAAAAGATTTCCGGGATCAAGCATTTTCTTCTATCACCACATGTTTTATGATACAAATGAATCATGTTATCAATCTTTCAATTAATGCAATATTTTAGCTAGATAATATGTAATATACAACAACAATAATAAAGTTCATTTTATTATAATTATTGATGAGTACTAAAAAGTTATTACAATTTATATAATTTAATACTTAGAATTGTTGCATGTAGGATTATTAATACGATAGAAAAAATGTTTAACATTTTAGTTTTGTACGAAAATCCTGTTCACACACAATAAAAGAAGAGTTATATGAGACACAAGTTTTTGCGTGGAAAAACTTTAAATGGATAAAAAATCATGGGGTCTCAGTTGAAATGGTTCAACTTGGATATATTAATGGTTACAAATAATATCCTTCCTCATAGCTATGAAAAGAGATGATATAATATAATATACATGAATTATAAATTATAATTGATGGCATGAGCCGACGACATGCACTTGCTTTTATAGATGATGACGGGTGTCAACAACAGGCATCAACCTTATAGGCGACGTGAGTCAACAACGTGCATCAATTGTTTGAGCAATAGCATTCGTCAATTAGTTGGCAATGGTTGTCACAACCCAACTCAATGTAAACCAACATATTAATGTGGGTCACAATATGTCGAGATCGTAACAATTAATTAATTATCCAAGATCTATTTGGAAGAAATTTTCTTTTTCTTTAATTTCACAAACATAAAGCTACTACTATCATCAAATATCATAAAATAAAAGTAGTGGACACCATATCATATCACAATTATACAATTAAAAGAATGTTCACAACAATCATGGTATAATTTTTCCACCAACAAAACGTGTACATTATCATGACTATCAAAAGAATGTATCTAAAGAAGAAACATACCTAAGTTCATACTCTCAATAGTAACCGAAGCCTCTACTCAACTTGAGCCTTACCCTTTCTTGAAATAGCACATGTGAATACAACAAGGGTGAGCAACCACAACTCAACAGGTTACTTGAAATTTACTATTGTTTTCAATACATAAAACAAAAAAAGAATATATATTTGCAAAAAAAATATCATTTTATAAACAATAAAATGCACTTTAAATGAATTAAAATAACGTTTCAATTGGTCACTTGTTGCGTCTATCAAGTACAGTGTTAGTATAAAAATTAATATCTATCATAAGCATACGTCAAGCAATAGTGTAAGCAGCATGATGCCAAAAATAAAATAAGATAACATAAAATAATAATTCAATTATTTGTTTAGACTATTTATAGTTTTCGCTTCGCTCCTTATATCTTCACTTCCACTTTTATCTCAACTTGTTCATATTTTTCTTTGCCATTTATATCTTTACTTCCACTTATACCTCCATTTATTCACATTTATTTAGACGTATAAAATGCACAAATAGATAATTTTATAGATGCACAAGTTCTTATAACTTTACTTGAATGCACATAATATGTAGTCATCTAGTCACATACACTTTCCCACATTTTTCTCTTTTTGTACATATACTTTGATACTTAAACATTAAATATTATTATTTTTAGCATATATAAACATTATCAAACATGTTGCATAAATATATAAATATCAGTGGGTACAACTAACAGAAGAATTTACAAGAAAATTTATGTGCGTACATCAACAATCATAATTTACAAAATTATTTATATATAATGCCCATAATAATATTTTGAAGCTTTTCATATTTTATAATAATTTTTATCAGCTCAATATACTAACAAAAAAAAAAAAATATAATACAACACAAAATTCATTTTAATTTCTATTTATGACATATGTCCAACAAAGTTCATTCTATAATATATAAAAAATTATATGGTGAAAAGTTTATAAATTTTTTAGATCTTAGTTTGTATGAAATTCAACCTAATAAAATACCAAAAATACACACATAAATGATGAAATTGAAATATGAAGTAGGTAAACAGTAGCCTACCTAGAGGATAATTTTCCCAATAAGCTCGGATGAAATTAACTCTATGACCCTTGTTGACCTCACTTTTAGAGTGAGGATTCAATTTCCTCATCATAGATCTAGGAGTCTTCTGGACATTAAGATCTCCTTGGTCATAAGATACTTCTAGTGACTAAGTGAACACTTAGTCTAAACTTAGGGACTTTAGGAGGATTAGTTTTAGGTTATGTTATGCCTTAAGACCTAGGGAGACCCACCTAACCTATAGCCTAACCAAACCCATGCCTATCTCCTTAGTAAAAAAATTGACCTCAAATCCAACCAATATCAATTAAATCTCAATTCATATCCATACTCCAAGACAAAATCAAATCCATAATTACCCAAACCTAAGCTCTATGATTCAATCCATGGACTTAGCCAAAATTCCCTCAATCAAAACCTAACTCAATTGATTTTCTCGTAAATCAATCAATCCTTGAAACATCATTTCAAACCTACCAAAACTATAATCAAACCAAAAATCAATTCAATCAACCTAACTTAACCCATTTGACCTAAAGGGTATAAGTGAGCCAAAATCTAATTAAACCCAAACCAATTGCAATAAAAGCTATCAATCAATTTCCAAATCAATTATCAAACTCAATTCAACTCAAATCAAACTTAATCCAACGCAATTAGCCCGATTGGTCCACTTGACCTAAAGTGACCAATTTAATTAAATCGAACCAAACTCTAATCCAACCTAAAATTAGATTGGATCAATCCTTCAAATCTCTCCTCATGATTGTTGATCAACTTGGATAGCCTAATTGCAATCAATTCAATCAAATCAAGCAAATTGACCCACTTAGGTTCACTTGAGCCAAAGTGACATAAAGGACCCATTTAAGCCAATTCTCAATCCAACCCAAATTGGATTGAACAAAATCACTCAAAACCTTCTATGATGATTGTTAATCATCCTTGATTGATCAATTGCAATCAATTGGGTCAAACCAAGTCAATTTAGCCATTTGGCGAAATTAATCCAATTAACCTACGTGAGCCAAATGAATCAAATCTCATCATATTCCAAATCAACTGAAACCAATGATTCATACCAACCTAAAATTAATCCTTGAACATGACTTTACCATCAATTAAGCCAAATCAAATCCAATTGGCCCCTTGACCCAAATTGGCCCAATTTGACCTAAAAGGCCAAATTGGGTCAAATCAAAACTTAATACAATTTGTTTGCAACCAATGACTCAAATTCATTCTAAATTGATTATTAAACATGACCAAAGCCTTGATTGAACCCAATTTGATCAATTGAACTCAATTTACCCATTTTGCCCAAATTGACCTAAAGGGTCAATTTAGCCTAAATCATTCCTAAATCCAAATTGATTGAAATCAAAGCCTACAATTATTCTCAAATGATTAATCGAATAAAACCAATGCCTAACCCAAGCTAATTTGAACATTTTGATCAAATTTATCAACTTAGCCCATTTGACCCATATGAATCCAAATGGGTCAAAATTAAATCTAAGCCAAATTAAGCCAAACCAATTGAACCAAAACATTCCAAATACTCATTTGAACTTAATCCTTGGTTTGACCCAATTTGATTAATTGGTCAACTTGACCCAACCTAGCCCAATTTAACCTACATGAGTGAAATTGAGCCAAACCTATTCAAACCAAGCCTATACCCTTTTAAACTTGGCATGTCACATCCTTGACTCACCTTGGGTCAGCCCAAATTGAACCCGAATTGACCAATTACCCAATGGATAAAGCCTCCCACATGCAATAAAACCCACATTTGGTTGGTCAAATTGACTCTCCTCCCCTTGGTAGCCACCTTAAGCTCTAAATGGACACAAGGATCACTGGCCCACCTAACCCAAAGCTATTTGGGCTAGCCATGAGCCAAGTGGAGGTTAGCTAACCCATGGAGCCCCATTGGAACACTTAGAAAGCCAAACCGAGCCACCTCAGCCAAGGACGACCACCTCTCCTCCCTTGGCCACTCAAACCCAGCCACCTCAGCATCCTCTTATCATCTTTGGCTACCTGCAAATGGCAAAGAGGATCACAACTATTAGATTGGAGGATGGGAGGGGTATACTCCCATTATTCTCATTCGAATCGAGAAATTGGCAATCCTCAGAGCTAGGGGTGTGCATTAGACGGTTCAAACCGAAAAACTGAACCGAACCGATTAATTGGTCGGTTTGGTTTTTTTATTCATTATTTGGTTTTGGTTGAAAAATTGGTTAATACGGTGGTTTATGGTTTTTGCTGGTTATTAAATTTCGCTTTACGGTTAAACCGATTTATTTCGAGATAGATTAGGTGGGTCGGCCTTCGACTGAGCCTATTTCTTCTCGCCTCGTCTCGATTTACTTAGAGTCGCCGAGTTCTGAGTGTTCATTCCTCGACTCTTCGATGGTCATGCCACCGATGCCATACACTTCTTCGAGATTTTGAATCTCGACTGATCTTTCGGCTTTCGCCACTTTCCTATTTCATGATGCCGACTTCTCCTTCCTTTTTTATTTTTTGTTCTAGCGGATGGATAGATAGCCTACATCTACGCCTTCTGTATTGTATTCCTTCCTTTGTTGAAATTTTGTTGATGGTTTGAATGTTTGATTCAACCTGGGTGAGCAATGTTTGATGGCTACTTTCGAAGTTTTCATTTCCTCTTGGATCTTTTAGACTTTGAGTTATCATGCTATTTCATTGGTTTACCGTTTTACATGCTATTATCAAGGTGATTGCTTCAATCCATAAAGTAATATCTTCAATGCAAGTAACCTAGTTTAGGAAAATCAACCAATAAACCAACTATAATTCGGTTTATTTGGTTCTTTATATGGTTTTGGGCTAATTTGGTTTCGGTTTTTTTCAAATAATAGCTTTATTCGGTTGGATCAAAACTCAAACCGAATAAGCCAAACCGACCGAATGCTCACCCCTACTCAGAGCTTTGGCACCTTGAGTGGAACTCCCCCAAGCATTTCCAGAGCTTCTAGGCCTCCCCATTGCCGGCGATGACAAAATCGAGCCTACCTGAAATAGGATAAGGTCTAACTCTGTCCAACTCCACCAAATCCCCATGATTTTCAAATTAATTTCACCCACACATTCACCAAGCTCCGGTGAGGTGAAACGAATATTCTCCCGAGCGATTCTAGCACACCACTCCAAGCCTAACTCCAACGAGTTTTCTATCGACGGTTGATCCACAGAGCCACCGATGAGGAGGAAAAGTGTGGGCTTCTCAACAGGGCTTTTCCTCTTCAAGACTTACAGCGCCGCTAGTCGCCACCTGAAGCTCGGCTAGGTAAATTCGGAAAACCATAGATTTTTAATTTTTTCTAGGCCTTTGTGAAGAAAAGTTTGATGTCATGTGATTTCCACCATTAGATCCTTCTAGTTCTTCCTTGTGAACATTTTGGATCGATCTTGATTAGAGCCCCAGCGAGCTCAGATCGAGCAGAGGAAGGCGGATGGTGTCTGTCTTTCATCGCTTAGAAGATAATGGATCATCCACCATTCATTCCGCATGATTGGAATGGACGATCATGATTATTTGCTAGATTAAATTTGATTTAATTCCCTTAGGAGTTGCTGGATTAATCCCCACCGTCTAATCTAAATGACGGGGATGAAAGCGTGTCCACCACCGCCATGTCAACGTCATGTCAGATAAGTTTAAGTGGCTAATCCTGTGACACAATGTGGAAAACGCTGCCACATCAGCGGTTCGCGTGGCATGGATGAGATTAGGGGTTAATTTGGTTTAATAATTCATTTTAGTGGCTGAAAGTTCATAAACTCATAACTAATTGTAGGAGAATCCAAAAAATACAAGTAAATACTCATTGAAAAGGTAAAATAGAGGAGATTTTATTAAAAATATTTTTATTTGATTTTAAATAGTAATTAAGGCTTAATTAAGGTTTGAATATTTACTTAATTAGTTTAATTAAGCCCTAATTACTTGGGCAATTAATTCCAAACTTGGTGTGTTGATTTAATGGGATGACCTCTACCTCTCATGATTTTCTTGGAATTTATTGCCAAGGTAATTAGGAGAATTGACAATTCAAACCTTAATTACTCTTTTAATCAATTTAATGGTTAATTAAAATCCCAAATAGCAAAAAATAATTAATTTGGCTCTATTAATTACTGATTAACAGTGAGGTGATGAGGGAGAGTGATTAGGTCCTCTTTCAAATTACTTTTCTAAATTCATTTCATTAAAGAGAGTTAATTAATTTGAGATTTATTTAAGGAGTTAATTAATCAATTAAATGACTAAATCAAATTAAATTGAAATATTAATTACTTCAAATAATTAACAATGAAACTAATGGTTCCTCTTTATGTGTTTAATAACATAAAGACCCTTAAAGAAATTATGATTAACTCATAAGTGTGGGAAAACCATAAAAGTATTTAATTAGGTTCTTTAACTTAATTAATCTTTAATTCTGAGGCAATTGCATTAGATATTTTAGGAGCATTGTAATTTTATTTTCTCACATGTTCATATCATTTGTGGCTCATTATTAAATGATTAATCAAATTAAAGAGCAGAAGAAAGGATAATTAAGTGATTTGATTAATGATCCAAATTAATTAATGCATAAAATCCACTTAATTATCTTTCCTTAAATCAATTATGATTACCAACTTAGAATGGAATTAAAATAGCAAATGATAGTCTCTCTTATTTAAGTCCAATCCAAATCCAAAAATTAAATTAATAGGAAGCTTTGGTTTTCTTTAAAGGGTCTTATTTGATGTGATTGTCCTTAAGAATTAGTGTAGTTGAATGAATCATGTGTTTATGTTTAGCTATTCCTTTCCAATCACTTAAATGTTGTATGCTAAGTGACCTCATGCATTCATCTTTTCAAATCTAAATGAATCAAATTAAATCTATTTATATAAGCTTGCATGTGTTGGCTTAATTTATTATATATGTGGCTATTATCACTATTAAATCCAAATTTATTTTTAATGTTTATAAATTGATAATAACATTTGGAGTGATGATAGTTATAAATATATAGGGTTTGCATGTGCTTATAACTTAAGTATGTGAATGAAAAGCTCTCTTTCTTATAATTCATATATAAATTTACATATGTTTGAATATCAATAAGTATATAGTCTGGACATCCAGGAATATGAGAGTTTAAGTAGCCCCAAGGAGGTTATTTGATTACCTCACTTCCCTAGTTAACAAAGGCACGTACTTAATTAACTTCATCCTTATGTATTTTGGTATTAGAATTTGGATAGAGATTTAATTCATATGTATAAATAATTCAGTCAAATAAAATACAATATTTTGCATGATTTTCATCCTTCTAATTATGTATACATGTGTATGTATTTAAGATAGCAAGTATATAGTCTGGACATCCTATGAATACGAGACTTTAAGTATCCCTAAAGAGGTCATTTGATTATCTCACTTCCTTGATTAACAATAATACGTAGTTGCTTACATCTTTTATTCATGTGTATGTGTGTTTAATTAAAGGATTATAATCCTCTTTTCTATTAAAATGCATGCACCCATGGACACTTAAATAACTAAAATGTATTACATGTAAAGGTAATGCTCTATTTCTTATAATTCATATATAGATCTATATAGGTTTGAATGCCAATAAGTATATAGTCTGGACATCCCAGAAAAATGAGGCCTTAAGTAGCCCAAAGGAGGTCATTTGATTATCTCACTTCTCTGGTTAACAAACACACGTACTTATTTAATTTCATTCATGTGTATTTTGTATTAGAATTTGGATAGAACATTAATTTACATGTAGAAATAATTCAATCAAACAAAATATAATTCCCAAATATATGCATTCATTAATGATCATTTAAGTATGCCAAAATATGTTATATGTATAGGTATGCTTAGTGTTAAATCATATGCATATAATGGGTGATGGAAAGGAATGACTCAACATATTTCATGTGATAGTAATGCAATTACATTAATCTTAAGATGCCTTTCATATTGAATAGAGTTCTTTAAGGTTAACCTAAATTTAAAATTAATAAAAAAATATTTAATAAGCCATTCACTAAAGAGAATTAAATCAAATTAATGTGTTTTAGAAAGTGGCTTAAAGTAGGATTGAAAGAGGGTAAGTCTTTTTTCTTCTCTTTAAAACACTTAGACACTAAGTTTAAATCACATAAAATAAAATAAAAACATGAATTAAAATTTATAAATCAATTAAACAACTTGAAATGAAACTAACATTTATGGTTAAATTAAATTTTTTTAAATTTAGAGAATTATAACTCTAATGCTTAGTTAAGACATACCACACAAAGTCTTAGCACACATATTAGAATTAAGTCACCACTTATAGTCCTAAGTTAGGATGATGTATGGGTGATGTAATATTTTAGACTGGATGTTAGGGTGTATGATTCATAGACTAGATGTTATGCTGGCCGTTGTTAGCCTAATCATATTTTTTGCAGGAGATTGTGCTTAAGGGGTTGCTTAAATATTTTGCTTGTAGGTTGCTTATGCTCTTAAGCATAATCCATATTATAACAGGGGCTTGGTTACCCATGTCTAGGTGCTAAGTCCAAATTATAAACTATAACTGCTTGGGTTTGTATGTATGTTTAGCTAACATCTATTTTAGGTGTAGCTAGATTTATTTTTTCAAAAATATAATTTTGCAATAAGAATTAGGATTAGTGCTATGGGGATTAGGATGAACAGTGGCTAGAAGGTTTAGTCTTGGGGTGCCCTATAATGCCTTGGAGCAAATCAAATCAAAAGAAAGAAAGAAGGAAGAAGAAACGAAGAATAAAGATCCCCATAGCATGTATTCAATTCTAAATTGTAATATTATTTTGTAATTCGGGTATATAAGGGTAGAGCATGACTACCCAATTTTCTCTTTTCTAGGGTGTACGACATTACCAGACTGCACTGACTTCTTATTTTTTCATGGTAGTTTATAAAAAAATGATTGTTGTTGTGTTTATCTTGCACATCAGGATTGCATCTTTTTCATAGTTTCTTTATGATTGATGTTTTAATATGTGGCCTAGACACGATAAGCTTTTAGGATAAAATTAATTTTTCTACCCCAACTAATAACTCATAATTAAATTTTAAATAACTCACAATCTCTTTTTAAAGCTTAGGTTATAATCAAAATAATTAAAAGATTTAACAACTCCTTAGCTGTATGTTGTATATCTCACATCATGCATGGCATCTTTTATCACTCTTGCAAAATAAGAGTCTCCATTCTAGCACTTTAGAGACGCTTGACCTATGAGAGAAACCCCTTATGGTGGAGATTCACCCTCTTTCTCTTTCAATTTGGCCAACAACCAAATTTCATCATGCATTTAGGCATAAGAAATCTCAAAGCCTTTGTCTAAAGTATTGCATCAAAATATTATAAAATTTGAAAAAATCTTGCATTTTTAGACTAAGTCATATGTTCATACCACTCATGTTCTAATCTCTTAGGGAGTGGGTTTATGACTTTAGTTTTTTTTCCAATTAAATAACAACTTAAATCATCTTGCAATTTCATAAGACTGACTTATATGATTTTAAATTATAGGAGGTGTTAGTTGGCGGCCACTCGAGGCGGTTGTAAGTCCAGAAGAGTCAGACAGGTCTATCTTTCCTTGTGTAATAGACTCTTATGTCCCCTTTCGCTTAGATTTAGGTCATGCTTTAACTTGTGTTAAATCTCCCTAGACTTAGGGACTGAGGTAGATTATTTTCTTTGGGCAATGAACATAAATCCTCACCACTTAGGCATTTTCATAATTTTGTGTTGATGGATTATAATCCTTAGTAATCTAATAAAATTTCAACTCAAATAAATAAATCCTCTCACTTTCAAACATATAAAGCTTCATCATATGATATATTGGAGTGCTAATTAGGCTTCTAGTATCATGAGCACTTCCTAATTATCTTTGTTTGGATTCCAAAATAAGTCTTTCCAATTGAGCAATCCCATTTGATTTTCAAAATAACCAATTCATTCATATTCTTAACCTTGAAATCAATGGGGATAATAATTGACTACTTTAATTTAGAGTTTTCTTAAAAAATTCTATTTCCTAGGATGTAATTAACTATGGAGGCTTGTCTCCATACGGAACTAAAGAACCCGACATAAAATAAACCCCTTGCCTTACTTTTATGTAAAGTAGGGGAAGAATCTCTGTACATATGAAGACCCATCATGCTTTAAGAGCCCTTATTAGGTGATTAGGTTCATTGAATGACGATGTCTCTATTTTTTTGAGATAGTACAGCATATCTTAATATCGTACTCGATCACTTCAATAAGTACCCCATATGATCTGCGTGGTGTCCACATGACCATCCGAAAATAAACACCATAACTCCCGAATCCAAGTTTCTCTATCATATTTTTTCTTTAATTATTCTTTGTTTAGAAAAAATGTGAGAAATGAGTGGTGTGAGATATTTAAAAAGAAAATATAATTTTTATTTATATATAAAGGTTATAATTGTTATATAAAGTTATGAATGATCTAATTATAAATACAAGTTTCTCTCTTATATATTAGATACATGAAAACTCTAAAAACTATAGAAAATAGTCAATAAATATAAAATTATGTTTAAAACACACTAGTGAAAATTGTTTGTGAAACATTCACTAGATGGTTTCAGAAAATCCACTTTTATAATGATGCACAAATTTCTTAAGAAAGATAATTCTAATAAGAAACTTTTTATTTTTATATTTATGATGCTCATAAAAATAGATAAAATATGCTTAAAATAAAGCCAATAAGCTCTAAAATGTGATGAAGATGACTTGTGAATCGAGCATAAAATACATCTAAAAAAATTAATTAAATATAGTCAAGTAAAATTTGACGCATCAAATTCTGTCTAATCAAAGTTTTGAAAATTTACAAATAAACTAAACATAAAATTAACTCTAAAACTCAAATAAAATCAGTGTATACAAAAAAAAAATGCAAGTCTTAAAAAGTTCAATTACTGTAGAACCAATTGTCACAATCATGTTAGTTGTTGATGGTTTAGTCGAGTGGTGATAGATAAGATAGTATAGTTGGTTGATGATCCAACAATGACAATCAAATGGTAAGTGGCAGTCTGATGATGGAGACCAAATGATGATGCGATAATATTGGTCAGGCTATTGATTGGCGATGGTAGTCTAGTGAGCTAGCATTGATCCGATGGAGATAGTTAGGCACTAAATCAACGATAGTGGTCAGACGATGGTCCGATGATAATGTCTAGAAATGGCGCATGGAAATGATGTGATGATGATAGTCGAGCAGTGGTCTAACGAAATTGGTCAGGTGGCGATAGCTTTATGGCGATAAAGTAGTAGTGGTTTGGTGGTGGCTTGGTAGTGACACTCAAAGACGCCGTCTATAACTCGGGCATCGATCCTGACAACGTAGATTGATGATGGTGGTCAAGCTACAATGGTCAAGTGGTTGTACAAATAGGATGGGTGGTGGCGGTGGTGATTTTGGTGATGGTGAATGTGATGATAGTGGTGTGCAACGACCACGATAATGGTCAGCGGTTTCTGAGGTTTAATGATGGTGGTTGAGCAACAACCGGTAATGACTAGCAATGATCCGTGGTGGTGGCCGACATTGATCTCGTGATGGTGGTTGAGTGGTGGCCTACTTGTGTCTAGGTTTCTTTAAATGTCAGATATGTGAAGAATGGGAGGTTTTTTTATAGATTTTGAGAGTGAATTTCTTGTAAATATAGACAAATTTTGAACCACTCCATCAAACATCTCAAAATGATCCCTAAGATGATCTGATGTATTTTAAATATTTGAATTCCTAAATAAAATTATAATTAAGAGATTATAGGCTCATTAGATTTGTCACATCAAGACACTCGATTTAACTACACATATACCCTTTTTGGAAGCTATTTAGGAATCTAAATGATATTCAAAGTTTTCAATTATATTTTAAATGTTTGATGTAGGCTAATTTAGACTTAGATTTGATTGCTTTTGATGCCATTGAGTTAGTCCCATCAAGATGGGTAGCTTGATTATATTGATAGCCAAAAAGATTTTAGAAGATCAAGATTTGATTCCAAGAGATATCTAGTCCAATGCACAACAAGATTCATGTTTGAATAGATGGATTTTTAAATGGCATATCAAGAATTATGTAAAAATCCATCACACACATAAATAAGTTGAGAGTAGCAAATTAAAAACACATGATTTTTATATAGAAAACACATGAAAGAGAAAAAAATCAAAGGTTTATCTCAGTTGAAATAATTCCATCAACAAGTTAATAATTATAAATGGTGCTTTTTTCTATAACTAGAGAAGTTGTTAATACCTATAATAAACTTAAAATTATGAGAGACATATAATATGGTGGTAAGAGTAGTCTTGAAATGTTAAACTTACCTATACAAGATAAGTGTAAAGTAAAACGTTGAGAAATGATAGGCGTTCAAATAAGTTTTTTCTTTTGATAAGTGGACAAATCAAGCAACTAAGACTACATATTTCAAACATTTGTCATTAGAGGAAAATAAATGCTGGTCATTAATATGTGTTAGTGAACAATCAATATTAAAAGCTAGAAGTCATACAATAATAAGTGGTTAGCTTAACATTCTCCAAACATGAGGGGAGATTAGGTGACCAAGAATTGAAATTTAAAAAGTTGGCTGACATTAGATATAGGTTAAAAACAATTAGATAATGGTTGACAAGAACACCAATAGTCAAGTGATGACATTTGACAACTTAAGCATTCTTATAATTGTAAGGGCAATATAGTGATCGAGAAGATTGCATTTGGATGTCATTTGTTGGTAAATATCAATAAATAATTATTGATTAGTGCATGACAATGAATGATGGAGAATATTAAAAATATGATGATTATTGATGATTAACTTGGTTAGGTTATAATAGAAGGGCATATTAGGCAAATAAGTATAAAATATTAGGAATAATGAATATTTGACATTACTCATTAACAAACATCAAATGAAAATTAATAAGGAATAACATATTTTGAGTAATGATTGTTTTTCAACTTGGTTGTTCTCTTGATATGATATGAGATTTTGTGATTAGAAAAATGATTGTCAATAGTTGGAGGAAAACATAGTAGAAACACAAAAAGTTTAATATTGGAGATTGATGAGTTTTAGGTGTTAGTGTTTGAAAAGTCTTATGATGATGATTGATAGAAATATTAAACATCAAAATATTTTGTGATTTGAAAAATGATTGTCAATAGTTGGAGGAAAACATAGTGGGAACACAAAAAGTTTAATATTGGTGTTTTAGGTGTTAGTGTTTGAAAAGTCTTATGATGATGATTGATAAAAATATTAAACATCAAAAGTTAAGGGATCATAGATGTTAGTCATTGATGTATTTTAAATAATGGTTGGTGGACAATGTCAAAAGTGAAGTAATGATTAGCTCAAAATTCTCTTGATAGAAAACAAGACTAGGTATTTGAGAAGGTGTGCATAAACAATGATCATTGATAAACATCAAACTTTAATAGCAAGCATTTGGTAATGATCAATAAAAATGTCAAACATTGGATAATGGTAGATAGTCAACTTGATCATTATCTTGATAATATAGTTCATTTATAGGGTGATTAAGATATTATTAGGCTTAAATGGCTAGTATACATCAAGTATTCGTTTGCACTCAATACAAAACTTCAAAAGTAAAGTGATGGTGGATAATTGAACTACTTAGTTTTCTTATATGAGGTTTGATCAATTGATTGGGAAGATGAGCATTATATGTCATTGATTAACTAATGTCAGACATTACCCGATGATTGTAG
Source organism: Cymbidium sinense (assembly GCA_021442155.1). Taxonomy (NCBI): domain Eukaryota; kingdom Viridiplantae; phylum Streptophyta; class Magnoliopsida; order Asparagales; family Orchidaceae; genus Cymbidium; species Cymbidium sinense. The sequence goes on along the minus strand of CM038228.1, from coordinate 79,200,976 downwards.
ATGTTGTATGTTGGTCAATGGTTGGCATTAAGTAGAGGATGATTATGGGCTTTGATGTTGGTTGAGGATCAATGTTATATAATGGTTAGCAATGAACATAACATATGCTAATGTTAGTTAATTTAATAACAAATGGCTAGTGACAATAGACATGAAGTGATAAAGAGCATTGGACTGGAAATAATTAACATCTTGTACCAATAATAAGCTTGCATTAGTCAATGTCTTGTGTACAATGATACACATCACTAATATCCTCCACAAATTTCATATTTTTCTCTATTGAAAATAATTCTTGATTTTGTCAAAATAATGTCTTGTTAAATTTTTTGGATGGAGCATTTTGGTTATTTATATGAGAATTATGGATATGCTATTAAAAGATTTGAAAAGATTCCCCTTGATCATCATAAATTTTCTAAGTAATTCAAAGCTTGAAATCAAGAATCGAGTGGTCTTTATTATAATAAAATATTGTACAAATGCATTATCAGTGGACAAAATATCTATTGTGATTATTAATAAATTTTTTGGCAATTTTTTGTTTATAATCATAGAGGATGTTCTGGAAAAAAATATCTTAAAAATCTATTGGATTCAAGTAACAAATTTTTAAATGGATTTTTTGTTCATCAATTGGTTAGTAATCTGGGATAAATATTTCAATTGTTAACCTCTCTTTTACTATCCAACATTGTTGACCTCACTTTTAGGTGAGTCTTCAACCTCCTCAATATAGATCTAGGACTCTTATAGATACTAAGAGTTTCTTAGTCTCAAGACACTTCTAGTGATTAGGTGAACACTTAACTTAAGCCTAGAGACTTAGAAGAGTTAATCATAGGATTAGCCCATGCTTTAAGAGTTAAGGGAATCATCCACCCTGTAGCTTAAACCTAATCCATGTGCACCTTCTCAAATCCAATCCAAATTCAAATCTCAAACCAAAACTCAAATTCCAATTCATATTCCAAATCATTTTATTGAAATCCATGATCAAATGCAAATTCAAAACCCTTCCTAAGCCCTTTGATTTCATCTTATGGACTCAACCTTAGCCAAATTCAAATCAATCCCAATTCATTTGATTTTCTCAAATATCAAATCAATCCTTCAATCAAACTATCAAATTCTAATTCAAATCTAACTTCAAATGATTCAATATCAAAAAGTTTTTCTTCATAAACCTTATGATTGAATTCCATAGATTTAGCTAAATCTCCACTCAGTTCAACCCAAATTTAATTGATCCCTTCATAAATCATTTATATCTTCATTTATATTCAAAATATAAATAAAATATAAACTCAAATGACCAAAAATAATTTAAACTAAATTCAAATCCAACCAAGACCCTTCCTAAGCCATAAGGACCTACCTCCTTAAGCTTTGTTAAATCCCATTCAAATTGGTTTCTTTATTAATCAATTATATATTTATTTATATTTACAAATATAAATGAAACCCACATTCCAATGACAAAAATTAAATCAAACTAAATCAATTTCGTACTTTAGCCCTTTTGACCTACCTCCATGAGCTTAGTCAAATTTGCTTCCAAATTACTCCAAACTCAAGTGATTTTCTCATAAATCATTTATATCTTCATTTATATTCTCAAATATAAATGAAATATAAATTCAAATAGCTTAAACCAAATCCAAAATCAAATGAAAACTTAATTCAAGCCTTTTAAGCCATTTCCTTGGACTTAACCAAATTCTACCCAAACCAAGTCAAAATCATTGGATTTTCTTTTGAATCAATCATTACTTCAATCATCTATCAAATATAAATGAAATTTACAATCATCAAACCAAACTCAAGTCAACCCAAGTCAAGCCCAAGTTAGCCCTTTTAGCTTAAAAACTTCAAATGAGCCAAAATTCATTGGACTCCAAATTGATTGTAGTTGAGTTTATATTTCAATCATAGGCTCATGTATAAGTTTTACTAAACTTGAATCAAGCTAAAAATAAGCCAATTGACTCATTTAGGTCCACTTGACCCAAAGTGGCCTAAAGGACCCTTTTTGAGCCAAGTTCTAATCCAACCCAAATTGGATTGAACCAAGCCCATCCAAGCCTCATATCATGATCAACAATCACTCTAAGATGATCAATCACCTTGATTTGGGTCAAACCAAGTCAACTTGGTCATTTGACCAAGTCAACCCTTAGCTCATATGAAACCCAAACTAGCCAAAACTCATCATACACCAAATTGATTGAAATTATTGATTCACATCAACCCATAAGCAATGTTTGAATATGACTTGACCATCAATTGAGCCAAACCAAACCTAATTGACCATTTGACCCAAAATATGTCAAATCATGATCCAACCCAAATTAATTACAACCAATGACACAAGTTAATCTTAAATTCATTATTGAACTTGACCAAAGCTCCAATTTGGTCAATTGGACCCAACCTAGCACAAATTGACCTAAAAGGTCAAATTGGACAAAATCCAAATAAAACCTAAATTGATTCAAACCAAAGCCTACAATCATTTTTAATCAACCAATTGAACTTGAACCAATACCCAACCCAAGCCAATTTGGCCAATTTGATCAAATTGGTCAACTTAGCCCATTTGACCTATATGAATCTAAATGAGCCAGAATTAAACCTAAGCCAAATTGATTGAAACCACTTGAACTAAAACTTTTCAAATCATCATTTAAACCTAACTAATTCTTGGTTTGACCTAATTAGACCAATTGATCAACCTAACATAGCATGACCCAAATTGAGCCTATATGACCAAATTGAGCCAAAACCCATAAAGCCAACCCATGACCCCTTGAAGGCTGATCAAACCCAACCCAAACTCATCTTGGGTCAGTACAAAGTCAGCCCAAAAGTCAAGTGGGTCCAATCCAAGCCATTGTCAAATGGTCAAGCCTTCTTTACATTGGATTCCACCCATAAATGGCAAAGTTCACTCTCCCATCCCTTAGCAGCCCTCACTCACCCCATTTAGGGTCTAAACTAATTTCCTAGCCCACACTAAAAGGGCTAGGACTTGCCATGAACCAAAGGGAGGTGAGCCAACTCACCTCCCATACAAACCGAGCACCCCTTGGATCCAACCAAGGAGATCAGCCCAAATCAAAGAGGGGAGCTCACATCCGATTCCAACTCCTTCATTTCTCAACCAAACTTCAATTCCTGTTACACACACCTTCACATACCTTATTGAGGCCACCCAAAGCTTCCTTCAAGTTCTAAACCCACTGGAGCTAGGAGTTCGATCACCACCGAGCTCCAAATTGATGAAAGTTGGTCCACCGAGTGAACAAGAAGAAATTAGCTTGTGCTACCCAGTGGCCTTATCTCTACTGACGGCTACCTCATCGATCCCACCACCTCTTGAGCTCTGGTGAAGTCATTTCTCAAAACCATAGATATAGGAAATTTTCGTGGAGCTTTTTGAAAAAAATTTGCATGTGAGCCCATCCTAGCTGTTGAATCTTTGTGGATCCTTCACACAAAGGTGTGGGTTGATTTTGGAGTGAATGAAGCTTGGTGAGTTTGATCGAAGATCCATGGCGACTGTTCGCCGCTCATCACTCATGGAGGAGAGATCACGCCATCCGCTCGATGTTTGGAATGAATCTCGTGATCATGTTAGATACACTATTTAATCCTTCCTTAATCACAGGTTTGATCATGACCATCCGATCTTAGACGGTGAAAGCATCCCGCCATCGAACCCATGGATTTAACTACTTAAATAGTCAATCCCACACCATGAAAGCGTGTGTCGCGCACCATGTGCTTGATGGGATTAAGGCTAATTAGGTTATTTAATTAATTTTTAAGGTTGAAACTTCTATAATTCATAATTAATTATAGAAAAATCCAAAAATTATAAACGAGGGCTTCTTTTAAAAGTATTTTAGAGGGCAATCTATTAAAATTATTCTTAATTAATTTTTGTAGTAATTTTGGCTTAATTAAAGTTTGATTGAAAATTTAATTAACCTAATTACTCTGTAATTAATTACCTAATTGGTTTCAAATATTTTGAGGTTGCTTAGGGGGATGACCTCTGCCTCCCTCATTTTTCTTGGAATTTATTGGATGATTAGTTAGGGAAATTGATTGATCAAGTCTTAATTACTTTCTTAACTTAATTAAGGACTAATTAAGAATGTGAATAGTAAATCAACTAATAATTAGACTCATTTTGATCAACTGTAGGGAGATTTAAGGAATATGATTGGGGAATTTTACTTAATCTTTTCCCAAATTTCCTTAACTTTTCAAGAGAAATTAATTAGAATTCAATTAACTAATTAATTACTTAATTAGCTTAATTAAATTTTAAAATGGATCGACCCTTAGTGTTCAATAGCCTAAGAAGTTTAATGAAATTATGGTTAATGTGTGAGAAACCATAATTAAGTAAGTTCTTTAATCAATGATTGTGAGCTAATAGCATTAGACCCCTTTCATTTCATACAAGCATTGCTATTTACTTTTTAATTCATTTGTATATTACATTGGCTCATAATCATTTGATTAATTATCTTAAGATAACATAGCTAAGGGTTAAATTAATTGATTTAATTTATACCTTAACCTAAATTAATTCATAAAATCAATCTAATCACTTTTCATTAAATCAAATTAACTCACACATGGGAAATGGGATTAGGATTAACAAACCTCTTCTCATATTTCTTAAATCAAATCAAATATGAATTTAAAAGTGACATTAAGAAGCCTTGGTTTATTTTAAATGAGTTTATTTAGTATGATTGTCCTTAGGAATTGATTGGATTTAATGAAATCATGTGCTTATGTTCCTTTATTTCTTTCCAATCATTTTAAATGTTGTATGTCACTTGTAGTTATGCATACATCTTTTCCAAAAATCAATTAAATGAAATGATTTCCTTTATGTCAAGCTTGCATGTGTTGATTTAAATTGAAATATGTGTGGCTATTATCACTATTAAATTAAAAATTATTTTAAAAAATATATAAATCAATTATAATATATGGAGTGATGATAATTATAAATATTATGGCATAAATCATAGCTTAGAACATGTGATATAGAGTTCTCTTTTCAACCTTTAGATTTACATAAAGTTTGAATGTTAACAATGTATAGTTCATTTGAAAAGGACATAACATTTGTTTAGATTCATATGTATCTATGTTAGAATAGATAGAACTTTTTTCTCACATGTATAAATGATCAAATTAAATCAAATATAACTTTGCATGATTTTTCATTTTTAGTTATCTGTACATTCATATGTATTTAAGAGTAATGTAATTCTAGATATTTCGAGGATGCATTTTAAGTCCAAGAAGGTTTTACCTCATTTGGTTTAAAATGACTAAGTATCCACTTAAAACTTTATACACTTGTATAGCATTTGGCTAATGAATGAGAATCTTCATCCAATTAAATCAAATATAACTTTTGCATGATTTTTTTTCATTATTATAGTTATTTGTACATTCATGTGTATGTAAGAGTAGTGGGTATATCTAGTCTAGACATTTCGAGACACAAGGCTTTAAGTAGCCCCAAGGAGGTCTTTACCTCACTCCCCTGGTTTAATAATGGTGAAGTATCCACTTAAAACTTTTATACACTTGTATGTGCATTTGGCTAATGAATGAAAATCTTCATCCAATTAAATCAAATATAACGTTTTCATGAATTTTTTATTCTTTTAGTTATTTGTATATTCTTGTGTATTTAAGAGTAGTGGGTATATCTAGTCTGGACATTCCAGGGATGCAAGGCTTAGCCCCAAGGAGGTCTTTACCTCACCCCCTTGGTTTAACAATGGTGAAGTATTCACTTAAAACTTTTATACACTTGTATGCATTTAGCTAATGAATGAAAATATCATTTTCTATTAAGAAAGACATGCATTCATATTTGTTCAATTGATCACATGGTTTAAAGCCTTCTTTCTTATGTTCATGTGTATAAACTTACATATGTTTGAATATAATGGGTATATAGTTTGGACATCTCGGGAACACAAAGCTTTAGCTAGCCTGAAGGAGGTCATTTGATTGTCTCACTTCTCTGGTTAATAATGACATGTACCTATTTAATTTCATTCATATGTATTTTTATATAAGAATTTAGATAGAACTTTAAATTAATATGATAAAAATAATTTAATCAAATGGAACATCCAAATTCCAAATGTACATGTTTACATCCATCATTTAAGTGTGCTAAGACATATTGTATGTGTAGGTATACTTAGGATTTAATCATATGCATGCTACATATGATAGAAGAAAATGAATGCACATATGTCATGTGATAGTAATTCACTCTAATCAATCTTAAGATACCTCTCTTATTGAATGAGGTCACTTAAAGTGAACTTAAACTTAGGATTAATTTAAAATGTGTAATAAGCCATTCACTGAAGAGAATTTATTAATTAACATGTTTTATAAAGTGGCTTAGGGTAGGGATGAAGAGAGCAATTCTCTCTTTTTCCTCTCTTTATAATATTTAGTTGTTAAGTGTAAATCACATGAAATCAAATAAAACACAAATTAAAACTTGCAAATCAATTAAAACACTTGAAGTGAAACCTCCTTTTATAATTAAACCTGTTCATACTAAGAGAATCATAACCTTAATGCTTAGTTAAGGCATACCACACAAGCCCTAATACATACACTTTAGACTAAGTCATTACTTCTAGCTTTATGTTAGGGTGGTGCTTGGTATGATGTATGTTTTATTTTGTGATATATGATTTTAGACTTGATGTTAGGGTGTATGCTTCGTAGACTGGATAATAGGCCATGATTAGCCTAATCATATTTTATGAAAGGATATTGTGCTTAAGGGATGCTTAAAATAAATATAAATGTTCTCTTTTATAGGTTGCTTAACTCTTAAGCATAATCTAAATTAGGATAAGTGGTCTTGATTACCCATGTGGAGGGTGCTAAGTCTAAATTATTCATATAACTGCTTAAGTTGTATGGTGTGTTTAGCTAACACTTATTTTGTAGGCCTTGTTAGATTTGGATTTCCTATTTTTAATGTAATTTTGCATTAGGAATTAGGATAAGTGTTATGGGGGTTAAGGATGAACATTGGCCAGATGGCTTAGCCCTAGGGTGCCATGTGATGCCTTGAAGCTTACCAAATCAAAGGAGGAAGCATGAAGGAATGAAGGAGATATGAAGAATTGAAGACTTGAAGACCCCCATAACATTTATTCATTTGTAAATTGTAATTATTCTTTTATATATCAGGTTGTATTATAAGGGTAGAGCTTGGCTACCTATTTTCTCTTTTCGTTGTAATACACACCCAGAATCCTTTTATTCTTTTGTATAGATTTATAAAATGCTTGATGTTATGTTTAAATTATAGAAATACATGCCTTATTCTAGTTTTTTCATGAATGATGATTTAATGTGTGGCTCGGATCCGATTAGGCTCTTAGAAAAATTAATTTTCTACCCAACTATAACTCATAACTAAAGTTTTAAATAACTCATAACCTCATAAAGCCTAGCATTAAATCAAGATAATTAAAATATTTATCAACCCCTTAGAATGCATGTTTACATCATATATTGCTTCACTCTTGCTAATAAAGGGTTTCCATCCTTGCACAATAGGGGAAGACTTGACCTTTGAGGGTCTCCTCTATGGTGGAAAATCCTATGACCTTTATTAAAATGAAGTGTCAAAATACAAATAAAATTTGAAGATTAATAAGTATCAAGCCACCACTCACTCTAGTCTCTTAGAGTGAATTTAAGGACTTTATTTTCCTTTCTAAATAATAACAACCTAACTATCTTGCAAAATCATTTGACTTACATAAGATTTTAAAGCATAGGGAGTTAGCTACCACTCCATGCGATTATAAGTCTAGCAATTGGATGATTTACTCTCTCTTGTGGAGGTAAATCTTATACCCATTTTCGCTTAGATTTAGGTCGTGCTTTAGCTCATACTAAAGCTCCCTAGATTTAGGATCCGAGGTGGCTATTTCCTTTGGCTATAAGCATAAATCCTCACCTCTTAGGCATTTTCACAATCTTGTATTGTGGGATTATAAGTCTTAGTTGTCTAATAAAATTTCAACTTAAATAAATAATTTTTCTCAACTTCAAACATATAAAACCAAATTACAGGGTAGATTGGAATGCTCACTAGGTTTCCTAGTATCATGAGCATTCCCTACTCATCTCCTTTGGCTTCAATAATAAGTCTCTCCTTTTGATCTATCATATTTGATTTTCCAATATAGCCAATTTATTGATAGTCTTATCTTTGAAATCTTTGGAGACAATAATTGACTACTTTAATCGAGAGTATTCCTAAGAAATTCATCTTCCTTAAGATGTCCCATAGGGAACTTTAGAATCCAGTTTAATATAAACCCTACTTTATTCATCCATGTAAAGTAAGGGAAAAATCTCTAGTATATTCGAAGACCTATCATGCCTTAGGAGTCCTTATTAGCTGATTAGTTCCATTGAAGGGTGATGTCTCTATCTTTTGTGATAGTATTTCAATCATACATCACTCAATAAGTACACGGATCTATGGTGTCCAATATACATATCCAAAAAATAAACACCAATTTTCAACACTCGGGGATTATTCCTCCATCTCTTATGGATAATTATTATCTCCAAGCATCGATAGTGGACTTATATTTCATATAAGTCCAAGACTGTCTTTCTTTCTAGTGGCACTTAGCTTATTTCATTATTAAGCAAAGCTAACCAACATCCCTTAGGTTTTAAGACCTCACTCCATGTAGGTCTTAAACCCCTAGTCCCCAATAGTAAAAATTAATGAAAGGAGATGACTAAAAATTTAGAACCTCTTTACCACTAGCTTGGTGAGGCAAGGTTCATCTTATATTTAAGAAAAAAAAACCTCTTTTGTAAAATGACACTTTTCAAGAGCACTTCTTCAAAATTCACATAATTAAAGATTTTGCACAATTCATAAGAAGTTTTCAAAAAAAAGCATAATAATAATCAAACCTCATTTAACAATTCATATAATTATTACATGGAGGTTCTTTTCAAAATCAAAATTAACAATTTCTAAAATCCCTTTTTCAAAAGCACATTTTTGAAAATAACTATCTACATTCAACATACCCAAATTTGTTGAATGAAGATTCTACTTTCAAATTAAATCATGGCCTAAAATTGAAACTCCACTTAGCATATTTCATATGTGCTAGAGTTGGAGTTTCCTTCTTTTCAAAAGCAAGAAATCACACACCAAAATCAAGGCATATTTGAACTTCATTTGACATGCCCAAATTTGTCAAATGAGAGTTCTCTTTTTTGAAAATCAAAATAAATTGAATTCTATTTAACACACTTACGCTTTGTTAAATAGAATTCTTCCAAAGTCTTGAATATCAACACATTTGGACCCCATTTGACATACCCAAATTTGTCAAATGAGTCCCATTTTCAGAAAATCACAAAAATAAATTGAACTTTATTTAACATACCTAAATTTGTTAAATAGATTTCCCTCTTTCAAAAATCATAATACACTTGACTCCTACTTAACATACCAAATTTGTTAAGTAAGAGCCTCTTTTCAAATCATAATACACTTGGCTCCTTCTTAACATACCAAATTTGTTAAGTAAGAGCCTCATTTTCAAATCATAATACACTTAGCTCCTACTTAACATACCAAATTTATTAAGTATGAGCCTTATTTTCAAATCATAATACACTTGAATCCTACTTAACATACCAAATTTGTTAAGTAAGAGCCTCATTTTCAAATTATAATACACTTGACTCCTACTTAACATACCAAATTTATTAAGTAAGAGCCTCATTTTCAAAAATCATAATACACTTGACTCGTACTTAACATACCAAATTTGTTAAGTAAGAGCCTCATTTAAAAAAAAATCATAAATACACTTAGATCATACTTAACATATCAAATTTGTTAAGTAAGAGCCTCATTTTCAATTTATAGTACACTTGACTCTACTTAACATACCAAATTTGTTAAAGTAAGAGCCTCACTTTCAAAATAAATCAACACATATCAAGCACATTTGGCCTCTACTTAACACACAAAATTTGTTAAGTAAAGACCCATTTTTTTCAAATCAAATCAACATAGATCGGACACATTACCAATCATCACAAACAAAGATCTTTCCACAAATTTTCAAACATATAATTGAAAACTTTTTTAGCATACCTAAATTTTCTAAGTAAAGGTTTTCTAAATCAAATTTTCAAACAAGACATACAACATATATATATCTCTGAAAGTCTCTCCAAATATTTGGAGCCTGCTCAACATACTTAAATTTGTTGAGTATGGGTTCTAAATCAAAATCATATGGCAAAGTCTCTCCTCCAATTATAAAAAATCTCTCCAAAAATATTCAATGAACCCCACTTAGCATACTTAAATTTGTTAAGTGTGGGTTCAAATTCCAAATCAAATTTAGAAGTCAATGATTGAAGACAAATATCAAAGCAAGGGTCTGACTCAATTATGTTTCAACAAATGCAGTGATTTTAGCACAGTTTCATCACGGTAAAGGATCATTTCTAAAAGTTTGTTTTCTCCTTCTCCTTTAGTGTAGATCTAGCCTTGGATCAGGCCAATCTCACCATAAATTCTGCCACACATCTAATTTACTTTGGTCATGGTTTTGAGGGAGTTCGAGTTACTTGTGAGGGGGTAGCCCTCATGACTGTTAGTAGGAAGGAGGTGGTGGGATAGACGCCACTTATCTACTTCGACATTCCATTTAACTCTGAGTTCCCCTCATTGAAGAGGAAGGCTACCATGGTTCCCACACCCCACTGTCAATGTCAATGCTATTTCAGATGGGTTCAATCAGTTCTAATAGTTCTAGTGAAAGCTACTTCCTTCTCTTTGGTCACCCCAAAGGGGAAGGCTATCTTGGCTTCAGAGAAAGTATCCTCTACCTTCAAGGTAGGTTCTAGCTCTCGTTCTACTTTACTCACCCGCACCTAGTGTCACAATAAAAACTGGAAGGTCAAGCGGGATCATGAGCAGGTAGCCAAAGAGATAGACGCTGCTTCCCACATCGCTGAGGAGGGTTCTCTCCGTGAGACCTCACCACTCTTGAGTGGAAATAGGTTTCACCCCTTCTTGGTCTCAGATGGAGAGGAGGATTACAGGAGGATTGCTGCACACTTTGAGACACCAGCTAGGGAGCGTAGGAGGCCCTATGGCGGTCTTAGGACTGTTCTTCGCCAGGTCGGCAGAGCTTACAGACGCTCAGAATCTGATGCATTATCTGACTTGATTTCTATGATCCCTAGAAGGGTTATGGGTTAGATCCATAGGGGGAGAGTCATCGAGGCTTGAGTATCTACCCAAGCAGGCAAGAGAGAGAGAGAGAGATGGAGGTATGCCAGGCAGTTGGTAGCCTTCGCCCTGATGGATTTCCTTGATTGTCACCCTATCAGAGCCGATCATTCAGATAGTATTGTTCTTACTGGCATAGTCTGACATAAGAGGAGATCTCTAGCTGAGAGACAGTCGACGTTGCCATCACACTGCTCCACTCACCATCCACCATCACCCGTCCAGCTTGTATCATCTACCTCCCCCGCCAAGCTTCAAAAGCCCCATCCGAGGAAAGACCATCCCTAGTGGTGATCCGACTAAAGCCCAAGGATCCCACTCCATCCACTCTACCTTTTGAGGTGAGATTGAGCTCCCCTGCTTGACCCTCTACCTCAACTGTGGTTAGGAAGGAGTGGCGACCCAAGAGAGTCATCACCACACCACCTCCACCATAGACAGAGGGAGAGAGGGGAAGGGACACAGACATAGTCCCCATGATAGTTGATCCTCCAAACGATGAAGTCTTGTCGGGTAGTATCCAGGCATGAGACAATGAGCACATCTAATTCATCGAGGTGTTCATCGGTCCGCCGTGTATAATATATCAATCGATATATGACATATTAGCGGACTACTTTACCAAGAAAAGATGAATTCTCGAGAGTGACCATTCAGATCAGGTGGAGGATAGAGTCAACTTCTATCCTAATGAGGATGACATGTTGGATGACACAGCTGAGGTCCACATGGTTGACACACGAGGATCCTTAAAGTGGGATCATATGTGAAGGTGCCATGCTAACTCAACACCTCCTCCACCAGTGAAGGATGATCACATTGACAAGATGGAGAAGAAAGTAGAGGAGTTGATGGTAGTGGTTTTAATATTGCAGACCTCAACCTTAGTATCACAACCTTCTCCTATGGTAGCTGATAGACCAGAGTTGGTACATGCTTTAGGCCATCCTAGGTGCACTCTTGTAGAGGATGATGCTAGTAGCATGTATAGAAAGGTCACAGATGGCACCTCCATGCATGAAAAAGATATCAAGCATATGGTAGAATAAAAGGTGAGGGAAGCGATGGAGCAAGCTAGGGGGAGCTCATCCATTATAAATGGTAAACCATACCTGGAGGAATTCACTGTAGTTCAATACCCCAAGGGTTTTGTGCCGCCTTCCTTCAAGATCGATGGCGGGAACCCATCAGATATTGCACATTTTAGGCCGTTGCAATGCGTGGTAGTGATGCACTTTGTTCGCACTCTTTGTCACCGCCTAGTAGGGTTGCATTTGATTGGTATGCCAACTACCCATAGTTGCTATGACTTTTGCTGAGTTGGAGCACCTCTTCATCAAGAGGTTTGTTGGACCTCAGTGAAGAGTGACTGTAGGCGACCTCATTGTAGCAAAGCAAGTTCCCAATGAGTTCCTTATTGATTATATTCTTAGGTAGTATAACTTGAGCATGAAATGTGAGCCACAGTTGTCTGAATAGCATGCCATTGAGATTCTTCTCAAGAATATTCATGGCATGGTCACCTTCATGCTTAAGGGCTTTACCATTAGAACATTTGAGAAACTAATCAACAAGGCGGCTAGCCTACAAGAGGAAACCAAATAGTTTCCCTTTCCTGACCAATCATCTTGCCCCAAGCCACAGAAGGTGTTCAAAAAGAAGAAGCCGTGGATAACGTGTCGATAGAGGGAAAACTAGAGAGTCCAAGATAAGAGACCCGAGCACAGCCTCCTATCACCACCATTCTACCCATCGCCAGTAGCTATTACCCACCTTTTGCTAATAGATTGGATAAATCATATTCATTCAAGAGAGAGATAGTTAGAAAAATCTTTAAGAATCTCTTAAAGAAACCTGACTTTCAGTTACCAGAGCCCAAAAGGCCGGAGAAAGTGAGCAAGAGTAATGATCCTAACTATTGCCCCTACCATTGCATAATTAGTCATGTCTTAGAGGATTGTATCACTTTTAAGGTCTGGCTTGAGAGTAGCTATAAGTCAGGTGTTGTAGTTATCCCTAAGGAATACTTAATAGAACAACCATCTAGTTCTATTAGGATAATTCTTGGGGATATTTGCGATCCTCTTAAGACAAAAGAAGATTAGGATATTGCCTTATCCCGAACCTCTAAAAAAATGGTTTCTAAATTTAAGATACTCTCTTTACAGGTGCATGACGCAGCTCAAACCTCCAACATCAAGGAAAGTTTGCTAATTGCCAAAGACAACTTGAAGAATGTGATAGCCCAAAGAAAGCAGCCTCACCCTTACTTGCTCTGATAGTCAAGAGTGCAATTACCATGAGTCCAAAGACTCCATCCATAGTTACTTACTACTTCTTCCTAGCTCCTCTACCCAAGAGCATTGTATCATAAGGAGCATTAAATCTCTTAATCCTTTTGTTAGATTTCTATCATGTACCTCCACCAAAAAAGAAATCAATGAAGAAAGCTTTACTTACATCTTGTCCACTTCTAATACTCTAGATTTTATTCCTCTTGAAAACTCCAAGTCTAGAAATAATAATAGCTCTAGTCATTCCATCTCTCTTGATCTAAGACTTTCCTTTTCAATCAATCAAGTTCACCTCTTGAGATTGACTTGGAGTCAACTGAATCTTAGGATCTCATAGGAGAAGCTATAGATATACATGAGATGGTAGAACTTTCCACAAGTTCATCATTCCAAGAAGTCAATGAAGTCAACCTACACAGTGGCAAAGTTATACCTCATAAGGTAGCACCTCAGGATAAAAGTAAATAAGTCATTGCTTCCAGTGAGCAGATAGCCCCTCCATAGGATGCTCCACCTATGGATATGCTTGTGGAGGACCAAGTCAGAGTTGATTACAATGTCCTAGCACATCTTAGAAAGTTGTCAGCTAAGTTAAGCATATATGACACCCTTATCTTATCCAAAGAGATGAGAATCTCTAATGGCTCTGATCCAGATATGCTTGCTCACCGACACATTAAAGAGGAGGCACATAGCTCAAAGGATATCTTAGGAGTTACATTTAATGATGAAGACTTACTTCTAGGGACGACCAAGCACAACCGCCATCTTTACATTATAGTGGATGAGACATAAAGTTATCAAGAGTTCGCTGACTTGCATCACAACATTATGAGTCTAAGAACCCTTGCCTACTTGAGGATTGACATCTCCAAACTAAAAAAAGAGAGGATGTTGAGAGGATTCAATGAACAAGGAGAGGGCCTTAGGCTCCATAGTTGCCATTGAGATGACAAGATAAGTTTCATATCATAGACTTGGATACATCTTTCAATGCTTTGCTTGGGAGACCATGGATACATGAAAATAACACAGTTCCATCCTCTCTACATCAATGCATGAAGTTCATGAGAGGTGGGATTGAGTATTATGTCAAAGGAGATCTCAAATCATCCACAGTTAATGAGGTCAGGATATATGAGGATGCAACCTATTTTCTCTCCCAAAACTAATAAATCCATTCTCGTGAATCTAGTCAAGATCCCCATGAGAGACAAAAAAGAAAGAAAAGAAAAAGAAAAGAAAAAAAAAGAAAATAAAAGAGAGTGAGACATGGACTCGGGAAGATATAGACATTAGATTCCACCCACGTTCGCTACTCAAACATATGGGTAGATGACCACCTCCACCGTGCAGAGGTAGTCGTGAGGTAACCTCAGGTGGAAAGCCTTCTTATTGGCCACCTAATAAGAGGTATGTCCCAACCACCAAGAGTACACCTGCTATCCACATAGACTGAGAATCTAATTCAGTGGATGAGTCTTATGTGGTTAGCACACCAGTTAGCTCTTCTCAACAACAGATCCTTTTTGAGGTGACACTTGAGCAGGATAGTGATGAAGATCGGGCTCTAAAGCAAAGCATGAATGTATATAAGTATGTATCTGAAATAAGCATCAGTTGGGAACCTTAGCTCTAACCCCACTTTCTTTACAAAAAGTTGAGGGTTTGGTAGTTAAGAAAGCCCCTAAGTCATCCACAAATGGAAGACAAAGATTCTTTTGGGAGCATCATCCTCAAGTCGTGAAGTTGATGTAGAACTTGAGGATGATTTATATAAAGATTTAATATAATTACCTTTTTATTGGTACTTGTCTTGTGTTCTTAATCTAACAAAGAAAGGATTAATCCCACATGCTTAGTCTAAACAAATGTCCGACTACTTTAAAAGGTTATGGGATAATGAAAGTAGACATCCTTAATCAAGACCAGACTAGATGCATGGTCTTGATGATGATGATTATTGCCAAGTCATCACCAATCATTTGGAATTTGATAAAGTTCTTTCAAATCATGCTAACTCATATGAGGAGGTGTGTTTAGAAACTTTGATGATCCAAATGACTTTGAAGTCAAAGATGCACCCAGAGTTCAAAGAGGAGATCGATCAACCATCAACAAGCTCAAAGAAATCAACTTAGAATCAAGATAATCCACGCCCGACATACATCGTTCTTGTTGAATATACCAATGACTTAGTTAGTTATTGATTGAAGTTTAAGGATTGCTTCGCATGGAGTTATGAAGAGATGCCCATTTATCTCCGATGTAGTCCACACTAGAAATAGAGCCTAGTAACCCCTATCAAGCAAGCTCCTACGCATGCATTAGACATTGAACAAGGTCATTTTGAAATCAAGAATTGATCGATGTTTTATCATGGAAGAAAATATCCTACTGGTTGGCTAGTGTCATCCTAGTTAACAAAATGAATGGCCAAATTTGCATATGCATCGATATTAAGGATCTAAATAGGGCATGTCCAAAAGACTATTTTCCACTACCAATCCTGAAATTGATAGTGGACATTGCCTCATCTCATGTAGTCTTCTCTTTCATGGATGGCTCATCTGGATATAACCAAATAAAGATGACCCCTAAGAATGAAAAGAACACTACTTTTGAACCCCCATTGAAATCTTTGCTATAGGGTCATGCCTTCGCCTTAAAATGTGCTACCTACCATGATGACTCATCTTCGATGAACTCATTCATCATCAAGTTGAATGTTATATGATGATCTTGTGGTCAAAGAAAAGGAAGACCATCTCGTTGACTTGAGAGTAGTTTTTGAATGGTTAAGATAATTTAATATCAAAATGAATCCCCTGAAGTGTGCACTTGGAGTAGCTTCAGAGAAATTCCTTGGGTTTGTTGTCCGGCACTGTGGAATAGAAATTGATCCGAAGAAGATCAAGGTGATATTAGAAAGGACACCTCCTAAAAGTCTAACTCAACTCAAATCATTTTAAAGATAGTTGGCATATCTAAGATGCTTCATTTCTAACCTGTCAAGAAGATGCCAACCATTTTTATCACTTGTCAAAAAGGATGCCAAGTTCAAGTAGGATGATAAGTGTCAACATGCCTTCAAAGATATCAAGCACTACCGATGATGAAGCCTAGTAGCTCATTTTGGCAAGCCGCTCATCCTCTACACTACTGCATTAGATGATCCCCTTAGTGCTTTGTTAGCCTAAGCTAATGATGAAGGGAAAGAGAATGCGCTCTACTATCTCAACCATCATCTAATCCCTACTAAGAAATATTATCCACCCATTGAAAAGCACTGTCTAGCTTTATTCTTTGCATCCTAAAAGCTACAGCATTACATAATTTCTCATAAGGTGAACTTGATCTCTAGGATCAATCTACTTCAATATCTCATGACACGATCAACATTATGATGACGGTTGATGCATTGGTCCATGATTTTGTTATAGTTTGACATCACTTTCATACCCCTCCGTGCAATGAAAGGACAAGCACTAGCTCTTAGCACACCCACTTTCACGACTTCTCTTAGTGATGACCTCCCGTGAATAAATCATGAACTTGGGGGGGACACTAGCATTCATCGGGAGATGATTTGATGCTTCCTTTAAAAGGGAGAAGAAGACCATCTACTTTCCAAGAAAGGTAGGGGTAGGAATAGTTCTCCTAACTCCTGACCGCGATGTGATGAGATTCTCATATCATATGTCCAATCCATGAACCAACAACAAAGTAAAATATGAGGCTTTGATTGCTAGTCTGGAGTTAGCCATTATGCTATGCATCCAAAATATCAACATTTTCAGGAATTCTTAATTAGTCATCAACCAAATTGATGGGTCTTATAAAGTTTTAAAGCCTCTCCATCATTGGTATACAAAGTTTGTTGGCCCAAATCCTGAGGTTACCATTTATAAGATTCCTCAGAGAGAAAATATAGATATGCTTTATCTAAACCAAGGAGTTGCATGTCCAAAAGATGAGTCCATACTAATAGGGTCCAAAATAGACAAGTCTTATCCCTTGTTGAAACTCATCGAGACTCTCTCTTGAGGTTTCCATTGCCAAAAAAGGATGACGAGAAATTGAGGCAACCATTCATGGATTATCTAAATATAGGTAAACTACCTCAAGAGAAGTCAAGCATTGAAATAAAGAGCCCTTTCTTATGTTCTCATGGATGACACCTTGTACTGGCGGTCCTTCGATCATATGTGGTTAAGTTGTTTAGACAAATATCAAGCCCGTAAGATTGATCGAGGTACACATTTATGCACACCAATCCGGCCTGATGAAAGCTAAGATCAAGAGACTAGATACTACTACCATAATCATCAGATGTAGCTAGAGATGCCACCAATGTCGTAATAATGTGGTCCTACACCAACCACCCAACATTCTACACCCTACATTGGCCTCACAGCTATTTGAGTGTTGGGGTACCGACATAGTGGGTCGATTGACCTCCTTCCAAGGGTCATCAATTTATCTAGTCGCTACCAACTACTTTTCCAAGTGGAGAGGCAATCCCACTTAGAGGTCACAAGTGTGCTCTAGTTTTTAGAACCATATCATATATATGTTTTGATGAATTATATCGACAATGGTACACATTCAAGACCAAAATCAACATTTTGCCTGAGACATAGCATAGATTGGAGATGTTTTCTATCACCTACTAGGGCAAATAGTAGAAGCCTTCAACAAAACTCTCATCCAAATATTAAAGAAGACACTCGATAATAAACAAGTGGCATGAGTAGTTGTTAAAGCCTTGGGCTTACTCACCATGTATAGAACTCCAACTCACCTACCCTTTCTCCTTAGTGTATGGTCCAAGTAGTTCTACCAGAGAAGTCCAACTCATCACTAAGGATATGTGGGCAAGAAGATCACAATGGAAGTAATGCTAAGTTAGAAGAGCTCAAAGGTTTGAGGAGAGACTCTATGGCATTTCGTAACCTCAAGTTGTAAAGCCAAAATGATTCAAGCTCACAAGTTAGTCCATCATATAGCTTTTCAAGTAGAGAGCCTAAGAGACCAAATTGCCCATTGCAAGATGGGAGGCAAGTTTGAACCCACTTAGGAAGGTGTTTTTTCCATAGAGAAGGCCTACCAAGGAGGATCTTATCAGCTCATAAATCATAGTGAGAGAGCCCACGCCCAATAACTTTCTACCAAAAGTTTATCCATAAATCTTGTAGTGGTTCCTTGTTAGGAGGATGTATGTCTACATGCTTTCTCCCTGACTTGACCATTGCACATCGATGAGTGCTTTGTTAGTTTGGTAGTTTACAAAGATGGTTAAGCTCCCTCGTTGACTTTATTTAAGAGGATGTTCTACATGCTTTCTTCCAACTATCATGCAATTAGGTTGAGTATTTGAGATTTAAGATAAGTCCCGCTCTTTCCTGACTACTTCAAGTCTCTAGTTTTCTCTGGACTCCCCACTTAGTAGTCTCCCTAGGTTGAATAACATCTGTAATGCCGATGACAGACTATCTCGATGATCATTTTCATCTGAGAAGATGTAAGTCTACAAGCCTTCTTCTTAGATTGATCATCAAAATCGATGGGCACCTTAGTTGGTTGGTTCTCACTATGACAAAGACCACTTGGGATACACCTCATGAGATATAAGTCTATAACCTTTCTCTGAGTTCCACCGATACCTATAGCTTTTCTTTTATGTGGTCTGATAAATCCCCTCACCTCCTGGGGCACTCTATTTAGATCATTCTTACCCATTTAGACACTACCTTGTTCTTGGATTGACAGTCTTCCCAAGTAGCCACTTATGGTTGGAGAACTTGTCTCATGGATATGATTCTCCTTGGTCCAATAAGTAAGTCAAGAGATAGACTAGATATAAGCTCTTCTCAATGTGATCCCTCACACCAACAGTTCCACGTAAACATATAAATAAAAATATATATTTTTGCTTAGAGGACAAAGGGATTTTCCCAAGCAGCATCCTATCTTTAGACAAGAAAAACTCTATAGAATCACCTAACTACTGAGATAAGTCCATCAACATCTCTCAAGAATCCTTAGTTGGGTTCAACTTGTATGCCACAAAGTTACCCCGGCAATCATCCTTGCTTTGAAGATGATACTATGCATTCTCTTCTGACACCATCATTGCACACCGACCTTTAGTGTTAAATTTGTTGTGTTATCAACCGATCACCCCAGCAGTTTCTCCCCACTTTGAAAGATGTAATTCTATAGCTTTCTTCCTAGCATAGTCATTGCACATCGAAAGGCACCCCTTAGGTTGGTTAGCTCTACCCCATGGTCGATAGACTTTTCCTTTGGAGTTGTAAATCTAAGATAAGACAAGGTTGATATAGCCCCTTCTTAGTGAATCCATCGCACACCAACAACAACAACAATAACAATAACAACAAGCCTTAATCCCACTAGTGGGTATGAATCCTTCTCATATGTCCTATTATGTGTCATTCTTTAATTGAGTATACTAAGATCATTTTTTATACATCTTAACCAAGTTTTTTAGGTCTACCTCTACCTTTCTTAACATAAGATAAATCTAATACATCTACTCTCCTAATCGGGTCATGGTTGTGGCGCTTTATGTGGCCAAACATCTAGGCGACTCTCCCTAATCTTATCTACCACTGGAGCTACTCCAACTTTTTCCGAACATACTCATTTTGCATTCTATCTCTAAGGGTAAAGCCACTCATCCACCTGAGCATCCTCATCTCTGTAACACTTAACTTAGTCTTATGTTTCTCTTTTATTGGCCAACAGAGTCCGTTAAATTAAAATGATATTTTTGACTATTTTTAAGTTGAGGTAAGTCCCTAGTGACACTCTCTCAGTAGTCACCCTTAGGTTGGTTAGTCCTACCTTGTGGCTAGTAGACTTTCCCTTTGGATTTATAAATATAAGATAGACCAAGGCTGATATAGCCCCTTTTTAGTGGATCCATCGCACACCGACATGGTCCATAAATTAAATCCACTCTCATCCCCAGCAGATACTTCCCAAGAAAATCCAAGAAACCCATATATTAAATCTACCTTATTCCCCAGTGAGATCCGAGCTCATATCTCTAGTAGATATACTCTCAACTTCACATTAAACCAAATCATATCCTCTCCCTGGTGGAGCCCCATGATCACAAATCAAATCAAATCAAATCCCTATCCTAGTGGGTAGCTTGAACTTGCTTCCCTAGTGGAAGGCTCATATACTTAATCCCCAGCGGATTCCTTATTTTATTCCCTTAACATAAACCTCTCACATGTCATGTCCAATGCATGTGTGATCCCCTAGTGAATCTTCCTTCATGTCCTTGACATGAAATTCCAACCAAATATTCTTTGCTCTCCTATGCACTTGGCATAAGTTGAGTTGCATTGCACTAAGATCGTGATTTTCTCTACATCATGGGTTCAAGGGTAGATCATTTTCGTTAGCACTTGTAATCCTTTGAACATTGTTGATCGTCTCGATTAATGCCAACACGTGTGGTGTGCCTTGTCAGTTACACCACACCTATTGGGGGGTCCTTTTATTGACCTCACTTTTAGAGTATGTCTTTAACCTCCTCAGCATAGATCTAGAACTCTTATAAACACTAAGAGTTCCTTATTCTCAAGTCACTTCTAGTGATTAGGTGAAAACTTAACCTAAGCCTAAAGACTTAGAAGGGTTAATCATAGATTAGGCCATACCCTAAGACTTAAGGGAATCATCCACCCTATAGCCTAAACTTAATCCATGTGCACTTTCTCAATTCCAATCCAAATTCAAATCTCAAACCAAATCTCAAATTCCAATTCATATTCCAAATCTAAATTCCAAATCATTTGATTGAAATCCATGATCAAACTAAAATTCAAAACCCTTCCTAATCCTTTGATTTATATCTTCATTTATATTCCCAAATATAAATAAAATATAAATTTAAATAGCTAAACCAAATTCAATTAAGCCATTTCCTTGGACTTAGCCAAATCTACCCAAATCAAGTCAAAATCAATAGATTTTCTCTTGAATCAATCATTCCTTCAATCATCTATCCAAATATAAATAAAACCTACAATCATCAAACCAAACTCAAGTCAACCCAAGTCAAGCCCAAGTTAGCCTTTTTAGCTTGAAAATTTCAAATGAGCTAAAATATGTTGGACTCCAAATTGATTGTAGTTGGATTTATATTTCAATCATAGGCTCATGTATAAGTTCAACTAAACTTGAATCAAGCCAAAACCAAGCCAATTGACCCATATAGGTCCACTTGACCCAAAGTGGACTAAAGGACCCTTTTTGAGCCAAGTTCTAATCCAACCCAAATTGGATTGAACCTAACCCCATCCAAGCCTCATATCATGATCAATAATTACTCTAGGATGATCAATCACCTTGAATTGGGAAAACCAAGTCAACTTGGTCATTTGACCAAGTCAACCCTTAGCCCATATGAAACCTAAACTAACCAAAACTCATCATACACCAAATTGATTAAAACCATTGATTAACATCAACCCCTAATCAATGTTTGAACATTACTTGACCATCAATTGATCCAAACCAAATGCATTTGGTCATTTGACCCAAGTTGACCCAAATTGACCTAAAAGGCCAAAATGGTCAAATAATGATCTAACCTAAATTAATTGCAACCAATGGTACAAGTTCATCCCAAATTCATTGTTGAACTTGACCAAAGCTCCAAATTGATCAATTGGACCCAACATAGCCCAAATTTACCTAAAAGGTCAAATTGGCCAAAATCCAAGTAAAATATAAATTGATTCAAACCAAAACCTACAATCATTTTTTAATCAACCAATTGAACTTGAACCAACACCCAACCCATTTGAATTTGATCAAATTGGTCAACTTAGCCCATTTGACCTATATGAATCTAAATGGCCAAAATCAAACCTAGGCCAAATTGATTGAAATCACTTAAATTAAAACTCTTCAAATCATCATTTGAACCTAACCCAAGTCTTAGTTTGACCCAATTTGACCAATTGGTCAACCTAACCCAACATGACCCAAATTGAACCTATATGACCAAATTGAGCCAAAACCAATAACACCAACCCATGACCCATTGAAGGCTGATCAAACTTGACCCAAACCCATATTGCGTCAGCCTAAAGTCAGTCCAAAAGACAAGTGGGTCCATCTAAGCCATTGTCCATTGGTCAAGCCTTCTTTACATAGGATTCCACCCATAAATGGAAAAGTCCACTCTCCCATCACTTGGAAACCCTCACTTACCCCATTTGGGGTCTAACTAATCTCCTAGCTCACCCTAAAATGGCTAGGACTTGCCATGGACCAAAGGGAGGTGAGCCAACTCACCTCCCTTACAAACCGAGCATCCTTGGATCCAAGTATGGAGATATGACCAAATCAAACCTTGAGCCACCTCTCAAGCACTTCTCTGACCAAACCGAGCCACGTGGACATGATGGTGACCACTTCGGTGCCTTGGCGATGGCTGGCCGGTTGAAAAATGGGAGGCAATTTTGTCCATCCACCTCAGTAAATTGAGAGATATAACCCCTCAATTCAAACTAGATTTGACAAGCATTCGATTCATTTTGAGCTCCCAAGAATGAAATGAAATGCCCTAGCACTCCTCAGAGCACTTCCAAGCCTTCCGCACTTTAGAATTCCTCTCCCCATGTGAAACCAAAATAGGGGAGCTCATATCTGATTTTAACTCCTTCATTTCTCAACCAAACTTCAATTCCTCTTACACACACCTTCCACATACCTCATCGAGGATACCTAAAGCTTCCTTTGAGTTCTAAACCCATAAAAACTATGATTTTGATCACCACCGAGCTCCAAATTATCAAAAGTTGGTACACCAAGTGAACGAGAAGAAATTGGCTTGTATGCTACTCAACAGGGCTGGTCTCTACTAGACGAAGCTACCTCCGTCGAACCCACCGTCGGTCTTGAGCTCCAGCGAGGTAATTTTTCAAAATCGTAGATATAGGAAAATTTTTGAAGAGCTTTTTGGAGAAAGTTTGCATGTGATCCCATCCTAGCTATTGGATCCTTCTTGTGAAGGTGTGGGTTGATTTTTGGAGTGAATCCAAGCTCGGGTGAGCTCGGATCGAGCGATCCATGGTGGACGGGCTCCATCGTTCATCGCTCATAAGAGGAGAGATCACAGGCCATCCGATCTTAAATCAGACGGCTCATGGGAAAGTGCATCCCACTGCCATTCGGCCGTGATGTGACTACTTAAATAGCCAATCTCCGTCATATATGGAAAATGCGCGCATCGACCATGTGGTGCAAGGGGATTAAGGCTTCACTCAGTGGTATTTAAGCTTATGTCCTAAACTCTATAATTCATAACCAATTGTGAAAAATCCAAAAATATAAATGATGGCTCATTTTAAAGATATTCTAGAGAATAATCCATTAAAATTATATTAAATTAATTTTGAATAGAAATATTAGTTTTAATTAAGGTTTAATTGAAAACTTAATTAATCTAGTTACTCCATAATTAACCATGTAATTGGTTTCAAATTTTTGAGGTTGCTTTGGGGGATGACCTCAGCCTCCCCCAGTTTTCTTGAAATTTATTGGATGATTAATTGGAGAAATTGATTGATCAAGCCTTGATTACTTTCTTAACTTAATTAAGGACTAATTAAGCATGAACAACAAATCAACTAATTAATTGAACTCATTTCACACTGATTAATAGTAGGGGGATTTAGGGAATGTGATTGGGGAATTTTTTCTAATCTTACACCAAATTTCCTTTACTTTTCAAGAGAAATTAATTAGGATTAAATTAACTAATTAATTATTTAATTAGCTTAATTAAATTTTAAAATGGATATGGACCTAATTAATTTAGGGGCATCCCTTTAGGTGTTCAATAGCCTAAAGAGGTTTAATGAAATTATGGTTAGCTCACATGTGTGAGAAAATCATAAAAGTAATTAAGTAAGTTCCTTAAGCTTAATTAATCAATGATTATGAGCTAATTGCATTAGGCCCCTTTCATTTTTTAGGAGCATTGCTATTTACTTTTCAATTCATTTGCATATTACATTAGCTCATAATCATTTGATTAATTATCTTAAGGTAACATAGTAAGGGTTTAATTAATTGATTTAATTCATACCTTAGCCAAATTTATTTATAAAATCAATCTAATCACTTTTCATTAAATCAAATTAACTCACACATGGGTAATAGGATTAAGATTAACAAACCTCTTCTCATATTTCTTAAATCAAATCAAACATGAAATTAAAAGTGACATTAAGTAGCTTTGGTTTATTTTAAATGAGTTTATTTAGTATGAGTGTCCTTAAGAATTGATTGGATTGAATGAAATCATGTGCTTATGTCCCTTTATTTCTTTCCAATCATATTAAATGTTGTATGTCACTTGTAGTCATGCATATAACTTTTTCAAAAATTAATTAAATGAAATGATTTCCTTTATGTCAAGTTTGTATGTGTTAGTTTAAATTAAAATATGTATGGATATTATCATTATTAAATTAAAAAGTATTTAAAAAAACATATAAATCAATGATAATATGTGGATGTGGTGTTTAATTTTGGTTGTGTGTGTATATGGTGGGACACCACGTAGATCTGAGGATGTACTTATTGAGGTGATCGGGTACGACATCAAAGAATCATGTTCTATCTCGAAAGATAGAAATCACTACCCTACGATGGACTTAATCACCTAATAAGGACTTCTAAGGCATGATGGGTCTTCGAATGTACCAGAGATTTTTTCCCTACTTTACATGGATGAATAAAGTAGGGTTTATTTAAACTAGGTTTAGAATTCCCTATGGGGGCAAGCCCCTATAGTTAATTACATCCTAAGGAAGGTGAGTTCCTTAGGAATACTCTCGACTAAAGTAGGCAATTATTGTCTCCAAAAAAATTCAAAGATAGGACTATCAATAAATTGGTTATATTTAGAAGATCAAATAGGGTAGATTGAAAGGAGAGATTTATTATCGAAGCCAAAAGAAGAAGAGTAGGGGATGCTCATGATATTAGAAAACTTAGTGAGCATCCCAGACTATCCTATAGTTGGGCTTTATATATTTGGAATTAAGGAGAATAATATATTTGAATTAAAATTTTATTAAAAATCTAAGACTTATAATTCCATAATACAAGATTGTGGAAATTCCTAAGAGGCGAGGATTTATGCTTGTAGCCCCAAAGAGAAACAACAACCTTAGATCCTAAATCTAGGGAGCTTTATCAAAGGCTAAAGCATGACCCAAAAAAAGTGGGTAAACTGCCTACCTCCACAAGAGGGTAGACCACCGGGACTTATAACCTGTGAGTGGCACCCAGCTAACTCCTCTTACGCTTTAAAACCATGTGATCAAGTTATATGCTTTGCAAGATGGCTAGGTTGTTATTATTTAGAAAAAATTAAAGTCCTTAAACCCACTCCCTAAGTGGCTAGAGCATGAGTGGTATGAATAATGACTTAGTCTAATCCAAATGTTATCAAATTTTATTTGATTTTGACATAGGCTATAGGATTTTATATGCCTAAATGTATGATGAAATGGGTTATGGGCTAAATCAAAAGAGAAAGAGGTGCTTTCATCATAGGCTCTCAAAGGTCAAGCCTTATTTCTATTTGGCAAAGATGGAAATCCTCTCTTAGCAAAAGTGAAACAAAATGACATGCATGATATTAAGCATACAACATCCAGTTAAGGGGTTGCTAAATATTTTATTATCTTGATTTAATGCCTAGTTTTATGAGAGGTTTTTTTTTAGAAAATTTAGTTATGAGTTGTAGTTAGGGTAGGAAATTTATTTTTTCTTGAGAGCTTAATAACATCCAGGCCACACATTAAATCATCATATATAAAGAAACTAGAAAAATACATGTCATTTCTATTACACAATATAAACAAATCATCAAATAATTTATAACCTCAATGTGAACGAATAACAGGCCGGTGTGGTCAGGTACCGCCATACAACCCGAAAAAGAATTGGGTAGATGAGCTCTACCGTCATACAACCCGGTATATGAAAGAATAATTAGAAGTTACAAAATGATAAGTGTTATGGGGGGTCTTGAGGTCTTCATGCTCCCTCCATTTCTTCATTTGATTTTCTCCATTTGATTTGGTAGGCTTTTGGGCATCACATGACACCCCAGGATCAATCCTTCTGGCAAATGTTCATCCTTAACCCCCATAACTCTTAACCAGATTTCTAATGCACAATCACATTAAAAGAATGGAAAAGTAAATCTAACTACACCTGCAAAATAAATGTTAGCTAAACAAGCCATATAGCCTAGGCAGTTATATGAATAATTTGGACTTAGCACCCTGCACTTGAGTAACCAAGTCCACATATCCTAATGTAGATTATGGTTAGGGGTTAAGAAACCTATAAAAGAGAGCATTTATATTTATTTTAAGCACCCCTTAAGCATAATCTCCTGGAGAAAATATGATTAGGCTAATCACGGCCTAACATCCAGTCTACGAAGCATACACCCTAACATCCAATTTATGATGCATACATCCAAACATCCAGTCTACAATAATACATCATAAAACAAAATATACATCAAATCATACACTGCCCTAACATAAAGCTAGAAGTGGTGACTTAATTTAATGTGTGTGTTAAGGATTGTGTGGTATGCCCTAACTAGACTTTAGAGTTAAGATTTTCTAAATATGAAAGACATTTAATTATAAAGGGTGGTTTCACTTTAAAAGGTTTAATTAATTTTACAAATTTTACCTACACTCAACAACTAAGTGTTATAAAGAAAAGAAAAGAGAGGATCACTCTCTTTTATCCCTACCTTAAGTCAAATCTAAAGTAAATTATTTAATCAATTTCTTTTAGTGAATGGCTTATTATATGTTTTAATTAGTCCTGAGTTTAGGTTCATTTTAAATAAACTCATTCAATAAGAAAAGCATCTTAAGATTAGTTTGAATGAATTACTATCACATAACACATGCTTGCTCATTTCTTTCCAACATGTATATCAGGCGTATGATTAAACCCTAACATAGCTATACATGTAATTTGCATCTTAGCATACTTAAATGATGAATGTGAGTAAATGTATTTGGAATTAATATTTTATTTGGTTGAATGATTTTGTCATATTAATTTACAACTCTATCTAAATTCTTATGCAAAAGCATAAGAAAAGAACTTTAAATCACATGTCTAATCGACTCAACTAATCAATCAAAGCATGAATGCATGTCTTTTTAATAGAAAAAGAGGGTTTTCATTCATTAGCTAAGTACACATTCACATGTATAAAAGTTTTAAGCAAGTACATCACCAATGTTCTCTACCAAGGGAATAAGGTAGGAACCTCCTTAGGGCTACTTAAAGTTGTGCATCCCTAGAATGTCCAAACCAATATACCCACTATCCTTAGATACATATGGATGTATAAAAAATACAAGAATATGTTGACCTCATTTTTAGAATGAGCTCTCAACCCCTCCATCTTAGACATAGCACTTCTCTTAGGCTTCAAGAGATCCTTAGTCTTAAGACACATCTAGTGATTAGGTGGACACTCAACCTAGCCCTAGAGACTTAGAAGAGTTAGCCATAGGAATAGGTCATGCCTTAAGGGTGTTAGAAAAATTTGCCTAACCTATAGCTTGAACTACATTCCTCATTTCCTTCTCTTCGAGTCAAGCCCAAATCAATTCCAACTAGATTAATACACTCCAAACTCATATCAACTTCAACTCTCAATCAAGCCTTGAATCAATTTAATGGATTTTCTCAAATCATAAATCAATTCCACATGATTGAAACCCATGATTGAAACCTATGATTGAAACCCATAATTGAAATTCCAAGCACAAAATATTTCCTAAGTCCTTTGATTCCTTCTTCAACACTACCATTGCCGATCCCAAGTCCGGATGTGAAAAGTGGAGGGTTGCATTAGGTAGTCAACAGTCAGCGTAAAACTTGTTTAACTAATCGTGACATGAATCCTTTAAATCATTATGTTAATGCTAGGGCATCCCCTGGAAGTGACACACTGTATGACTTGAATACAAGGAAAATGTGGGAGCCACATCTCCCCTGCAGGTTTAATAAGCAAGGGTTCCCGCATTATAGACGGATGTGTACAAAGAAGTTAGTCCATGAAACTAGAATTAGGTTAGGATCTTGGAATATAGGTACTCTTATAGGTAAATTAATGGAATTAATAGATATTATGGTTCATAGAAAGATAAATATTTTATGTGTTCAAGAAACTAAATGGGTTGGGGAGAAGGCCAAGGATATTGATAGTTTAGGTTTTAAACTTTGGTATTCAAGTAAAAGTCAAACTAGAAATGGTGTAGGTGTGATTATAAATAAAAGATTGAAGGATAATGTTATAAATATTAATAGATGTGGAGATAGAATTATAGCTTTAATGATTATTATTGATACTAAGATTATCAATGTTATAAGTGTCTATGCTCCTCAAGTAGGTTTAGAGGTAAGCACAAAAGAAAATTTTTGAAATGAATTAGAGGGATTAATATAAAATATACCTCTTGAAGAAAAAGTATTAATTAGAGGAGATTTAAATGGACATGTTGGTAGAGTGGTAGAAGATTTTAAAAGTATTCATGGTGGTTATGGATTTGGAGTGACTAATGAAGAAGGTAGAATTATATTAAATTTTGCTTTAGGTTATGATTCTATAGTTGCTAACACTTTATTTAAGAAAAAAGATGAACATATTATTACTTATAAAATTGGATCTAATAAATTTCAGATTGATTATTTTTTGATAAGAAAAATAGATCGTTTAGATTGTAAAGATTGTAAGATCATTCCAAGTGAAAATCTAAGTACCCAACATCGATTGTTAGATTTTAAGATGAAAGGTTGTAAGAGAAAAATAAATCAAATTATTATCCTAATTAGATGGGGATACTTAAAGAACACAAATAAAAAATATTTTAAGAGCACGCTACAAGAGATTAGAATTTGGGATGTTCATGAGGAAGCTAACATTATGTGGGAAAAATAACAAGTGAAATTAAAAGTTGCTAAAGATGTGCTTGGATAATCAAAAGGAAAAGCCTCTTTAATAAGAATAGTTGGTGGTGGAGTCAGAGTGTGCAAGAAAAGATAAAAAAAGAAGTATTGTTATAAAATTTGGTTTAGATGTAAAACTCAGAGAATTGGAAAATATATAAAGTCCAGAGATTCAAAGAAGATATGATGCAAAAAAATTTATTTTTAGTGATTTATACAATAGATTAGATACCAAAGAAGGTGAAAGATGTATGTACAAGTTAGCCAATCAAAGAGAGAAGTAAAGACATAGTTCAAGTGAGGTGTATTAAGGATGAAAATAATAAAATGCTTTTTTTAGAAAAGGATATTGAAAATAGGTGGATGAGATATTTTGATAAACTTTTCAATGAAGGATCTAAAAGTACATGATTTTAGCAACCTTAATACCTAAACAAAAATAGAGAATTTCATTTTATCAGTATTAGTAAATGAAGTTAGTGAAGCTTTAAAGAAAATGAAATGTGGAAAAGCAGGACCGATAATATTTCAATAGAAGTGTGAAAATGTTTAGGAGATCAAGGAATTTCTTTTATAAATCTTTTAATGTCATTTTAAAGACTAAAAGATGTTAGATGAGTGGAGAAAGAGTTTGTTGGTTCCTATATTTAAGAATAAAGGTGATGCAAAAGAGTGTGCAAATTATAGGAATTAAGTTAATGTGCCATACATTAAAATTATGGGAGAGAGTAATTGAGCATAGGTTATGATGTGATACAAGTTTCTCACAATCAATTTAGTTCAATGCTAGGTAGATCTACTATGGATGCTATAAATTTGTTAAGGGGTTTGATGGAGAAGCATAGAGAAAGTATGGAGGATCTACATATGATATTTATTGATTTAGAGAAAGCTTATGATAAAGTTTCAAGAGATGTTCTTTGGAGAGTTCTAGAACGAAAGGAGTTAATATTGGTTATATTCAAGTCATTAAGGATATGTATACTAGAGTCATACTTGTGTCCAAACACAAGGAGGATTGACAAAATATTTTCCTATTTCAGTTGGATTACATCAAGGATTAGCTTTAAGCCCTTATCTTTTTTACTTTAGTTATGGATGTTCTTACTAGGCATTTACAACAAGATGTACCTTGGCATATGCTTTTTTCTGATGACATTCTTCTTGTTGATAAGACCAGAGAGGGAGTCCAACAGAAACTTGAATTATGGAGGTCAACTTTAGAGTCTAAAGGTTTTCATTTAAGTAGATCTAAAACTGAATATATGGAGTGCAATTTAGTTGTAGAAGTTCTAGTCGTAGTGTTGTGACATTAGGTGAACAAGTCATTAATAAGAGTGAGCATTTGATATTTAGGCTCTATTGTTCAAAATGATGGTGAAATAGATGGAGATGTTATTAGAGAATTCAAGTTGGATGGTTGAAGTGGAGGAATGCATCCGCCTATTATGTGATAGAAAAGTTCCACTTAAACTTAAGGAAAAATTTTATAAGATGGTGGTAAGACCTGCAATGACTTATGGTGCATAATGTTGGCCAATAAAAGAGAAGCATAAGACTACGTTAAGTGTTACAGAGATGAGGATGCTTAGGTGGATGAGTGGCTTTACTCTTAGAGATAGAATACAAAATGAGTATATTCAGGAAAAAGTTGGAGTAGCTCCAGTGGTAGATAAGATTAGGGAGAGTCGCCTTAGATGGTTTGGCCACATAAAGCAATCGTCCATGACCATTAGAGAGTAGATGCATTAGATTTTCCTTATGTTAAGAAAGGTAGAGGTAGACAAAAAAAGACTTGGTTAAGATGTATAAAAAATGATCTTAGTATACTTGATTTAAATGAGAATTTGACACATAATAGGACATAATGGAGACGTAGGATTCATGTAGCCGACCCCATCTAGTGGGATTAAGGTTTGTTGTTGTTGTTCTTATTGTTGTTGATTGATTCCTTCTCATGGACTTAGCCTAAATCAAATCAAACCACTTCAAATCCATGAAATTTTCTCACAACTCATTTATATTCTCATTTATATTCACATAAATAAATGAAATATAAATTCAAATCAATCAAACTAAATACAACAATCAAATCCAAAGTTCAAAATTCTTTCCTAAGTCACTTTGATTTTCTCTTAAGAACTTAGCCTATATCAGATCAAATCATTTCAAATCCTCAAAATTTTCTCACAACCCAATTATATTCTCAGTTATATTCACAAATATAAATGAAATATGAATTCAAACAACCAAAACCAGCTCCAAAAATCAAACTCAAAATCAGTCAAAATTCATCCTAGGCCTTTCAAGTCAAAATCTTGAACTTAGCCAAATCAATCTCAAATCAAGCCAAATCCTTGTTTTCTCTTCATGATTCAATCAATCCTACAATCATGAACCCAAATATAAATACAACCTTCAATCACCAAATCAAAACTCAATCCAAAAATCAAACCCAAATCAAACTCATGTCCATCCTTTGAACTTGAAATTGTCAAATGAATCAAAACCTATTTGACTTCAAATCTCTTGCAAATGGATTTATATTTCAATCATAAGTTCATATGTGAGCTCAATCAAACCCAAGTCAAGCTTTGACCAAGCCATTTGACCCAATTAGGCTCATTTGACCCAAAACTTAAAGTTCCCCTTATGAGCCAAATTCTAATCCTAACCAAATTGGATTGAACTAAGCCCACCTAAGCCTCTCATTATGATCAACAATCATCATGAGATGATCAATCACCCAAATTAGGTCAAACCAAGTCAAACTTAAGGGTTGAACAAGTCAACACTTAGCCAAAATGAAACCCAATATATCTAAAATCTACCATAGGCCAAATTGATTGAACCCATTGATCTAAGTTCATTCATGACCAATGTTTGAACTTGACCAAGTCAATATTTGAGCCTAACCTAGCCCAATTGGCCACTTGACCCAAGTTTACCCAACTTGACCTAAAAAGTCAAAATATGTCAAAACTTGATCTAAGCCAAATTGATTGAAACCAATGG
This sequence comes from Cymbidium sinense, assembly GCA_021442155.1. Lineage (NCBI taxonomy): Eukaryota > Viridiplantae > Streptophyta > Magnoliopsida > Asparagales > Orchidaceae > Cymbidium > Cymbidium sinense. The sequence continues at coordinate 79,168,219 of CM038228.1, read as the reverse complement.
GTCAAGTTCATTCCAAATCACTTGTTAAAATTGATCAAAGCCCTCAATTGGCCAACTAGACCTAACCTAGCCCAATTGTCCATGAACCCAACTTGACCTAAAGAGTCATATTAAGCCAAATTCAAACTTAACCAAAATTAATTAGAAATAAAGATACCAATCCATTTCATATGACCAACCAAACTTGAACAAACCCAAATAGGTCAAATGAGTCAAATAGGTCAACTTGACCCATTTGACCTAAATGAACTCAATTGAACCAAAACCAAATGTAAACCAAATTGAATCAAACCAAAGCCACCAAAATATTACAAATAGTTATATGAACTTAACTCAACCCTTGGTTTGACCCAATTTGACCAATTGGCCAACTTGACCCATTTTGACCTAAATGGGTCAACATGAGCCAAATCATATCAAACCAACTCCAAATTCAATGAAACTTGGTCAAACCTATTTTCTTATCATATCAAACATATCCAAATTAAAATCAAGGTCAAATGACCATTTTACCCCTAGGCCATAGGGTAACCTAAAATCAAAACCACTTGGAATTTGGTCAATTCCTTTTCATGGACACTTGACTTCCTCTTAGTGGACCAAATGGTCACTAATGGATCTAGTGCATATGACCCAATGGTTTTGGGTCAACCAAACCCAACCCAAACTCAAAATTGACCATGTGCTTGAAAATGGCCACATGGATTCCACACCCTCCACTTGATTTAAGCACATGGCCACCTCATCCACTCCTCCTCTGGCCAAAATCAAACTCAAGGACACCTCTAACAGCCTAATAAACCCAGTGCATAAGCTCAATTGGATCAAAATTGTAAGGAGGTTTGTGGCCATCCAATCCTTCAAGTGGGAGATATACTTCCCCTAATTCAATTCAATCCACACTCTCCCTAATTGATTGAAGCAGAAGTGAGAGCCCTAGCTAATTTTCCCAAGCTTCCTAGAGAGAGTTTGAAATTCAATCTTCTCAATTTTCATAACTTGAAAATAGGGAGCTCCATCAAAAACCAAACTTACTCCACACTCAAAATTAACCCAATTCCTTTGTAAGCACTCGTGGAGCTCATTGAACTCAAAGTCTTCATCCAAGCTCCAAGGCAAGGGAGGATCTACTCAATCAAAGCCCAGCTCAAGCAAGTGAGTTGGTCCAGGAGGATCACCCAATCTGAGCCTCCAAGCCTCCACTCAGATGAAGCTTCTCCAAGGGAATCGAGCATGATCACCTCCGAGGTTAGCCATTTTTTTCAAGCTTAAATTCAATGTGGTTTGGAGCTTTGTGAAAGAATTTTAATCCCATGAGTTCTAGCCGTTAGATGTCCTTATGCTAGATGGTGTGGGTTGAATTTCAATCATATATGAGTTCAATCGAGCTTGAATATTTTCTTTGAAGATGGATGGTGTCCATTCCTCACAGAGAAGAATAGGGAAGGATCATGGGCCATCCAATCGCATATTTTGGATGGACGTCCATGATCAAAGACATGTACATCTGTGATTTTTGCCTTTAGATCCGTAGCTTTAACCTCAGTCGTCCGATCCTTGATCAGATAGGTGAGGAGAAAGCACGTAGCGCTGCCGCTAATACGGTGCTACGATGTGATTATTTTATTATCCAATCCTGTCACGCCATGTGGAAAGCGCATGCCGCGTCAGCGGCCCACGTGGCGCCGTCGGGATTAAACATTTAATTAGGCTTATTTAATTACTAATTAATCACATAAACTTTAAATATTCACATCTAAGCCTAGAAAAACATAAAAAAATATGAAATAAATTGCACTAGAAAGATAATTAAACATAGAATAATCCAAAATTAATTTTAATTGATTTTGAATAGTTCTTTTCTCTGAATTTGAGTTTTATTAGGAATATTAATTTGCTAATTACCCTCTAATTACACCATTTATTAATTCCAAACTTCTTGAGTGTGATTAGTGGGATGACTTCTACCTCCTCTAATTTTCTTGGGATTTGTTGGTAGTTTAATTAGAGAAATTGCTTGATTAATTCCTAATTACCCCATTTATGTAATTAAGCTTAATTAAGGGCATAATTAGTAGTTTAACCCTTTGATTGAGTCAATTAAGTTTTGATTAAGTGAATATAAGGTTTAGAGAATCATTTTGGGATACCTTTCTTAAGATATTCCTTAAACCCCCTTTTCTTCCTTAATCCAACCTTAATTAAGAGTTAATTCACAAATTACCCTCTTAATTAATTTCATAAAATTCTAAAACTTTCCAGAACTCAATTAATCAATCTTGGGTAGATGCTTATGTATTCAAGAGCCTAAGTACAATTAAGGAAATCAAAACTCAACTCGCATGTGTGAGAGGTGTTATGAAATTATTTAAAATTAAAGTCCTTAGCTTAATTAATCATTAATCATGAGCCAAATGCATTAGGCCCTTTTCTTCCTAGGTGCATTGTTGATTTAAATTCCTTGTGTGATTTTATATCATCTCATTAGCTCATAATTATTTGATTAAGCATGCTAAGGTGGTATGGGTAAGGGATAATTAACACATTTAATTCATACCTTTACCTAACCAAAGTATACAATTGATCTAATCATCTAAAAATTAAACTAAAATAACAAAAATATGTGGGAATAAGTTAGAGACAATAAACTTACCTCATATTTCTCAAATTAAATCAAACTCAAAATAAAATCAAACCTTCTTTAAAAATAATTTGATTTGCTTTAAGCTCTCTTATTTCATAGAATTGTCTTTAAGAATTAATCATGGTGAATGTGTTTACATGTTTTCATCATTTTAGTTCCTTCCTAGCATGTTAAATGTGTATGCCATATGGATTTCATGCATTCATGCTTTTCAAAAATCAAATTGAAAATGAAATGTTTATTTTATGTCAAATTGCATATTTTGGCTAAAATAGAAATATGAGTGGATATTATCACTATTAAATCTAAATTATTTTCAAAATATATGAATCAATTATCAAAATTGAAAGTGTGCTACTTATAGTTTATTTATAAGCTTGCATGTGGATATAAATATGAAGATGTGCTTAGTGTACTTTTCCTTCTCCTTTCTTTTAGCATAGTTTTGAATAGGACTTGGCAAAGTGTATAGTTCATTTGAAAAGAACACAACACTTGACTAACCCTATTCCTATCCATTCCTATGCAATTACTTAAGAAGGACATCCACACTTGTACATATAAATTACATAAACAAAACAAACAAACAAATACAAACTTCTTGCAACTATCTTTTTCATTCATTTCTTTTGTACATGTGTTTGTATTTAAGGAAAGTGGTATATTAGTCTAGACAACCCCGACGTTGCGAGGCTTTAAGTAGCCCTAAGTAGGTTTTATATCTTACACCTCTGGTTAACAATGGTGTCGTACTCACTTATGCCTTTCATATATACATGTGTGCATGTGAAAATGAATAAGAAAACCTCTTTTCTACTTAATGAAATTCATGCATCATAAAGCATTCAAATTTTTCTAAGTAACTCATTTAGCATTCATCATAAAATGTGCTAAAAATTCCCATTTGTATGTATAAATATGCTTAGGATTTATTCATATGCATGTTATACATGTTGAGAAAGAAATGAAGTGATATGTATTTTGTGATTTTATTTCACTTTACTTAATCTTAAAATGTCTTTCTTTTATATAGGTTTGTTTAGAGTTGATCTAAACTTAGGATTAATTAAAACACATAATAAAACATTCACTAAACAAACTAAACTTGAATCCACTTTAGAAGTTACTTAAAGTAGGGATGGAAAGAGAAGTTCTCTTCTTCTCCCTCTCTTTACAACTTAGTAATTAAGTAGGATTCACTTAAGCCTAAATAAAACACAAAATAAAATCAACCCCAAAGCAACTAAAACACTTAAATGAAACCACCCATCTAAGTTGAACACTTTTTCATACTTAAAAAATTCAAACTCTAAAGTCATAGCTAAGCATACCACACAAACCTTCTAAAGCACACACATTAGGCTAAATCACTACTTCTAACTTTAGGTTAGGGCGGTGTATGGTTTGATGTTTGCTTTTTTTTGTTTTGTGATATATTTTTTTGTCTGGATGTTAGGGTGAATGTGCGTAGAATAAATGATAAGATGATTTATTCTAATCATTATTTTTTATAGGGGATTGTGCTTAAATAAAAAATATAATTGCTTTGTTAGGTGTGCTTATACCCCTAAGCATAATCCAATAGGCTGGACTTGATTACCCATGTGTGGGGTGCTAAGTCCAATACACATTCATGGGATTTGTATGGTTTGTTTAGCTAATCTCTATTTTGCAGGTGTTAATTAGATTTGCTTCTCCTTTTCATATAAATTTTACAATTAGTATTTTGGAATGATTATTATGGGTGATTAAGATGAGCATTGGTCATAAGATCTCATCTTATGTACCATGTGAAGCCTTTGGAGCAACCACATTCCAACCATCCAAAAGAAGGAACCAAAAGAAGAAAGAAGAATGAAGAAAGAAGAAAGAAGAAGAGAATAATGAAGACCCCCATAACATGAATTCCTTTTTATAATTCACTTGTAATCCAGGTTGTATAAGGGTAGAGCTCGGCTACCCAATTTATTTTTTAGTTTGTGCGGTGGTGCCCGACCACACTTAGCCTTTTATTCTTTTACGCTAGCTTTATAAAATGTGTGATATTTTGTTTAACTTGTGCATTAAGATTGCATCTTTTTTCTAGTTTTTTCTTGCTTGATGTATGACCTGGATGATGATTAAGCTCTTAGAAAAATAAATCTTCTACCAAATTAATCAACTCAAAATTAAAAATAAATAACTCATATCCTCACCTAAAGCTTAGGTTGATAATCAAGATAAAATAATTAGCAACCCCTTAGCTCGATGAGTATTTCTTTTCTAACATCATGCATAAATGCATATTATTTTTACTCTTGATTGGAGGGCTTCCACCTTTGCCAGAGAACTTGGCTTGACCTGTGAGAGCCATGGTGAAAACACACCTCCCCCTTCTCATTGATTTTGGCCCGTAATCTTATTTCTCATGCATTAGGCATATGAATCTTATAAGCCTGAGTCAAATGATTGTCCAAAAATGAAAATAAAATATAATATGATTTGCATTAGATTTAGGCTATTTGTCACGCCCTTACATGATCTAGTCTCTTAGGTAGTGAGTTTAAGGACTTAGTCTCTTTCAAAATAAATAATAACCTTATTATCTTGCATAGGGCATAAGACTTGCCTACATTAATTTAAAATCGTAGGAGGAGTTAGTTGGCGGCCACCCCTAGGTGGTTGCAAGTCCAAGCAGTCTGGTGGTTTATCCTCTCTTATGGAGGTGAACCAAATATCCATTTTTTGCCCTAGATTTACATCGTGCTTTTGGCCCTCACCAAAGCTCCCTAGATTTAGGTTCTGAGGTTGCTTTCCCCTTTGCAGGCTCTAAGCATAAATCCTCACCTACTAGGCATCTTCTATGATCTTGTACCATAGAATTATAAGCCCTACATTTCTAATAAAATGTTAACTCAAACAAATAAATCAATTTCAAAAATATAAAGCCCAACCATATGATAGTTTGAGATGCTCACTAGGCTTCCTAGCATCGTGAGCATCTCCTACTTATCTTTCTTGAGCTTCGATAATAACTCTCTCTCTCTTTTATTAATCCCATTTGATCTTCTAAAATAAAATTAATCAATTGATAATCCTAACCTATTGAAATCTTTGGAGATAATGATCATTTACCTTAATCAAGAGTATTTCTAAGGAATCCTATTTTTTAGGATGTAATTAACTATAGGGGTTTTCCCATGTAGGGATTTAAAATAAACTCTGATTTATTTTTTCATGTAAATTAGGAGAAGAATCTCTGGTACATCATCCCTCAAACCCATAAGTCCTTAGGAGTCTTTATTTAGGTTATTAGGTCCATTGTAGGGTGGTGACTTCTATCTTTCAAGATAGTACACCTTTCCTCAATGTCGTACCTAATCACCCTAATAAGTACACTTGTGATTCTATGTGGTGTCCATCTAAAGAAAGAAGCAATCATCATCATATTGAATTTTCCCTCTCTTCTTTCCTTTCTTTGTCTTCATCTTTCTTTCCAAGAGGGATGAAGATAAGAAAAGAACCAAGGAGGAAGAGGGAGGAGATTGATTAATGATGATGATTGCTATTTTATAAAATTTTTCACCCATAAAATTCAAAACCATTCAAAAATTGTATTTTGATTTGATTGATTTACTTTGTGTAAATGAAGTAAAGTTCTTTCTAAATTCTGATGTTGAAATGCATAATAATGAAATCATTGTACACCATCATTGTTTCACATAAGGAACGAGTAGAACCTCCTTAGGGCTACTTAAATGTATGTGATCAATATATCGATAATATTCTTACTTATACAAATCAACACATGAATATAAGAAGAGACTTTATTTCATACACTAAATTTATATTCACTTGCATTTCCTATGTATATATAACTAAAGTTACAATAATATATGTATATTCATTCATTAATAAACTTTTGAAAATATATTTGAGATTTAATGTGATACTACATATATTTTTAATTAAATCAACACATGCAAATTGACATAAAGGAAATCATTTTATTTGATTAATTTGAAAGACATGAATGCATGAATACAAGTGGCGTACATTATTTAGCATGATTGGAGAGAAATAAAACAACACAAGCATGTGATTTCATTCAATCCAACTAAGTAAGGACAATCAAACTAAATAAGATTATTTAAGATAAACCAAAGTTTCTTAAAGCCTTTTTTTCTTTATGTTTGATTTATATTAAGAAATGTGAAAGAGTTTGTTGATCCTAATCCCATCCCCATGTGTGAGTTAATTTGATTTAATAAAGAGGAATTAGGTTGATTTTATGTCTTAATTAGATTGAGGTATGAATTAAGTCAATTAATTAACCCTACATCACCTTAAGCTAATTAACTAAATAATGATGAGCCAATATGATGCAACCACATGAAAAGTAAATTACAATGCTCTAAGAAATGAAAGGGGCCTAATAATTGCATAATTAATAGTTAATTAAGCTTAAGGAGCTCAATTAACTACTTTTATGGCTTTCTCATATATGTGAGTTAACTCATTAGCTCTCTCTTTAAGTTATTGAACACCCAAAGAGCTGCCCAAGATGATTAAAGGTAATTATATGTGAATTAGATTTTAGATTGAGTTAATTAAGCTCATTAATCATTTTGGTTAAGCATCATGCATGTTAAATTAATGAAATGAAATTAACTCGAGGAAAGAGATCAAGAAAGAGGCCTTAATCTCAATCCCTATGTCCTACATTTGATCACTTAAGCTTTGATTTTATCTTAAAGATTAATTAATTAATTAATTAATTAATTACTTCATTAATCATTAATTAATTTGATTCTAAATAGTAACAAAAACTTAGGAAATGAATTAAGAAAATATCCCAATCGCATTCCCTAAGCACCCCTACCATTCAACAGAAGTAATTAGGCTTAAATAATTAATTAAATTACGGTTCATTCACTAATTATCATTAATTAAATTAAGAGAGTGATTAAGGCTTAAATATTTAATTTCTCTAATTAAGCAACTAATAAATATCAAAAAATAGAGGCAGGGGTCATCCCCCTAAACATCCACTAAAAGTTTGAGATTAATTGGGTGATTAATTAAAGAGTAATTAAACTAATTAAATTTTTAATTAAACCTTAATTAAGACAAAATTACTATTCAAAATTAATTAATTATAATTTTCTTAGATTCTACCATAATATATCTTCAAAATGAACCTCATTTATATTTTTTTGGATTTTCTTAGGATTAGTTATGATTTTTAGAAGTTTCAGCCTTAAAAATAGATTAATTAAGCCTAATTAAAGCCTCAATCCATAGCCAATTGATAGGACGCGCTTTCCATGTGGCACAGATGGCTTAAGTTGTCACATCCGCCGAGTCGATTGGCTACGCTTATATCCATGGACCTTCTGATCTAAGATTGGACGGCGATGATTCAATCCATGATTTAGAGGAGAAATCAAAGGATCTAACATGGGATTAGATCATGACTATCCATTCTGATCATGTGGAATGGACAGTCTGTGATCCATCCCATTCACGAGTGACGAAAGACGAATGTTGTTAATCTTTTCCCGTTTGATCTGAGCTCACTTAAGCTCAGATTATTTCCAAATTCATCCCACACCTTTGGGGAAGGGAGACACACACATCCAACAGCTAAGATGACATTCATATTTGCTTCACAAAGGACCAACCTATTTTGTTGATTTTTGCAAAAATTACCTCACCGGAGCTAAGTGGTGGATCGATGAGGTAGCTTTAAGATGAAGCCCTGTTGAGTAGATTTGTTGATTTGTTGAAAATGCTCGTCAACCAAGCCACGGAGCCTCTTTCATCAAACTCTCATGGTTGGAAGGGGGATGATTTGGCTTATGAAGTATGAGGATGGTGTGGGTGCAAGAAATTGGTATTTGATCAATGGAGGATCAGTATTGAATGGGAGAAGCTTGTCTTGTTTTGACTTTGCGGGAGAAAATGGGAGGTTTGAATGCTTGGAGTGCTTTGGGATTTCAAAATGATTTAGGAACTGAGAATGAATGATTTTACCAATTGAGGGGTATACCCTCAATTGCATTTGATGGATGAAGGATATTTTCAAAATTCACCACTGCCTATGAGGGGTCACCATCAGTGCCACATGGCTCACCGTGAGTGATCAAAGTTAAGTGAGGCCGCCAAGGGAGGATTTGGGCAAATGGTATGGGATTGCTTTCTCCTTGTGTCCATGGTGTGTTCGGCCATGAGAAGGAGAAAGGGAAGAGATTACCTTTGGTCCATGGCAAGTGCTAAGTGTGTAGAGTGGGCTAAGGTGTCTTAGGAGTGCCTCATTTGGCAAGTTGAGGGCTGCTATGGAAGAGGCAAAGTGGACTTTGCCACTTGTGGCAAGAATCGCAAGAGCTTTTGCAATCCCTTGATTGGGTCCCACTTGATTTGGACTTTTGGGCAAACTTAGGGTCGTTGGTTAGCCACCACAAGGTTCCATAAGGTTTTGGGTGATTTTGCTTCATATAGTCAAAATAGGCTTATTTGGATTAGTTTGGGTCAATCAATTGGTCAAATTGGGTCAAACCAAGACTTAAGGTTCATATGATGATTTGGGATGTTTTGGTTCAATTGGTTTTGATTAATTTGGCTTAGGTTTGAATTTGACTCATTTAGATTCAAAGGGTCAAATGGGTCAATTGACCAATTTGACCAAATTGGGTTGAGTTGTTGAGTCAAGTTCAATCAATTGTAATTATAAAGTTTTGGTTTGGTTTAATTTGTTTAAATTTTGGTCAATTTGACCCTTTAGGGCTAGGTTGTCAAGTTGACCAATTGGTCCAAGGGCTCAATCATGGCTTTGGTCAAGTTCAATAAGTGATTTGGAATGAACTTGAGCCATTGGTTGCAATCAATTTGGATCAAATCATGATTTGACCCATTTTGGCTTTTTAGGCCAATTTGGGTCAACTTAGGTCAAATGACCAATTAGACTTGGTTTGGCTCAATTGATGGTTTGGTCAAGTTCAATCAATGATCATGAGTGGGTTTAAGTCAATGCTTTCAATCAATTTGATATATGGTGAGTTTTGACTAGTTTGGGTTTCATTTGGGCTAAGGGTTGACTTGGTCAAAGGATCAAGTTGACTTGGTTTGACCACCCAAGGTAGTTGATCACCTTAGATGATTGTTGATCATGATATGAGGTTTGAAAGGACTTAGTTCAATCCAATTTGGGTTGGATTAGAACTTAGCTCAAAAATATCTTTTAGGTCAGTTTGGGTCAAGTGGACCTAAAAGGGTCAATTGGCTTGATCATGGCTTGATTCAAGTTTAGCTGAACTCACATATGACCCTAGGATGAGAATAGAAATCCAATTGTAAATGGTTTGAAGCCATATGGATTTTGGTTCTTATGATAATTCCAAGTCAAAAAGGGCTAACTTTGGTTTGATAATTGTAGTCTATATTTATATTTGAGACTATGATTGAAGGAATGATTGAATCATAAAGAAATCCATGGATTTTGAATTGATTTTGGTATCATTTAGCCAAGTTCAAGAATTTGGCTAGAAAGGCAAAAATTGGGAATTTGATTTTATTGGATTTGGTTTTGGCCACTTGGATTTATATTTCATTTATATTTGTGAATACAAATGAAGATATAAAGGATTTATGAGAAAATCACTTAGGTTTGGAGTGATTTAGAAGCAAATTTGACCAAATTGAGGGATGTAGGTCAAAAGAGCTTAAGTAGGGAATTGATTTGATTTCAAAGGTTTAAATTTAGATTTCATTTATATTTGTGAATATAAATGAAGGAATGATTGATTTATAAAGAAATCAACCAAATTTTATTTGAAGGAGATTTTGGCTAAGCATATGAAGGTGATTCATATGGCTTGAGGGATTTTGGAGTTTGAATTTAATCATGGGTTTCAATCATTTGGAGTTGGATTTGATTTGAAATTTAGGTTGGGATTTGATTTGAGATTGAATTGATATTATAAGAAAATCAATTGAATTGGGTTGATTTGAATTTGGTTAAGGCTAAGTCCATAAGATAAAATTAAAAAGGCTTAGGAAGGGATTTGGAAATTTGAATCATGGGTTTCAATCATTTGATTTGGGATTGGATTTATGATCTTGGATTTGAATTTGAGGTTTGGTTTAAAGAAGGAAGCAAGATTGGGTGGCTATAGGTAGGCAAGTCTTCCTAAATCCAAGGCATAACCTCTTTCCTATGGCTAACCTTCTAATTCTTTAGGTTAAGTGTTCACCTAATCATAAGTGTCTTAAGACTAAGGAGCTCAAGTGTCTACAAGAGTCTTAGATCTATGATGAGAGTTAAGAGAGCTCACTCCCAAAAGTGAGGTCAACAAAGACACCCAATAGGTGTGTGTAAGACTACACGACGATTGGTGTTGACGAGATGATCAACAACAACCCAAGGATTGCAAAACTACTAATGGAAATGATCTATCCTAAACCGAGATGTAGAGATCAAGGTGCAATGCAACTCAACTTATGCCAAGGGCATAAGAGAAAAAGGAAGGATCCACTTATGGATCAAGTATGTGAACCTTCAACTAGGGAAGCAGGTCCAACTTATCCTTAAAGGATAAAAGTTTGATTTTGATATGATTTAGGGAGAAAAGAACCACTGGGGATAAGTGCATGAACCTTCCATTTAGGGAAGTAGGTTCAGATCATCCACTAGGGACAGGGATTTAATTTGGTTTGATTTAATGAGAGCTCCACTGGGGAGAGGATATGATTCGCATTTTAAGGGCACATCTGCTAGAGATATGAGCTCAGATCTGCTAAGGATAAGGCGGTTCAATTTATGGATTGAACTGGACTCCACTGTAGGGAGGATAATGGATTTGATAAAATGGATCATATCGGTGTGCGATGGATCCGCTAAGAAGGGGCTAATATTAGCCTCTACCTATCTTAGATTTACAAATTCAAAGGGATAGTCTACCATCCATTAGGTAGAGCTATCCAACCTAAGGGTTGGCTTTCGTGCAGTAATTATTAAGTGAAGAAAGCTTAGACTTACAACTTTAAATAAGGAACCATGGGGTGATCTTGATAGACAACAAATCAAACCCACCGGCGACTATTGAAATATGTGGACTCATGACTTAAGAATAAATCATTTAAATTTTAAGATGGACCACAAGGATGGATCTACTAAGAAGGGAAAAATATCAGCCTAGTCCTATCTTAGATTTACAAATTCAAAGGGATAGTCTACCGGCCGAGAGGTAGAGCTAACCAACCTGAGGGATGCCTTTCGGTGTGTAATGGTTTAGTTAGGAAGAAAGCTTGTAGACTTATAACTTCCTAAACAAATAACCACTTGGGTGATCGGTTGATAGCACAATAAATCAAACCTGACCTAAGGTTGGCCGTCGGAGTGCGACGGTCGTGCTGGGCAACCGCCGGGGTGACTCGTTGGTAGCACAACATGTCAAACCCAACCTAAGGGCGACTACTGAGAGAGTGCCAACCCAGGGACTTATCTCAACTCAAAAGTAGTTAGACAATTCCTATAGGGAGTTTTGTTGACAATGCCTTAAAGATAGGATGTCTAGTTGGGAAAAGGTACCACTCGGGGTTTTCCTAATCCACAAGCAAAAGATATATATATATATATATATATATATATATATATATATATATATATATATATATATATATATATATATATATATATATATATATATATATGTTTGTAGTTTGACAAACTTGGTGTGAGGGACCACATTGAGAAGGAGCTCATCAACCTCCATCTTGCACTTACTAGACCAGGAGAATCTGCATATCCGTAAGATAAATTGTCCAACTACATGGGTGGCTACTAGGAAAAGGGGACTGACCAATCCAAGAGTAACCGGGGTAGTGTCTAAATGGGTCGCTAAGGACGTGATCCAAATAGAGTTTCCACAGGGGAGGTGTCATTAGGAGCTTTATCCATAACCCTTTAAAAGAAAGTTTATAGGTATATGATGGCCAACTCAAGGAGAAAGCATGGTAGTCTTACATCTGCCAAGAGTGGTGTATCCACCGAGTGGGTCATCGTTAGCATGGCGAACACCAACCAACCTAAGGTGCCCCTCGGTGTGCAACAATCAGTCTAGAAAGAAGTTGTTTAGACTTATATTTCACTAAATCGGAATTGATTGCCAAGATAGTCTATCTTTGGCTTGATAAGTGCTATCCAACTTAAGGCAACTACAAATGGGAGTCCCTACAGGACTAAACCCGTGCTAGAGGAAAGGATCATTGGGGACTTATCCTAAACCTCAAATATACTGACCTCAGTGCATGGTGGCTCGTTCAAGAAGAAAGCTTGTAGGCTTACATTCTCTTAAATGAAGTGATCATGAGGTAGCTTATCGGCTACGCAGTAAGGCCTATCAAACTAACAAGGCGCTCATCGGTGTGCAATGGTCAAGTTAGGAAGAAAGCATGTAGACTTACATCGGCTAGACAAGTAATCACTAGGGTGGCATACTGGCAAGGTAGCATGTCAACCCAACCTAGAGCAACTAATGAGTGAGTACCACAGGGGGTTTTCTCTCACATCAAAATAGTCTGAGATAAAAGATATGTGTTTATGTGTTTATATTATGAAAGAAGGAATATGATGCCGCTTTAGTTCTCTTACACCTACCCTAAACATATCATGGTTGATTCGCAAGCAAAGATATTTCTAAACAATTATGAAGAGATGGAATTTGAAATGAAAAAAGTGTTATTGATAATTATTTTCAAATAAGATTTATGGATAATTTCTTCAGGTAGAGCTTGTTGATTGGGAGCATAGGGCGCTTTCCTTTTGCAACTTATAAGCTGATATGATCCTCCCTGGTAAGCCTTTTCTATGGAGAAAGGCCCTTCCCAAGTGGGTTCAAACTTGCCTCCCATCTTTCGATGGGCAATAATTTGTCTCCTTAGAACTAAAATAAACTCTCCTACTTGAAAAGCTCTAGGGTGAACTAACTTGTTATGAGCTTGAATCATTTTGGCTTTATAACTCGATTCTAAAGATGCCTGAGGGCCTCTCCCTCCAAACCTTTGAGCTCTCTTCTAACCAGAACTTGGCATTCTGCTAGGATCTTACTACCCACATCTATCCTTAATGATGGTAGTTGGACCTATAATGGTAGAACTGCTTCAGGCCCATACACTAAGGAGAAAGGGGTTGATTAAGCTGAAGTTCTCAATGTGGTTCGGTAAGCTTACAAGGCTTCAACTAACAGCCATGACACCACCGCTTATTTTCGTCTAGTGTCTTCTTTAATATATGGATGAGAGTTTTGTTAAAAGTTTTTACTAAGTCATTTGCCCTCGGGTAATAGATGGTGGAATATCTCCAATCTATGTTGTGTCTCTTGGCAAAGCTGTTGATTTTAGTGCTCTTGAATGCGCATTATCAATATAATTCATCGAGGCATAACCTATATATAACATGGTTCCTTAAAATCAGAGCACATGCCGAAATGGACCTCTCTCGAGTGGGATTATTCCTCTTGGAAAAGTAGGTGTCTAAAATGAACCGGTGACCCTTAGAAGAAGGAGGATCGATCGAGCCCACTATGTCGGTACCCTAACACTCGAACGGCCATGAAGCCAATGTAGGATGCAGAATGTTGGGTGGTTGGTGTAAGACCACACCATATATCTAGCATTAGTGGCATCTCCTAGCTATATCCATGTAGTATGTGATCATCGAGGGCTAGTAGTATCCTAGTCTCTTGATCTTGGCTTTCATTTTAGACCGATGGTGAGCTCCATAAACCGAGTGTACCTTGGTCACAATCTTATGGGCATCATGTTCAAACAACATAACCAAATATGATCAAGGACCGCAGATAAAGTGACCATCCACGAGTGTGTGAGAGAGCTCTCCTTCACCGATGGGCTAATGACTTCTCTTGAGGTAGTTTCCCAGATTTAGATAATCCATAATGGTTACCTCCAATCTAACTCATCATCCTTTTGGCAATGAACCTCCCCTTCAAGAAAGTCTCTATGAGTTCAACCACAAGTGGATAGGACTTGTCTATTTTGGACCCTTATTGGTATGGACTCATCTTCCGAACATGCCAGCTCCTTGGCAAGGTTGGCCAAAGCATTCACTACTATGGTTTCTTCTCGAGAGATCTTATAAATGGTAACCTCTGGGATTTGGGCTAGCAACTCTATGGTATAGTTATGGTAATGATGGAGCTTAGGCTTTTGAACTTTGTAAGACCCAACGATTTTATTGATGATTAATTGAAAATCCTCAAAGATGTTAATATTTTGGATGCATGGCAAAATGGCTAACTCTAGATTGGCAATCAGAGCCTTATATTCGGCTTTATTGTTGGTGCATGAATTTGATAGATGATATGAGAATCTCATCACATCGCGGTCCAGAGTTAGGACTATTCCTACCTCTGCCATTCTCAGAAGAGTAGATCATGATTCTTCTCCTTTTTGAAAGAAAGCCACACCATCAAAATGCATCTCCCAATGGTGAATGCTAGCGTCCCCTAAGTTCATGATTTGTTTATCGGGGAGGTCATCACTAAGTGAGGAATCAATAAAAAGTGGGTGTGCTGCTAAGAAATTCATTAATGTTTGTCCTTTCATTGCATGGAGGGTTACAAATGTGAGATAAAATTATGACAAAATTATGGACCAATGCGCCAAACGTCCTAATAGCGTTGACCATGTGATGTGATATTCTAGTGGATTGATCCTAGAGATCAGATTCACCTTATGAGAAAGCATGTAATGTCATAATTTTTGGGATGCAAAGATTAAAGCTAGGTAGTGCTTTTCAATTGGTGGGCAGTTCACCTCAGTAGGGATTAGATGACGATTAAGATAGTAGAGTGCATTCTCTTTTCCTTTGTCATTGGTTTGAGCCAAAAAAATGCCAATGGAGTTGTCTAATGCAACAATATATAATATCAATGGCTTGCCTGTGATAGGAGCTGCTAGAACTAGTGGCGTCATCAGGTAGTGCTTGATGTCTTCCAAAGCATGTTGGCACTTATCATCCCACTTGAACTTAGTATCCTTTTTTACAAGTGTTGTGAATGACTGGCATCTTCCTAATAGGTTGGAAATGAAGCATCTTAGAAATGCCAACCACCCTTGAAATGATCTGAGTTGGGTTAGACTTTTAGGGGATGGCATTTCTAAGATATCCTTGATCTTCTCTGGGTCAATTTCTATTCCATAGTGCCGAAAAACAAACCCAAGGAATTTTCCTGAAGCTACTCCGAATGCACACTTCAGAAGATTCATTTTGAGGTTATATTACCTTAACCGTTGGAAAACTACTCTCAAGTCGAAGAGATGGTCTTTTTTTTTACTTTTGGCATAAGATCATCAACGTAACATTCAACCTGATGATGGATGAGTTTGTTGAAGATTCAAGTAAAGGCCCGCTGGTATGTAGAACCAACATTTTTAAGGCTAAAAGGCATGACCCTATAATAATAAATTCTGATCGGTGTTCAAAAAGCAATATTTTTCTCATCCTCGGGGGCCATCTTAACTTGGTTGTAACGAGATGACCCATCCATGAAAGAGAATACTTCATGAGATGAGGCAATGTCCACCATCAACTCTGGTATAGAAAGTGAAAATTCATCCTTAGGACATGCCTTAGATCCCTAAAATTGACGCATATGCAAATTTGACCATTCTTTTTCTTAACTAGAATGACATTAGCCAACCAGGTGGGATATTTTTCTTCCCTAATAAAGCCATCATTGATAAGTTTCTTGATTTTAGAAATGACATGCTGCTCAATATCTAATCGTATATGTCTATGAGCTTGCTTGATAGGGTTAGTATTAGGTTCTATTGCTAGTTTGTAGACTACGATGTTAGAAGATAAACTGGGCATTTCTTTATAACTCCATGCAAAGCAGTCCTTAAACTCAGCCAATAGCCTAACTAAGTCATTGGTTTCTTCTTTATTCAACAAAAAACTGATGTATGTCGGGTGTGGATCTTCTTTTATTCCTATGTTGATTTCTTTGAGTTCATCGATGATTGATCTGATTTCTTTTTCAAACTCTGGCCATGCATTCTTGACTTTAAGCTTATTTGGGGCATCTGAAGTTTCTAAGCATACCTTCTCATAAGAGTAAGCATGATTTGTAAAGAAACTATCAGACTCCAAATGATTGGTGATGACTAGGCAATGGTTGTCGTCGTCGACTGAACCCACTATGCTGAATCCTAGTCCTGATCTTGACTGAGAATATTCGCTTTGGTTGTCCCATAACCTTTCAAAGTAATCTGACCTGTGTTTAGACCAAGTATGTGGGATTAATCCATTCTTTGCCAAATTAATAACACAAGGCAAATACTAATCAAAAGGCAATTGTATTAAATCTTTATATGAATCATCCTCAAGTTCTACATCAGCTTCATGACTTAAGGATGATGCTCCCAACCAAAACCTCTTTAGCTTGACATCTGTGGATGACTTGGGGGCCTCATTAACTACTAAACCCTCAACTTTCTAGGAAGAAAGTGGGTTAGAACTAAGGTTCCCAACTGCTGCCTGACTATTCTACATAATACTGATTCAGATACATTCATGCTTTGCTTGGAGGCCTAGTCTTCATCGCTATGTGGCTTGAATGTCACATTCAAAGGGACCCACTGAGAGGGGTTGGTTGGCATGCTAACCACATGAGACTCATCCTCCAAACTCTAAGTCTATGTGGATAGGGGTACTCTGCCGGAATAGCTCTACCGGCCACCATCAAGGAGGTCTTCCACCTTTAGAACTACCTTTGGATCATCCTCGTCCTCTAACTGGTGGGGGTTGAGTCATCCTACACATGTGTTTATATGGAGGAATAAACTGTGGGTAGAATCCAACATTTAGCTCTACTTATTCCTCAGTGTTTGATTCTCGCTCACTTGCATTTTCATTTTCTTTCTCTTTTTCATTTTCTTTTTCATTTTTCTTTTATTTTTGTTTTTTTTATTTTTCTTTTTCTATTATTTTTGAACATTGACCAAGTTCACAAGAATAGACTTTTTGATTTTAAGGAAGGTAGTAGGTTGCGTCCTCATATATCTTGACCTCTCTAACTGAAAATGGCTTCAAGTCTCCTTTGACATAATACTTGATTCCACCTCTTTGGAATTTGATGCACTGATGTAAAGATGATGGAACCATATTGTTTCAATGTATCCAAGGCCTACCAAGCAAAGTAGTGAAAAATGTATATGAATTGATTATGTAGAACTTGGCTTCTATCTTTCAGTCATATATTTCTATTGGCAACACTATGGAGCCTAATGGCTTCTCGCCTTGCTCATTAAATCCTCTTAACATCATCTGATCCCCTCGGAGTTTGAAGATGTCAATCCTCAGGTAGGCAAGGGTCTTTAGACTCATAATGTTTACTAATTTACCTAGATCAACTAACACCCTGGAGAGTCTGAATCTGCCCATATTCACTATGATGTAGAGGGGATGGCTGTGCTCGGTTGTCCCTAAAAGAAGGTCTTCATCAGTGAATGTAACTCCATGGGCTTCTCTTGAATAACATATCTCCTCTCCAATAGAGATAAGCTGAGGCAAGCATATTTCTAGATCGAGAAGGGTTTTGATCAATGATTCCCTCATCTCTTTGGATAAGATAAGGGCATCATATATGCTTAGCTTAGCTGGCTACTTTCTCAGGTGAGCGAGGACATTGTAGTCAACTTTGGCGGAGCATCCTGTGGAGGGGTTACTTGATCACTAGAACCAATGATTTTCTTATCCTTATCCTGAGGTGGTACCCTAGAAGGTAGAACTTTGCCACTATGAAGGTTGACTTCAGTGACTTCATGAGATGGTTTAGTGAAAAGTTATACCTACTCATCAGGTTCACCTACAGCTTCTCCTATAGGATCATCAGAGTCAGATGACTCCAAATCAATATCAATGGGCGAACCCGAATGATTCAAAAATTTGTAATCCATTTCTAAATCAGAAGAAGAAGAGTGACCGTAACTAGAGTTATTATTAGTTAGACTTGGAGAGCTATCTATAGGAATAAAATCAGGCAAATCCTCAGAAGTGACACAAATGTAAGTGAAATCAGCTTGCTTCATTAATTTTTTAGATTTGGATGGAGGTAAAAAATAGAAATCAAGTAAAGTAAATGGAGTGAGGGATTTGGCACCCCCACTCCCCTGATGCAATATGACTATTAGAAGAAGAGCTGGTTGGAAGAACTATAGCTGCAACTATGGAAGGAGTGTTAGAATCGATCGGTGGTTGCACTACTATACTATCTCGGGAAAGTAGAGGTTGTCATTGTTGCTGCTGGGCTCCTACCTCCCTCAACTTATCCTTAGCAACTTACAAACATTCTTTAGAGTTGGAGGTTTGAGCTGCTTCAGGCACATGCAAAGGTAATTTTCTAATTTAGAAATAATTTTCTTGGAGGTTCGAGAAAGAGGATCGCATGTAAGGATTACTCTAACAGAACTAAAAGGTTGTTCTAATAGCTGTTCGTTGGGGATAACAATGGCACCCGACTTGAAGCTACGCTCAAGCCAGTCCTTAAAGTTAATGCAATCTTCTAAGACAAGGCCTAACATGAGGTGGTAGAGGTAATAGTTTGGATCATGACTCTTGCCCACCTCCGCCTTTGGCTCTAGAACAGAAATCGCTTCTTTAAGAGATTCTTATAGATCTTCGACTACCTCTTGAATAAGATTTGTCAAGAAGAGTAGGTAAGTAATAGCTACCGATGATGAGTAGAAAATCGCCGATGATATTGATAAGGAGGCCGTATGAGGCTATGGCAAAGGTGGTCATATGACCGAGGTGGTGGCAGGAGGTGAGAGAGGTTCTAAGCTCGAGGCCTATCTGACTAAACCCTAGCTGGTTATTTTCCCTTATCAACTGGTGTAACTACCCCTAATTTCTTCTCAAATGCCCTCTAACTTTACTGACCGGTCCTAAAAGCTAACTGCTTTTTTCTTGTGAGACTACCTTGTTGATTAATTTCTCGAAGGTTTTGATTGTAAAATCCTTGAGCATGAAAGCAACCGGGCCATGGATGTTCTTTAAGAGAATCTCTATGGTGTGTTGTTCAGACAGCTATGGTTCACATTTCATACTCAGGTTTCACCACCCGAGAATGTAATCAATAAAGAATTCATTGGGGACTTTTGTCACTACAACAAGATCGCCTACAGTAACCCTTTGATGAGCTCTAGTAAATCTCTTGATGAAGAGGTACTCCAACTCAGCAAATATTTTTACCAAACCATTGGGCAATTCAACTTACTGCAAATGAGCACCTATTAGACTCTAATAAAAAGAAGTCATCCACTACACAAAGAACTCCATGAAATGTAAATGCATTGGCGAGGATTCCCACTGCCATTAAATATTTTGAAAGAATGATGTACAAAACCCTTAGGATATTGGACAGTATTAAATTCCTCTTGGTAGGGTCTACCTTTTGGAATAGATGAGCCACCAGGTCGCTGCTTCTCTCACCTATTGCTCCACCATCAATATCCTTCTCATGCATGGAGGTGCTATCCACCACCTTCATATGAAAGCTACCACTATCTTCTCTGCGGGAATGCATCTATGATGATCTAAGGCATGTGTCAACTCGATCGCCACCATTATGGGAGATGGTGAAAAGCTAATGAATGCAAACCACTACCATGAACTCCTCAATTTTCTTCCCCATTTTGTCAATATGATCATCTCTCTACCTAAGTTTGTGGAGGAGGTGTTGAGTTGAATGGACGACATCATCTTATTCAACTATAATACCTTCCTGACTCTGTTAGTCTCTATGGAGGGAGCTCTTAGTATCGACCATGTGAACCTCAGCCGAGTCCTCTAGAAGGTCATCCTGATCAAGATCAAATGCTACCGTCTCATCCTATGAATCTGTGCGATCACTGCCTAAGATTTCCCTCTTTTTGGCTAAGTAGGCTGCTACAATCTCATCTAAGGAATGATCTCCTACCTTACCGGCTACACCAGAACAAAGACTCGCTAATGACCGAGTAGAGTGGTTTCACCACGTAAATACATCTAACATGCCAAAGTGTTATCTCCGGGAGGACTATGCTCGCTAGAAGATACATGCTCATGACCGCACCTATCGAAAGGAGGTCGAGTAAAACGCCTCACCTCAATGGAGTAGATGGAGTGGGATCCTTTGGCCATAGCTGGATCACCAAAGGGGCTTTCTTCTCCCTAGAAGCTGACTTCATGACCTTTGTCAGAACGGTGGATGGCGAGACCTGAACTAGTGAGGATGGGCAAGGAGTGGATCAGTTTGGTGGAGATGACACAGGCTCCACCCTCACCGAGGATTTCCCCCTGCGACTGGTGCTACTCATCAATATGATGTTGTAAGTCCTATCAGCCCTGGTGGCCCAACGGCTGGGGAAAACAACTAAAGCAGGCCGCCGCTGGCAAACCTCTGTCACCTACCCCAATCGAAAGCTACCGGGCCTCAGCTCTATCCCTCACCGCCAAGTAAAACTCGAGATGATCATCCTCTGATCAAATAGTGTGCTGGACTCTGAGTATCCATATGCTCTGCCAATCTGACTTAGTACCATCCGAAGATCAGCATAGGACTTCCTCCTATCCCAAGCTGGAACCTCGTGGTATGCGGGTGGTGGAGGCAATGCAGCTATCCTCCTGTAGTCTTCCTCTCCATCTAATGTCGAGAGGGGCTAAAACTTATTTCCACTAAGAAGTGGAGATGTCTCATAGGGATATCCCTCCTTAGCAATATGGGATGCTTCATCTATCTCTCGGGCTGCATGGTTGTGGTGTCGCTTGATCTTGTGGCTTCTATTGTGGCACTATGTGCAGTTGAGAAGGGCAATGTGAGAACTAAATCCTACCTTGAAGGTAGGGAGACTATCTCTGAAGTTAAGACAGCCTTCCCCATAGAGGGGACCGGGAGAGGTGCTAGACGCACCAAGCCAGAGCAACTAACTGGGAACAAGGCGAGGTGGAACCTCGACGCCTTCCTCTTAAGGAAGGATACTCAATATCAAGGCTCAATGTGGATGTTTTGGCTTCGCCCAACCACTCATTCTGACGATGGTGAGGGTCACGTAACATGCTTCCTCAAATCCTTGGCCAAAGAAAACTAAGTGAGTGGAGTCAATCTTAGGGAGGCTGGCCAGATCCAAGGCCAAATCCAGCCCGAATGGAAAGGTAAAGATGAACTTCTGGGAGGCCATATATACTGGCTACGAAAATTGCATTGACTGGTCCGTATTGTATCTCTGCATGCTTTGAAATATAACTTGAGTCAGATTTTTACTTTAATACTTGTCCCAATAGGGTAATAGAGATTTGGAGTTCTAAACCCACACTCAGTAATTTAAATATGTTAAGTGGGGTTCATTGGAGAGATTTTGATATGTGAGGAGAGTCTTTGCCATTTGACTTTGATTTAGAACCCATACTCAACCAATTTAAGTAGGTTTGGCGGGGCTCAAATAGTTGAAGATGTTTATGTTGTCATCTAGTTCGAAAACTTTTGATTTTGAAAGACTTAGCAAATTTAGGTATGCTAAGGAAAAGTTATGATTGTATGCTTTGGAATTTTTATGAAAAATCTTTGCTTGTGGTGATTGATTATGCGTTTGTTTGTTTTGAAAATGAGGTTCTCCACTTAACAAATTTAGTACGTTAAATAAGAATCAAATATGATATGATTTGAAAATATGATTCTCACTTAACAAATTTGGTATGTTAAGTAGAACCAAATATGATTTGAGAATAAGATTCTAACAAATTTGGAATATTAAGTGGGAACCAAATGTAATATGATTTGAAAATATGATTCTCACTTAACAAATTTAGTGTGTTAAGTGGAACCAAATGTGATATGATTTAAAAATGAGATTCTCACTTAATAAATTTGGTATGTTAAGTCAGAATCAAATATGGCATGATTTGCTTTTGAAAAGAGGGAAGCTATATGTTAAGTGAAGTTTTAATTTTATGCTATGATCTTATTTGAAAATAGACTCCACATTCAACAATTTTGAGTATGTTGAATGAATATGGTCATTTTCAAGAATGTGCTTTTGAAAAGATGGAAACCCCAACTCTAACATATGTGAAACATATTAAGTGAAGTTTCAATTTTATGTTATGATCTTATTTGAAAATAGACTCCTCTTTCAAAAATTTTGAGAATGTTAAATGAATATGGTCATTTTCAAGAATGTGCTTTTGAAAAGATGGAAACCCCAACTCTAACATATGTGAAACATGTTAAAGTGAAGTTTCAATATTATGCTATGATCTTATTTGAAAATAGATTCCTCATTCAACATTTTGAGTATATTGAATGAATATGGTCATTTCTAATACTGTACTTTTAAAAAGATGATTTCGATCTTAATTTTGAAAAGAACCTCAATGTAACAATCTTGGGGATTGTTAGGTGAGATTTGGTTATATGAGTTTTGTGAAAGGTGCATTTGGAAAGATGGTATTTTACAAAGAGTTTATTTTCTTAATCATTAAGATGAACCTTGCCTCACCAAACTAGTGGTAAGGAGGTTCTAAATTTTATCATCTCCTTTCATGGGTTAATTTTTTTTTTACCTATTTGGAAAAATAGGGTTCTAGGACCTATAAGGAGTGAAGTCCTAAAACCTAGAGGATGTTGGTTAGCTTTGCTTAAGAATGAAATAAGCTAAGAGCCAATGAAAGAAAAGATAGTCTTGGACTCATATGAAATACAAGTCCACTATTGATGCTTGGAGACAACAATTATCTACTAGAGATGAAGAGAGGAACGGAGTCGCAAAAAAATATATGGTGTTTATTTTTGGTTGTATGTGTATATTGGGAGGACACCACGTAGATCTGAGAATTACTTATTAAGGTGATCGGGTACGATATCAAGGAATCATGTACTATCTCGAAAGATAGAAATCACTACCCTATGATGGAACTAATCACCTAATAAGGACTCCAAAAGTATGATAGATCTTCGAATGTACTAGAGATTTTTCTCCTACTTTATATGGATAAATAAAGTAGGATTTAATTAAACTGAGTTCTAAAGTTTTCTATGGAGGCAAGCCCCCATATTTAATTATATTATAAGGAAGGTGAGTTCCTTAGGAATACTCTAGATTAAAGTAGGCAATTATTGTCTCCAAAGAATTTAAAGATGGGACTATCAAAAAATTGGTTATATTTGGAAGATCAAATGGGGTAGATCGAAAGGAGAGATTTATTATCGAAGCCAAAAGGAGATGAGTAGGGGATTTTCATAATACTAGAAAACCTAGTGAGCATCCTAAACTATCATATGATTGGGATTTATATGTTTGAAATTGAGAGAATTATATATTTGAGTTGAAATTTTATTATAAATCTAGAATTATAATTTCATAATAAAAGATTATGAAATGCCTAAGAGGTGAGGATTTATGCTTGAGCTTTAGCAAAAGGCTAAAGCATGACCTAAATCTAAGGCGAAAGTGAGTATACTATCTACCTCCACAAGAAAGGGTAGACTACCCTACTACTGGACTTATAACCTCTTGAAGTGGCTGCCAGCTAACTCCTCCTATGCTTTAAAACCAATGTGGTCAAGCCATATGCTTTGCAAGATGGCTAGATTTTTATTATTTAGAAAGAAACTAAAGTCCTTAAACCCACTCCCTAAGAGGCTAGAGCATGAGTGGTATGAATAATGACTTAGTCTAATGTAAATTTTATCAAATTTTATTTGATTTTGTCTCTTTATTTTGACAAGCTATAGGATTTTATATGCCTAAATATAAGGGTTATGGGCTAAATCAAAAGAAAGAGGTGTTTTCATCATAGGCTCTCAAAGGTCAAGCCTTTTTCCGCAAAGATGAAAATCTCTTAAAGAAGTGAAACAAAATGATATACATTATAAGCATATAACATCAGCTAAGGGTTGCTAAATATTTTATTATCTTGATTTAATGCCTAGACTTTATGTGCGGCTATGAGTTATTTTTTTTTAGAAAATTTAGTTATGAGTTATAGTTAGGATAGGAATTTTATTTTTCCCTAAGAACCTATTCGCATCCAGGCCACACATTAAACATCATATATGAAGAAACTAGAAAAATACATGACATTTCTATTGCATAATATAAACAAATCATTAAATAATTTATAATCTCAATGTGAAAGAATAACAGGCCAGTGCAGTTGAGTACTGACGTACAACCCAAAAAAGAAATGGGTAGCCGAGCTCTACCCTTATACAACCCGATATATGAAAGAATAATTACAAGTTACAAAATGATAAGTGTTATGGGGTCTTCAAGTCATGCTCCCTCCATTTCTTCATTTGATTTGCTCCATTTGATTTGGTAGGCTTAGGCATCACATGGCACCCCAGGATCAATGTTCATCTTTAATCCCCATAAATTTAACCAAATTCCTAATGCACAATTACATTAAAAGAATGGAAAAGTTAATTTAACTACGCCTACAAAATAAGTATTAACTAAACACACCATACAACCCAGACAGTTATATGAATAATTTGACTTAGCACCCACATGGGTAATCAAGTCCACTCTAATGTAGATTATGCTTAGGGGTTAAGCAACCAAAAGAGAGCATTTATATTTATTTTAAGCACCCTTAAGCATAAATCTCAGATAAAAATATGATTAGGCTAATCACCTAACATCTATGAAAAATATACACCCTAACATCTAGTCTACAACGGTACATCACAAAATAAAATATACATCAAACCATACACCGCCCTGACATAAAGCTAGAAGTGGTGAATTAATCTAATGTATGTGTTAAGGATTATATGGTATGCACTAACTAGGCTTTAAAGTTAAGATTTTCTAAATATGAAGGACATTTAATTAAAAAGGGTGGTATCACTTTAAATGGTTTGATTAATTTGCAAATTTTACTTAACATTTCTTTTGTTTCATTTGACCTACACTCAACAACTAAGTGTTATAAAGAGAAGAAAATCACTCTCTTTTATCCCTACCTTAAGTCACATCTAAAGGAAATTAATTAATCAATTTCCTTTTGTGAATGGATTATTATATGTTTTATTTAATCATAAGTTTAGGTTCATTTTAAATAAACTCATTCAATAAGAAAGGCATCTTAAGATTAGTTGGAATGAATTACTATCACATAACACATGTTTGTTCATTTCTTTCCATCATGTATATCATGCATATGATTAAACCCTAAGCATAGCTATACATGCAATTTGCATCTTAGCACACTTAAATGATAAATATGAGTAAATGAATTTAGAATTAATATTTCATTTGGTTAAATGATTTTGTCATATTAATTTAAAGCTCTATCTAAATTCTTATAAAAGCATAAGAAAAGACCTTAAATCATATGACTAATCCTCAACCAATCAATTAATAGAAAAGAGAATTTTCATTCATTAGTAAGTATGCATGTATAAAAGTTTTAAGCAAGAATGCATTGTGTTCACCAAGGGAATGAGGTAGGAACCTCCTTAGCTACTTAAAGTCATGCATCCCCAGGAATGTCGGACTAATATATACTATCCTTAAATACATATGGATGTATAAACAACTACAAGAATAGAAAGCCATGCAAAAATTGTATTTTGATTTGATTAATTTATTTTGTGTAAATGAATTAAAGTTTTTTCTAAATTCTGATGTTGAAATGCATAAGAATGAAATCAAGTAGATCATTATTTTCACCAAGGAATGAGGTAGAACCTCCTTAGCTACTTAAAGTCGTGCATCCTTGGGATGTCGGACTAATATACCGCTAACATTATTATGTAAATCAACACATGAATGAAAGAGGTGTTATTTCATACACTAAATTTATATTCACTTGCATTTCCTATGTATATATACTAAAGTTACAAATATATGTATATTCATTCATTAATAAACTTTTGAAAATATATTTGAGATTTAATAGTAATACTAGCCACACATATTTTTAATTAAGCCAACACATGCAAATTAACATAAAGGAAATCATTTTTATTTGATTAATTTGAAAGATATGAATGCACCAATATGATTGGAAAGAAATAAAAACACAAGCATGTGATTTCATTCAATCCAACTAAGCCCTAAGGACAATCATATTAAACAAATTCATTTAAGATAAACCAAAATTTCTTAAAGCCATTTTTTTAATCTTTATGTTTGATTTAAGGAATGTGAAAGAGGTTTGCTAATCCTAATCCCATTTGTGTGAGTTAATTTGGTTTAATGAAGGGCAATTAGGTTGATTTTATGTCTGAATTAGATTTATGAATTAAGTCCATTAATTAAACCTTACCTACATCACCTTAAGCTAATTAACTAAATAATGATGAGCCAATATGAGATGCAACCACATGAAAAGTAAATTGATAATGCTTCTTAGAAACGAAAGTGGCCTAATGCAATTAGCTCATAATTAATAGTTAATTAAGCCTAAAGAGCTCACTTAACTACTTTTATGGCTTTCTCACACATGTGAGTTAACCATAATTTCAGTAGCTCTCTCTTTAAGTTATTGAACACCCAAAGAGCTACCCAAGATGATTAAAGGTAAGTAGATGTGAATTGGATTTTAGATTGAGTTAATTAAGTTCATTAATCTATTTAGTTAAGCATTAAGCATGTTAAATTAATGAAATAAAATTAACTTAAGAAAATAGATCAAGAAAGAGGCTTTAATCTCAATCCCTAAGTCCTACATTTGATCACTTAAGCTTTGATTTTATCTTGAAGATTAGTAAATTAATTAAACAATTAATTACTTCATTAATCATTAATTAATTTCATTCTAAATAGTAAAGAATACTTAGAAAATGAATTAGGAAAAAAATATCCCAATCACATTCCCTAAGCTCCCCTATTGTTCAACAGAAGTAATTAGGCTTAAATAATTAATTAAGTTACTATTCATTCACTAATTATCACTAATTAAATAAAGACAATGATTAAGGCTTAATCATTTAACTTTTCTAATTAAGTAATCAATAAAATTCTAAAAAAATAGGGGAGGTAGAGGTCATCCCCCTAAATATCCACTAAAAGTTTGAGATTAATTGGGTGATAAATTAAGGAGTAATTAAACTAATTAAATTTTCAATTAAACCTTAATTAAGATAAAATCACTATTCAAAATCAATTAATAATAATTTTTCTATATTTTACTCTAAAATATCTTCAAAATGAGCCCTCATTTGTATATTATTTGGATTTTCTAGGATTAGTTATGATTTTAGAAGTTTCATAAAATAGATTATTTAAGCTTAACTAACAAGCTTTCAATAGAACGCGTGTGCTTTCGGGCGATGGGAGTGACTATTTAAGTTGTCACATTCGCTATTGACTCAGATTACGATGACGCATTATCGTGACCCGTCAATCTAAAGATCGCCATGATTGATCCACAATTTAAATCAAAGGATCTAATGTAGAATAGATCATGGTCATTCCAATCACACGAATGGACGATCTGATCCATCTCATTCAAGCGGCAAAAAGGATGTTGTCCATCTTTTCGTTCGATCCAAGCTCACTGAGCTTGGATTATCTCAAATTCATCCACACCATCGAAGGAGACACATACATCCAATGGCTAAGATGACATTCATTTTCTTCAAAAGATCAACTTATTTTTGCTAGAGCTCGATTTGCAAAATTACCTCACAGCTAATGTCCGTGGTGGATCGATGGAAATAGCTTTAGTAGAGGTGAAATATTGAAGAGCTTAATTTGGTGTAGAATGCTCAGTTGACCAAGCCATGCATGCAAGAGCCACGGCTTCGATCAAACTCTGGTCTCCAGTGGTTGGGAAGGCTCAAAGATGATTTAGTTGGCTTCGATGAAGTTTGAGGATCATGTGGGTGCAAGGAATTGATATTTGATCAAGTGGAGGAGGAGTATCGCACGGGAGAAGCTTGTCTTATTTCAGCTTTGCTCGAGGAGAGGAAATTCAATCGAGGGAGTCTTCAGGAATGCTTGGAATTGCTCTGAGGGATTTTAAAATGACTTAGGGAACTCAGTGAATGTCGAATGTCATGTTTGTCGCTCGAATTGAGGTGGTATACCCCTCATTTACATTTGATGGGCGGACAAGACTGTTTCCAAAAATTTAGCTGATTCACCATCATCGGCCTGTTGGAGGGTTTGCCATCTGCCGCCATGAGTGGTGTGTTAGCCCAAGGAGGATTTGGGCAGATGGTGTTGGATTGCTTCCTCCTTGTGTCCATGGTGGGTTCGGCCATGAGTGGGAGAAAGGGAAGAGATTACCTTTTGGAGCATGGCAAGTGCTAGGTGTAGAGTGGGCTAAGGTGTCTTAGGAGTGCCTCATTTGGCAAGTCAAGGGTTGTTATGGGAGAGGCAAAGTGGACTTTGCCACTTGTGGAAAGAATCCTATGCAAATAGCTTTGTGCATTGGTCAATTCCCTTGGATTGGGTTCCACTTGGATTTGGGTTGGCTTGGGGCTTACCTATGGTCAGTTTGGGTCAAGTTAGGTTAGCCACCAAGGTTCTATAAGGTGGCTTTGGGTGATTTGGCTTCATATGATCAAAATAGGCTTAATTGGGTTAGGTTGGATTGGGTTGACCAATTGGTCAAATTGGGTCAAACCAAGGCTTTGGTTAGGTTTATATAATGATTTGGGATGTTTTGGTTCAATTGATTTTGATTAATTTGGCTAAGGTTTGAATTTGACCCATTTGGATTCAAAAGGGTCAAATGGGTCAAGTTGACCAATTTGACCAAATTGACTAAATTGGGTTAAGTTAGGTGTTGAGCCATGTTCAAGTTCAATTGGTAATTGAAAATGTACTTTGGTTTTGTTTAATTTAGATTTAATTTAAATTTTGGTCAATTTGATCCTTTAGGCCAATTTGGGCTAGGTTGGGTCAAGTTGACCAATTGATCAAACAATCATGCTTTGGTCAAGTTCAATAAGTGATTTGGAATGAACTTGAGCCATTAGTTGCAATCAATTTCATGATTTGACCCATTTTTTTTAGGCCAATTTGGGTCAACTTAGGTCAAATGGCCAATTAGACTTTGGCTCAATTGATAGTTTGGACATGTTCAATCATTGATCATGAGTGGGTTTGAGTCAATGTTTCAATCAATTTGATATATGGTGAGTTTTGGCTAGTTTGGGTTTCATTTGGGCTAAGGGTTGACTTGGTTTGACCCAATTCAAGTTAGTTGATCACCTTAGGATAATTGTTGATCATGATATGAGGTTTGAAAGGACTTAGTTTAATCCAATTTGGGTTGGATAAGAACTTGACTCAAAAAGGTCTTTTAGGTCACTCCGGGTCAAGTGGATCTAAAAGGGTCAATTGGCTTGATAATGGCTTGATTCAAGTTTATTTAAACTCACATATCAGCCTAGGATGAAGATATAAATCCAATTGTAAATGGTTTGAAGTCATATGGATTTTGATTCATATGATAATTCCAAGTCAAAAAGGGCTAACTTTGGTTTGACTAGAGTTAGCTTGGATTTGGTTTGGTAATTATAGTTTATGATTATATTTGAGACAATGATTGAAGGAATGATTTAATCATAAAGAAATCCATGGATTTTGAATTGATTTGGGTATCATTTAGCCAAGTTCAAAAATTTTGGCTAAAAGGCTAAATTTGAGAATTTTATTTGATTTGGGTTTAGTTTTATATTTATATTTTATATTTGTGAATATAAATGAAGATATAAAGGATTTATGAGAAAATTACTTTGGTTTGGAGTGATTTAGAAGCAAATTTGATCAAATTGAGTGATGTAGGTTAAAAGGGCTTAAGTAGGAAATTTATTTGGTTTGATTTAATTTGAATGGTTTGAATTTAGATTTCAATTATATTTGTGAATATAAATGAAGGAATGATTGATTTATAAAGAAATCAACCAAATTTGATTTGGTTTGAAGGAGGTTTTGGCTAAGCATATGAAGGTGATTCATATGGCTTAGGGAGGAAATTTGAATTTAATCATGGGTTTCAATCATTGGAGTTGGGGTTTGATTTGGAATTTGGGTTGATTTGATTTGAGATTGAATTGGGGTTGATTTGAATTTGATTAAGGCTAAGTCCATACGATAAAATCAAAGGGCTTAGGAAGGGATTTGGAATTTGAATCTAATCATGGGTTTCAATCATTTGATTTAGGATTGGATTTATGATCTCAGATTTAAATTCAATTTAACCCTTATTTGGGTTTGATTTGTTCAATTTGGTCAATTTGGCCAATAGACTCAAGTGAACCCAAATTGACCCCATTGCTAATTCGGGTCAAACCCAAAATAAATCTAAATTAATTAAAATTAATCAAACTTAATCACTTTAAATAACCAGAACTTGATTAAAACTTAATTTAAACTCAAATTGGCCAAACTAACCCATTAGACCCAACTTATCTAAGCCAAATTGGGTCAAGATGGATTCAAGTTGAACTAAACCCATTAAACCCTAATAAATCTCGTCACTCAAGAGTGAGATCTTAATGTGAAGAATAATTAAAAGTCAAGAGTGGGGGATGAGAAAGAGAGAAAAAAGTGCAAAGCTAAAAAATTTCTAATCACCTTACATCCCAGCTCATTACTCTGCTTTTTAGCTTAGAGTGATTTTTGAATCACCCTACCACTCACATCCCCTCTCATTACTCCACTTTTTGGCTTATGCTCATACCTAGCTTTTGACCTCATTTTTTATGGTTAAAATCCTCTTAGTATTTAGGGTTTTGGTCTTAGATAAAAGACTTTCTGCTAGACACTTGACACTTCCAATAGCTATGTGAACACCAAACTGAAATTAAAACAAATAGAACTCATAATCAAATGAAATGGGTTCAGAATTCAAACTTAAAACTTAATTAAAACTAAAACCCCAGTATTGGACCTACATTAGGATGGTATGCCCCACCAAGACTGAACTTAGCCTAAATAGGCTGATGGATTTAGACACTATTCAATCTATTGAAATTAAATAAAACTTAAAATGAAACACATTTGAACTAAAATCTAAATTTGATTATATTAGATTAATTGGATCACTTAACCCAAATTAACTACAAGGTCCATTGAGCTTCAAATAAAATCAAAATAAAAAAATCAAACCAAAATGAAACAATTTAAAAGTTTAAAATTATTATTCAAGTTTAATTAAGCACAAATCTAAATTCAATTGGGGTTTAATTTTGCTAAGTAGGCCACTTGACTTAAATTGGCCCATGTAAACTCTATTAAGCCTAAATCAAATCTAATCAAAATCAAGTCGAATTGAACTTCTCTAAGGGCTTAAAATTATCATACTAATTCAACCAAGCTCAAATTTTAATTCAATTAAGGCTTAATTTTGCTAATTGGACCACTTAAATAAACTCAAATGAATCCTATTAAGTCAAAATCAAATTAATTAAAATTATGTCAAATTAAATACTCCAAATCACTTTAAACACATGATTTAACTTAATCCAATATTTTCTAGGGTTCAATTTAAACTATTTGGGTCAATAGACTCAAGTAAACTCAAATTGGCCTAAGTGGACTACCTTAGACTAACTTCAAAATTTGAAACCAATCAACATAAAACACTCCAAATAACCCTTTAAACACAATTGAAGCTCGCGAAATATAAATTGATCAATTGGCTCATTTGACACAATGTGACTCATTTGAGTCAAATTGAGTCAACTTGGGTTTAAACCCATTTGACCCAAATTAAATCCTCTTGAAACCTTATCAAATCTTAGTAAGATTTAAGCTAATATATTAGCTTAGTTTCATAGAACCAAAGTTAATAAGAGGGAAGTAAAGAAGAAAATTCAAAGAAAATGCTAAAAGCCATGATCTTCCTCATTTCCCCCATACACCCACTTGTTTGACTTAAGAATACTTTCAATCAATTGCTCGCCTAATGCAACAAGTGCGGAGCATTTTTTTTCCTCCATGTTTTGCCACTCCATATCTCCATTAATGGAGGTATGGTGACTAACCAAAATAAGGAAAAGAGCCTTTTTCTCTCACTTTTAAGTACGCTACACATTCACCATCACCTAAGGAGTGAAACTGGGCCATTCCCCACATTTCATGACCTCAAAACCACTGAATTTGGTCAAACTCAGACAAGGGGTGGTGGTTCTTAGTGGTTGGAGCAATACACGGGGAGGCAATTGGGAAAAATCATCTCAATGCTTCACCTCACAATGAAGGATTTTGAATCAAAAATCTCGGCATGAGTAAAGTAATCTTCAAATCCTATGTCAGCCCTAATTGTTTGTCTATTATGAAGTGGAATCCCATGAATTTAGGATTTAAACATAGAAACTTACTGCTCTTTCAATTTCCAACGTATTTGAACCAAAAAAAAGTGGGTTTCTAGTGAGAACCACCAAAAAATTGAAGCTAAACAAGGGCAAAAATGGTGTCCACCCTCTATGTTTGTCAGCCTTAGGGAAGGCAGCTCCCAACAATCTATCCCACCTGATTAAGATAAATGGCCATGATTAGATCACTTTAAATAATGTTAACACCTATCTCCTATAAAAATGTCATGCAAATTGGAACATTGGATTGGAATTTAAAACTTCTAAATTATTATGGAGAAATCTAATTAAATAAATAATTAAAAATTATTAAACTACAATTAAATGATTCAAAATAATTCTATAATCAAAATAGAATATAAAAAAATTAATTAAATCCTCTAAATCACTCAAAATTATAAAATCATCAACTTAAGATTTAATTAAAACTTAATTAATTACCCCCAAGTAAGCTGAACTAAAAAATATATATATAAAATCAATCACTAAAACTATAAATAAATACTTTATAGATTCAAATTTTAGGTGGAATCTACTGGTCAAAAAAACTACTAAATTTTATTAAGTATTTTAGGATTAATTCAAGATTTATAAAAAATGATAAAATTTTAATTACTTTAAAAATATAAATCCAATTGAGTTAAAATTTTTCAGGGTAGAAACCTATTACTAAGATATACTTATTATAAAGTATTTAAATCCATTAGAGATATAGATTAAGAGTAATTTGGATAGAATAATTAATATAAAATTAGAAAAATTATAAAAACACATCAAAATGTTTCAAAAATATTTCTATTAACACCATAGAGCTCAAAAAATTAATTACATCCTTTAAAATTAATTCGATCCTAAAATCACTAAATTATGGCTTAATAAAAATTAAATTTTAATTATTTTATTTAACTAGATCGAAACTTTTGAAATTCAAAAGAAAATGAACCACTTAGGTAAAAAATTATTATTAGCCTCTCTTTGGTTTCAATATTCAGAGATATATTCATGAAATTTAAGAGTTCTAAACTTCATAGTGTAGTTTAAGAGTAATTTAATTTTTATTAAAAATTATTGTTTAATTACTTTTAAAATACATACTTAATTAATTTAGAATTTTTATGATAGGTTCATAACATCATGTTCACTTCACATAAAATTTTCAAGACATTTGAGTCATTGTATTATTATTAATTTTCTACCCTATCAAGATAATTTAATCAAATAATTAATTTTAAAATCACAAAATTACAAAAAATTAAATTAATTAATTTAAAACATCTTCCTTAAAGAAGCACTTAAAAAATTATATTAAACTAATTAATCATTAATTAAATCTTAATTAAATAAATTATTTGATTAAGTTGATCATATTAACCTTAATTGATTCTTAATCAAGCTAGGATTCAATTAATTATTTAATTAAATTAATCATATCAAACTCAATTGATCATTAATTAATTCTCAATTAAGTCAATCATTCAATTATTTTAATAATCTTAAATGTAATTAATCATTAACTACATTTTAATTAAGTTAATTAAGATTATAATTAATGATTAATTAAAATTTAAGTATGTTAATTATGATTGATCTAGTTAATCATTACTTAATCTTGATTGAGTCAACCACTTAATTAACCTTTATTTAAGCTAATCACTTATTTAACTTAATTATGATGAACTTAATTAATTATTAATTAAGCTTTTATCAAGTTAATCACTTGATTAAGTTAATCATGTCAAACTTAATTAATCATTAATCAAACTTTGATTAAGTTAAATATCTAATTAAAGTAATCATGTTAAACTCAATTAACCATTAGTTAAGCCATAATTAAGTTAATCATTCAATCAACTTAATCATCTTAAATATAATTGATCATTAATTAAATCTTGATTAATATAATTAAGTTAATCATCTAAGTTGATCATTTCAAAATAATCAATTATTAATCAAACATTGATTAAGTTAATCACTTTAAATGATCATATTGATTACAATTTAGGATAAGCTTCTTCACCCTTTAAGAAGTTTATTTTATTAGGATAAAGTGTTGAGGAAGTCATCCTACCTCAAGTGGAACCCATTATCTTCCTCACTTTTTAAAATCTTAAGTTTAATCTTAACTTAAACTAAATTAAAACTTAAAATTCTTTTCAAAATCATTTAAATAATTAAACTAAAATCACCCATGATAAGCTAAATTTAACTTTGAATTCAAATTAAGGCTTAAAGTTTAAAAACTTATTAAAGCCTCACCATGCTAGCCTCCTGTGAGATTTGGTTATATGAGTTTTGTGAAAGGTGCATTTGGAAAGATGGTATTTTACAAACGAGTTTATTTTCTTAATCATTAAGATGAACCTTGCCTCACCAAACTAGTGGTAAGGAGGTTCTAAATTTTTATCATCTCCTTTCATGGGTTAATTTTATTTTTACCTATTTGGAGACCCAATAGGGGTTCTAGGACCTATAAGGAGTGAAGTCCTAAAATATAGAGGATGT
This sequence comes from Cymbidium sinense, assembly GCA_021442155.1. Lineage (NCBI taxonomy): Eukaryota > Viridiplantae > Streptophyta > Magnoliopsida > Asparagales > Orchidaceae > Cymbidium > Cymbidium sinense. The sequence continues at coordinate 79,132,750 of CM038228.1, read as the reverse complement.
TGGTTAGCTTTGCTTAAGAATGACATAAGCTAAGTGTCAATGAAAGAAAAGATAGTCTTGGACTCATATGAAATACAAGTCCACTATTGATGCTTGGAGACAACAATTATCTACTAGAGATGAAGGAACGGAGTCGCAAAAAAAAATATGTGTTTATTTTGGTTGTATGTGTGTATTGGGGACACCGTGATCTAAGGATTACTTAAGGTGATCTGCGATATAGGAATCATGTACTATCTCGAAAGATAGAAATCACTACCCTATAACGGACCTAATCACCTAATAAGGACTCCAAAAGTATGATAGATCTTCGAATGTACTAGAGATTTTTCTCCTACTTTATATGGATAAATAAAGTAGGGTTTAATTAAACTGAGTTCTAAAGTTTTCTATGGAGGCAAGCCCCCATATTTAATTATATTATAAGGAAGGTGAGTTCCTTAGGAATACTCTAGATTAAAGTAGGCAATTATTATCTCCAAAGAATTTAAAGATGGGACTATCAAAAATTTGGTTATATTTGGAAGATCAAATGGGGTAGATTGAAAGGAGAGATTTATTATTGAAGCCAAAAGGAGATGAGTAGGGGATGTTCATAATATTAGGAAATCTAGTGAGCATCCTAGACAATCCTATGGTTGGGCTTTATATGTTTGGAATTGAGGAGAATTATATATTTTAATTGAAATTTTATTATAAATCTAAGACTTATAATTTCATAATAAAATATTATGGAAATGCCTAAGAGGTGAGGATTTATGCTTGTAGCTTTAGCAAAGGCTAAAGTATGACCTAAATCTAAGGCGAAAGTGAGTATACTATCTACCTCCACAAGAAAGGGTAGACTACCCTACTACTGGACTTATAACCTCTTGGTACTAACTCCTCCTATGCTTTAAAACCAATGTGGTCAAGCCATATGCTTTGCAAGATGGCTAGATTTTTATTATTTAGAAAGAAACTAAAGTCCTTAAACCCACTCCCTAAGAGGCTAGAGCATGAGTGGTATGAATAATGACTTAGTCTAATGTAAATTTTATCAAATTTTATTTGATTTTGTCTCTTTATTTTGACACAAGCTATAGGATTTTATATGCCTAAATATATGATCAAAGGGTTATGGGCTAAATCAAAAGAGAAAGAGGTGTTTTCTATCATAGGCTCTCAAAGGTCAAGCCTTGTATCCATCTGGCAAAGATGAAAATCCTCTCTTAGCAAAAGTGAAACAAAATGATATACATTATATTAAGCATATAACATCGAGCTAAGGAGTTGCTAAATATTGTATTATCTTGATTTAATGCCTAGACTTTATGTGAGATTATGAGTTATTTTTTTTTAGAAAATTTAGTTATGAGTTATAGTTAGGATAGGAATTTTATTTTTCCCTAAGAGCCTATTCGCATCCAGGCCACACATTAAATCATCATATATGAAGAAACTAAAAAAATACATGACATTTCTATTGCATAATATAAACAAATCATTAAATAATTTATAATCTCAATGTGAAAGAATAACAGCCGGTCTGGTTACGACCTAAAAAGAAATGGGTAGTAGAATACCCTTATACAACCATATGAAAGAATAATTACAAGTTACAAAATGATAAGTGTTATGGGGGGTCTTCAAGTCTTCATGCTCCCTCCATTTCTTCATTTGATTTGCTCCATTTGATTTGGTAGGCTTCTAGGCATCACATGGCACCCCAGGATCAATGTTCATCTTTAATCCCCATAAATTTAACCAAATTCCTAATGCACAATTACATTAAAAGAACGGAAAAGTAAATTTAACTACACCTACAAAATAAGTATTAACTAAACACACCATACAACCCAGGCAGTTATATGAATAATTTAAACTTAGCACCCTACACATAGATAATCAAGTCCACTTGTCCTAATGTAGATTATGCCTAGGGGTTAAGCAACCTGCAAAAGAGAGCATTTATATTTATTTTAAGCACCCCTTAAATAAATCGCCAGCATAAAATATGATTAGGCTAATCACGAACATCCGTCTGAAAAATATACACCCTAACATCTAGTCTACAACAGTACATCACAAAATAAAATATATATCAAATCATACACCGCCCTGACATAAAGCTAGAAGTAGTGAATTAATCTAGGATTATATGGTATGTACTAACTAGGCTTTAAAGTTAAGATATTCTAAATATGAAGGACATTTAATTAAAAAGGGTGGTATCACTTTAAATGGTTTGATTAATTTACAAATTTTACTTAACATTTCCTTTTGTTTCATTTGACCTACACTCAACAACTAAGTGTTATAAAGAGAAGAAAATCACTCTCTTTTATCCCTACCTTAAGTCACATCTAAAGGAAATTAATTAATCAATTTCCTTTTGTGAATGGATTATTATATATTTTATTTAATCATAAGTTTAGGTTCATTTTAAATTAACTCATTCAATAAGAAAGGCATCTTAAGATTAGTTGGAATGAATTACTATCACATAACACATGTTTGTTCATTTTTTTCCATCATGTATATCAGGCATATAATTAAACCCTAAGCATAGCTATGCATGCAATTTGCATCTTAGCACACTTAAATGATAAATATGAGTAAATGAATTTAGAATTAATATTTCATTTGGTTAAATGATTTTTTCATATTAATTTAAAGCTCTATCTAAATTCTTATACAAAAGCATAAGAAAAGACCTTTAAATCATATGACTAATCGGCTCAACCAATCAATTAATAGAAAAAGAGAATTTTCATTCATTGACTAAGTATGCATGTATAAAAGTTTTAAGCAAGTAACTTTCCATTGTTCTGCACCAAGGGAATGAGGTAGGAACTTCCTTCGGGCTACCTAAAGTCGTGCATCCCTGGAATGTCCAGACTAATATACCCACTATCCTTAAATACATATGGATGTATAAATAACTACAAGAATAGAAAGCCATGCAAAAATTGTATTTTGATTTGATTGATTTATTTTGTGTAAATGAATTAAAGTTTTTTCTAAATTCTGATGTTGAAATGCATAAGAATGAAATCAAGTAGGTACATCATCATTGTTTCGCACCAAGGGAATGAGGTAGGAACCTCCTTAGGGCTACTTAAAGTCGTGCATTCTTGGGATGTCCAGACTAATATACCTGCTAACATTATTATGTAAATCAACACATGAATATAAGAAAGAGGTGTTATTTCATACACTAAATTTATATTCACTTGTATTTCCTATGTATATATAGCTAAAGTTACAAATACATATGTATATTCATTCATTAATAAACTTTTGAAAATATATTTGAGATTTAATAGTAATACTAGCCACACATATTTTTAATTAAGCCAACACATGCAAATTAACATAAAGGAAATCATTTTTATTTGATTAATTTGAAAGATATGAATGCACGAATATGATTGGAAAGAAATAAAGAAACACAAGCATGTGATTTCATTCAATTCCAACTAAGCCCTAAGGACAATCATATTAAACAAATTCATTTAAGATAAACCAAAATTTCTTAAAGCCTTTTTTTAATCTTTATGTTTGATTTAAGGAATGTGAAAGAGGTTGCTAATCCTAATCCCATCCCCCATGTGTGAGTTAATTTGGTTTAATGAAGGGCAATTAGGTTGATTTTATGTCTGAATTAGATTTATGAATTAAGTCCATTAATTAAACCTTACATACATCACCTTAAGCTAATTAACTAAATAATGATGAGCCAATATGAGATGCAACCACATAAAAAAAGTAAATTGATAATGCTTCTAAAATGAAAGTGGAATGCAATTGGCTCATAATTAATAGTTAATTAAGCTTAAGAGCTCACTTAACTACTTTTATGGCTTTCTCACACATGTGAGTTAACCATAATTTCATTAGCTCTCTCTTTAAGTTATTGAACACCCAAATAGCTACCCAAAATGATTAAAGGTAATTAGATGTGAATTGGATTTTAGATTGAGTTAATTAAGCTAATTAATCCATTTAATTAAGCATTAAGCATGTTAAATTAATGAAATGAAATTAACTTAAGAAAATAGATCAAGAAAGAGGCTTTAATCTCAATCCCTAAGTCCTACATTTGATCACTTAAGCTTTGATTTTATCTTGAAGATTAATAAATTAATTAAACAATTAATTACTTCATTAATCATTAATTAATTTGATTCTAAATAGTAAAGAAAACTTAGAAAATGAATTAGGAAAAAACTATCCCAATCATATTCCCTAAGCTCCCCTACTGTTCCAGTAAGGCTTAAATAATTAATTAAGTTATTCATTCACTAATTATCACTAATTAAATAAAGAGTGATTAAGGCTTAATCATTTAACTTTTCTAATTAAGTAATCAATAAAATTCTAAAAAAATAGGGGAAGTAGAGGTCATCCCCCTAAATATCCATTAAAAGTTTGAGATTAATTGGGTGATAAATTAAGGAGTAATTAAAACTAATTTTCAATTAAACCTTAATTAAGATAAAATCACTATTCAAAATCAATTAATAATAATTTTTCTATATTTTACTCTAAAATATCTTCAAAATGAGCCCTCATTTATATTATTTGGATTTTTCTAGGATTAGTTATGCTTTTTAGAAGTTTCAGCCATAAGAATAGATTATTTAAGCTTAACGTAACACGCTTTCAATGTGTCAGCTAACGTAATGCGCTTTCAAAGTGGGGCGATGGGAGTGACTATTTAAGTTGTCACATCCGCTATTGACTCAGATTGCGGCGGACGCATTATCTGTGGGGACCGTCTAATCTAAAGATCGAATAGCCATGATTCGGTCCACAATTTAGAGGAGAAATCAAAGGATCTAATGTAGGAATAGATCATGACTGTCTGTTCCAATCACACAGAATGGACGATCTGTGATCCATCTCATTCACGAGCGGCAAAAGACGGATGTTGTCCATCTTTTCTCGTTCGATCCAAGCTCACTCGAGCTTGGATTATCTCCAAATTCATCCTACACCTTCAGTAAAAGGAGAAGCATACATCCAATGGCTAAGATTTGATGACATTCACATTTTCTTCAAAAGATCAACTTATTTTTACTAAGGAGCTCGGTTTGCAAAATTACCTCACCGGAGCTAATGTCTGGTGGTAGGATCGATGGAAATAGCTTCGTCTAGTAGAGGTGAAGCCCTATTGAGAAGATTCAGGCTTAATTTGGTGTAGAATGCTCAGTTGACCAAGCCATGCATGCAAGAGCCTCGGCTTTGATCAAACTCTGGTCTTCAGTGGTTGGGAAGGCTCAAAGATGATTCAGTTGGCTTCGACGAAGTATGAGGATCATGTGGGTGCAAGGAATTGATATTTGATCAAGTGGAGGAAGAGTATCGCACGGGAGAAGCTTGTCTTATTTCAGCTTTGCTCGAGGAGAAGAAATTCAATCGAGGGAGTCTTCAGGAATGCTTGGAATTGCTCTGAGGGATTTTGAAATGACTTAGGGAACTCAGTTAATGTCGAATGTCATGTTTGTCGCTCGAATTGAGGTGGTATACCCCTCATTTACATTTGATGACGAGGCTTTCAAACATTCGATTGATTGCCATCCTTCGAGGGTTCATCGTGCCACATGTGGCTTGCCATGAGTGGTGGCTAAGTTAGGCAAGGAGGATTTGGGCGATGGTGTTGGATTGCTTCCTCCTTGTGTCCATGGTGGGTTCGGCCATGAGTGGGAGAAAGGGAAGAGATTACCTTTTGGAGCATGGCAAGTGCTAATGTAGAGAGGGCTAAGGTGTCTTAGAGTGCCTCATTTGGTCAAGGGTTGTTATGGGAGAGGCAAAGTGGACTTTGCCACTTGTGAAAAGAATCCTATGCAAAGAGCTTTGCGCATTGGTCAATTCCCTTGGATTGGGTCCCACTTAGATTTGGGTTGGCTTGGGTCTTACCTATGGTTATTTGGGTGAGTTAGGTTAGCCACCAAGGTTCTATAAGGTGGCTTTGGGTGATTTGGCTTCATATGATCAAAATAGGCTTAATTGGGTTAGGTTGGATTGGGTTGACCAATTAGTCAAATTGGGTCAAACCAAGACTTTGGTTAGGTTTATATAATGATTTGGGATGTTTTGGTTCAATTGATTTTGATTAATTTGGCTTAGGTTTGAATTTGACTCATTTGGATTCAAAAGGGTCAAATGGGTCAAGTTGACCAATTTGACCAAATTGACTAAATTGGGTTAAGTTAGGTGTTGAGCCAAGTTCAATTGGTCGATTGAAAGTAATTCTAGGCTTTGGTTTTGTTTAATTTATATTTAATTTAAATTTTGGTCAATTTGATCCTTTAGGCCAATTTGGGCTAGGTTGGGTCAAGTTGACCAATTGATCAAATTGGGCTCAATCATCGCTTTGGTCAAGTTCAATAAGTGATTTGGAATGAACTTGAGCCATTAGTTGCAATCAATTTGGATCAAATCATGATTTGACCCATTTTGAATTTTTAGGCCAATTTGGGTCAACTTAGGTCAAATGGCCAATTAGACTTAGTTTGGCTCAATTGATAGTTTGGACATGTTCAATCATTGATCATGAGTGGGTTTGAGTCAATGTTTCAATCAATTTGGATATATGGTGAGTTTTGGCTAGTTTGGGTTTCATTTGGGCTAAGGGTTGACTTGGTTTGACAAAATTCAAGATAGTTGATCACCTTAGAATGATTGTTGATCATGATATGAGATTTGAAAGGACTTAGTTTAATCCAATTTGGGTTGGATAAGAACTTGACTCAAAAAGGTCTTTTAGGTCACTTTGGGTCAAGTGGATCTAAAAGAGTCAATTGGCTTGATAATGGCTTGATTCAAGTTTATTTAAACTCACATATCAGCCTAGGATGAAGATATAAATCTAATTGCAAATGGTTTGAAGCCATATGGATTTTGGTTCATATGGTAATTCCAAGTTAAAAAGGGCTAACTTTGGTTTGGTAATTGTAGTTTATGATTATATTTGAGACAATGATTGAAGGAATGATTTAATCATAAAGAAATCCATGGATTTTGAATTGATTTGGGTATCATTTAGCCAAGTTCAAAATTTTGGCTAAAAAGGCTAAATTTGAGAATTTTATTTGATTTAGGTTTAGTTTTGACCACTTGGATTTATATTTTATTTATATTTGTGAATATAAATGAAGATATAAAGGATTTATGAGAAAATTACTTTGGTTTGGAGTGATTTAGAAACAAATTTGATCAAATTGATGTAATGTTAAAAGGGCTTAAGTAGGAAATTTATTTGGTTTGATTTAATTTGATTTGAATTTAGATTTCATTTATATTTGTGAATATAAATGAAGGAATGATTGATTTATAAAGAAATCAACCAAAATTGATTTGGTTTGAAGGAGGTTTTGGCTAAGCATATGAAGGTGATTCATATGGCTTAGGGAGGAATTTTGGAATTTGAATTTAATCATGGGTTTCAATCATTAGGAGTTGGATTTGATTTGGAATTTGGGTTAGGATTTGATTTGAGATTGAATTGGGGTTGATTTGAATTTGATTAAGGCTAAGTCCATAAGATAAAATCAAAGGGCTTAGGAAGGGATTTGGAATTTGAATCTAATCATGGGTTTCAATCATTTGATTTAGGATTGGATTTATGATCTCGGATTTAAATTCAATTTAACCCATTTGGATTTGATTTGTTCAATTTGGTCAATTTGGCCAATAGACTCAAGTGAACCCAAATTGACCCCATTAGGCTAATTCAGGTCAAACCCAAAATAAATCTAAATTAATTAAAATTAATCAAACTTAATCACTTTAAATAACTCAATAAACTTGATTAAAACTTAATTTAAACTCAAATTGGCCAAACTAACCCATTAGACCCAACCTAACTTATCTAAGCCAAATTGGGTCAAGATGGATTCAAGTTGACCCAAACTAAACCCATTAAACCCTAATAAATCTCGTCACACAAGAGCTGAGATCTTAGCCAATATGAAGAATAATTAAAAGTCAAGAGTGGGGGATGAGAAAGAGAGAAAAAAAGTGCAAAGCTAAAAAATTTCTAATCACCTCACATCCCATCTCATTACTCCGCTTTTTGGCTTATAGTGATTTTTGAATCACCCTACCACTCACATCCCCTCTCATTACTCCACTTTTTGGCTTATGCTCATACCTAGCTTTTGACATCATTTTTTATAAGGTTAAAATCCCTCTTAGTATTTAGGGTTTACGGTCCTAGATAAAAGACTTTCTCGTTTAGACACTTAGGACACTTCCTTAATAGCTATGTGAACACCAAACTCGAAATTAAAACAAATAGAACTCATAATCAAATGAAATGGGTTCAGAATTCAAACTTAAAACTTTAAACTAAATTAAAACAAAAACCCCAGTATTGGACCTACATTAGGATGGTATGCCCCACCAAGACTGAACTTAGCCTAAGTAGGCTGATGGATTTAGACACTATTGAATCTATTGAAATTAAATAAAACTTAAAATGAAACACATTTGAACTAAAATCTAAATTTGATTGACTCATAATTAGATTAATTGGATCACTTAACCCAAATTAACTCAGTCAAGGTCCTATTGAGCTAAATTCAAATAAAATCAAAATAAATAAAAATCAAACCAAAATGAAACAATTTAAAAGTTTAAAATTATTATTCAAGTTTAATTAAGCACAAATCTAAATTCAATTGGGGTTTAATTTTGCTAAGTAGGCCACTTGACTTAAATTGGCTCATGTAAACTCTATTAAGTCTAAATCAAATCTAATCAAAATCAAGTCGAATTGAACTTCTCTAAGGGCTTAAAATTATCATACTAATTCAACCAAGCTCAAATTTTAATTCAATTAAGGCTTAAATTTGCTAATTGGACCACTTAAATAAACTCAAATGAATCCTATTAAGTCAAAATAAAATTAATTAAAATTATGTCAAATTAAATACTCCAAATCACTTTAAACACATGATTTAACTTAATCCAATATTTTCTAGGGTTCAATTTAAACTATTTGGGTCAATAGACTCAAGTAAACTCAAATTGGCCTAAGTGGACTACCTTAGACTAACTTCAAAATTAACCCAAAATATTTGAAACCAATCAACATAAAACACTCCAAATAACCCTTTAAACACAATTGAAGCTCAAGCGAAATATAAATTGATCAATTGGCTCATTTGACACAATGTGACTCATTTGAGTCAAATTGAGTCAACTTGGGTTTAAACCCATTTGACCCAAATTAAATCCTCTTGAAACCTTATCAAATCTTAGTAAGATTTAAGCTAATATATTAGCTTAGTTTCATAGAACCAAAGTTAATAAAAGAGGGAAGTAAAAGAAGAAAAATTCAAAGAAAATGCTAAAAGCCATGGTCTTCCTCATTTCCCCATACACCCACATGTTTGACTTAGAATACTTTCAATCAATTGCTCGCCTAATGCAACAAGTGCGGAGCATTTTTTTTCCTCCATGTTTTGCCACTCCATATCTCCATTAATGGAGGTATGGTAGACTAACCAAAAAATAAGGAAAAGAGCCTTTTTCTCTCACTTTTAAGTACGCTACACATTCACCATCACCTAAGGAGTGAAACTGGAGCATTCCCCACATTTCATGACCTCAAAACCACTGAATTTGGTCAAACTCAGACAAGGGGTGGTGGTTCTTAGTGGTTGGAGCAATACACGAGGAGGCAATTGGGAAAAATCATCTCAATGCTTCACCTCAGCTTAATGAAGGATTTTGAATCAAAAAATCCACTCAGCATCGGCATGAGTAAAGTATTCTTCAAATCCTATAATCAGGCCCTAATTGTTTGTCTATTATGAAGTGGAATCCCATGAATTTAGGATTTAAACATAGAAACTTATTGCTCTTTCAATTTCCATCATATTTGAACCAAAAAAAGTGGGTTTCTAGTGAGAACCACCAAAAATTGAAGCTAAACAAGGGAAAAAATGGTGTCCACCCTCTATGTTTGTCAGCCTTAGGGAAGGCGAGCTCCCAACAATCTATCCCACCTGATTAAGATAAATGGCCATGATTAGATCACTTTAAATAATGTTAACACCTATCTCCTATAAAAATGTCATACAAATTGGAACATTGGACTGGAAGTTAAAACTTCTAAATTATTATGGAGAAATCTAATTAAATAAATAATTAAAAATTATTAAACTACAATTAAATGATTCAAAATACTTCTATAATCAAAATAGAATATAAAAAAATTAATTAAATCCTCTAAATCACTCAAAATTATAAAATCATCAACTTAAGATTTAATTAAAACTTAATTAATTACCCCAAGTAAGCTGAACTAAAAAATATATATATAAAATCAATCACTAAGCCAAAAACTATAAATAAATACTTTATAGATTCAAATTTTAGGGTGGAATCTACTGGTCAAAAAAAGTACTAAATTTTATTAAGTATTTTAGGATTAATTCAAGATTTATAAAAAATGATAAAATTTTAATTACTTTAAAAATATAAATCCAATTGAGTTAAAATTTTTCAGGGTAGAAACCTATTACTAAGATATACTTATTATAAAGTATTTTAGATTAAGAGTAATTTGGATAGAATAATTAATATAAAATTAGAAAAATTATAAAAATACATCAAAATATTTCAAAATATTTCTATTAACACCATAGAGCTCAAAAAATTAATTACATCCTTTAAAATTAATTCGATCCTAAAATCACTAAATTATGGCTTAATAAAAATTAAATTTTAATTATTTTATTTAACTAGATCGAAACTTTTGAAATTCAAAAGAAAATGAACCACTTAGCTAAAAAATTATTATTATCCTCTCTTTGGTTTCAATATTCAGAGATATATTCATGAAATTTAAGAGTTCTAAACTTCATAGTGTATTTTAAGAGTAATTTAATTTTTATTAAAAATTATTGTTTAATTACTTTTAAAATACATACTTAATTAATTTAGAATTTTTATGATAGGTTCATAACATCATGTTCACTTCACATAAAATTTTCAAGACATTTGAGTCATTGTATTAAATATTATTAATTTTCAACCCTATCAAGATAATTTAATCAAATAATTAATCTTAAAATCACAAAAATTACAAAAATTAAATTAATTAATTTAAAACATCTTCCTTAAAGAAGCACTTAAAAAATTATATTAAACTAATTAATCATTAATTAAATCTTAATTAAATAAATTATTTGATTAAGTTGATCATATTAACCTTTATTGATTCTTAATCAAGCTAGGATTCAATTAATTATTTAATTAAATTAATCATATCAAACTCAATTGATCATTAATTAATTCTCAATTAAGTCAATCATTCAATTATTTTAATCATCTTAAATGTAATTAATCATTAACTACATTTTAATTAAGTTAATGTAGATTATAATTAATGATTAATTAAAATTTAAGTATGTTAATTATGATTGATCTAGTTAATCATTACTTAATCTTGATTGAGTCAACCACTTAATTAACCTTTATTTAAGCTAATCACTTTAACTTAATTATGATGAACTTAATTAATTATTAATTAAGCTTTTATCAAGTTAATCACTTGATTAAGTTAATCATGTCAAACTTAATTAATCATTAATCAAACTTTGATTAATTAAATATCTAATTAATCATCTTAAATATAATTGATCATTAATTAAATCTTGATTAAAGATAATTAAGTTAATCATCTAAGTTGATCATTTCAAAATAATCAATTATTAATCAAACATTGATTAAGTTAATCACTTTAAATGATCATATTGATTACAATTTAGGATAAGCTTCTTCACCCTTTAAGAAGTTTATTTTATTAGGATAAAGTGTTGAGGGAAGTGGATCCTACCTCAAGTGGAACCCATTATCTTCCTCACTTTTTAAAATCTTAAGTTTAATCTAACTTAAACTAAATTAAAACTTAAAATTCTTTTCAAAATCATTTAAATAATTAAACTAAAATCACCCATGATAAGCTAAAGTTAACTTTGAATTCAAATTAAGACTTAAACTTTAAAAACTTATTAAAGCCTCACCATGCTAGCCTCCTTACACAACCTAGACTACTAAGTCGCTAACTTTAGATTTAGGTTAGGCCAATTTGTTTATGATATATTAATTTTCTTATTTTGTGATGTATTATTTTAGACTAGATATTGAGATTGTTTGCTCGTAAATTGAATGTTAGAGCATGATTTATTAAACTAATATTCTTTTTTATAAATGATTATGCTTTATAAAGTGGCTATTATTATAAAATTAAAATTAACATCTTGTGTTTGATGGTGGTACTTGCTTAAATCACTAAGCATAGCCCATCAGGATAGGTGACTTGATACCCACTAATGCTAAGCCCCACTGTCGAAATATAATGCTTGTCTGTATGTGTGTTTTCAGGCTAACCTTTATTTTGTAGGTAGAGTTAGGATTTTTCTTTTGAAAATTTAAAATATAATTTGATACTAGAGTTAGGTTAGGATTAACAAGCGTGGACTCTATGAGCTAATGGTCTCTTGTGGAGTATAATAAGGTCCTTTGAAGAAGGACACTATCCAAAAAATAAGTGAATAAAACCCCATTGATAAAAAACTTCTAGTTCTAGACCAGACTATATCAACAAAGCTCGATTGCCTTTTTCTCTCTTTCTCTTAGGGTGTATAACAAAACCAGTGCATTGGTCGTTCTTTATATTAATTTGATTTGCTTGGCATATTTATTTTGAGTGTGCACTTGAAACATGCTTTTCATAAGTTTCATTCTGTGGCTTTGTAATGTTGTGTGAAAGCTTGGTTTATGTGATATGTTCTTAGGACAAAATTAATTTTCTCACCAAACTTAATTAAATAATTTAAATATTAAAATAAATCAGCTTATAGTCTCACATAATTCTAGCATTATGGATAAATAATAAAAATGATTAAAAACTCTAATAATTTTTTTTAAAAAAAATCATGATTTCATATATTTTTCATTTCTCCTTAAATTAGGTCCTTCTCTTATGCACATAAGGGAACATCGAACCTTTGAGATGATTGCCCTTCATTGAAAAGTCTGTCATCTCTTTTGATTTGGCCCATGTTTATTTCTACAATAACTCATTATGGGCATGCTTGCATACTTAAAGCCTAAAATAAAATCAAGTGTCTAAAAATATTAAAAATTGAAAATTATTTCATTATTTATGAGCATGTCATACCATTCGTGATATTAGATTTTGGGAGTGAGTATATGTTCTTAGTTACTTTCCTAATTAATATACCCTAAACCATCTTGTATTTTCATAGGACTGAATTTATGATTTTAAAGTATAGGAGGTGTTAGTTAGCAACCATGTTAGATAGGATATAAGTCTAGAGAAAATCACAATATCTCAATTTTTTTCTAATAAATTAGGTTGAGCTTTTAGTTTATGCTAGAAACACATTTAGACATAAGGTATGAGGCTTATTTCTTTTTTTTTCTTTTTTTTTCAAGAATAAGTTATCACCTATTAGGCTTTTCTATAATTTTGTACTATTACATATAATCTCTAACATCCTAATAAGATGTTAACTTATAACAAGATAAAATTTTCTCTCAAAGTTATAAAGCCTAATAATATAAAAAAATGCTCACTAGGCTTTCTAATATCAAACATTTTCCTACTCCTCATTTGAAATCTGAAAAGAACCGTTTCATTTGAGTTATCCAATTTGACTTTCACATTTAGCAGGCTTAAAGTTAAACTTTGAAATATATAGAGACAAAGAGCTAATCTCTTTAATCAAAAGTTTTCTTATGAAAGTTTTCCTCTCTTAAGATGTATATAATTATAGAGGTTTGCCCTTATCTATAAACACAATATAAAATAAGCATTATTCTACTTTATCCTTATAATTTAGGAGAAGAATCTTTGGTATATGCAGACTATGATACCAATCAATCTTAGGAGTCCTTATTAAGTGCTTGAATCCATCAAATGATGATATTTTCATCTCTTAAGATAGTATATTATTTCTTAATGTCACATTTAATTATATAAATAAGAAACCCTCAAGATCTATATGGTGTCTAAAATAAAAACTCCACTTTAGTCATCACCTGACTAAGATCTCACTAGCACCAAAAAATCTCCTTAATGGAATATAAAAGCCTTACACAAATACACTTGTTATTTTGTAAGGCAAATAATGTACTTTCCTACACCAAGACCAAGAACTAGGCATGTATAAATCTTAAAAGATATAGCTAACCCATTTTTCTACAAGAATTTTTCTTGAGAAAATTTCTCTTGACTTTGGAGGTAATCAGAGAAGTCATTATGTTGTGCTCAAATTTACTAGATTGAAATGTACAATGAAAGCTTATTTATAAATTAAGTGCAAGTACATATTATCTTAAATATTGAGTTCAGTGATGATATAATTAATATGATTTAATGTCTCAAAAAGAATGTTAGTAATACAAGAAACAATGAAAAAGTTAGTTTTATATATTTTTTAGTTCAAGGATGCAAACTATGGATAAAATTTTGTTCTTAATAGTTTTTTAAAGAAAATCTAAATTTTAGAATTTGTTAAAATAAAAAGGAAAAGTGATTTGAAAACTATACATAGATTTTACAAACAATCTCTAGCAAACAAAATGCTTAATTAAGTATTGAAGTATTTGAAATGTGGAGAAAATATTTTAACAAAGAATTTTCACTTATGAGCATGAATTGTAAGATTTTATTATAGTGAAAAAAACTTTCAACCAAAGCTTTATGCGGATCTTACAAAATACTTAAAAAGAAACTTAAATGATGTACAATAAATAACCCTTTAAGTGCAGTGAAAACATGATAACAAACTAAAAAAAAAAGATAAAATGAGTTAAAAGTACATATAAGTTACAGTTCTCCCCATACATCATTGTGGTAGCAACATAGCAAAATCATAAATCATAACAACATAATAAACCACTAGCCATTTAACTTGCTTTCACACACATATACTAAACAACATAAATATCACTAAAAAACTTCAACAATTGTGTTTGATTCAAAATTGTAAGATAGAATAGAGAAGAAATGCCCAATGGTGACTCAAAATAGCCAAATTAGTGAATCCTAACATCCATGAAGTCTTTATATATTAAAATGTCATCACCAACAAACTAATCAACTAAATAAGAGGGCCAACTATCATAAGGTACAAAATAGAAGGCCCAAACAACCAATTAAAAAAAATGGTCTCACCAACTAATCCTACCATAGATAAGAAGCATAAATATCTAAACCCTTGAAGATAAAAATAATTTAAAAAATGATTGAACATACAAAACAATTTCAAACATAACAAACAAATGACCGAAGAATTTTCTAAGATGCAACATTGGTCATTGCAAGATGGAAACACAACCTTCAAACCTCATAAATAGTATCCATGAAGTTTTACTTCATCAAAATTTATATAATCATCAATATAGAAATTGAGAAAGGTGGAATAAGCAAATTTCTAGCTTTTCTCCACATAGTAAAAATAAAATCTTTAAATGAAACAAAAAATTGAAGACAGGAATAAAAAGGATTAAAGAGAAAGATGTGCAAATTAAAGTGATCGAAACTTGAGGAATGTGAGGCAAGAGGGAGAGATTGAAAAGTGACAACCGAAATCAAACCCTAATTAGCGCTATTATGTTTCGCCACTCACAGAAAGTAGTGTGATTGTGAAGAAATTGAATGGAGTTTTAAGTTACAGAGCAAGCAAGAGGTAGAAGAAGGGTTTATAGATAGGTTAAAGATTACATAAGATTTCTTGATTTAAGTTTTGATGACTAGGTTTAAATCATTTTAAAATTAGTTATAATTCCTCATTAAACCTAAATTTTGATCTTATTTACTTGAAGTTTTTAGTACCTAATTTAATTAATTAAATAGATATATAAATATTAATAATATATTTCTAATATGAATATATAAATATATTTTATATGAAATTTATAAAATCATTTTAAAATGTATTAATTTTGAATTAAATTGAGTCGAATATGATCGAACAAAATATTCATGTTCAGCTCATTTATATATTAAGCTCAAAATATTTGTACATGCTCAACCCATTTACCTAATAAATCAATCAAATAGGAGTCTATTATCAAGTTGAACATAAACTATTTAAAGATGACAAGCTTTTTTTTTTTGATAGCCCACTTAAATAGCAGCCAAAATAGCAACAACCCTCAATATAAAACACTCTAGCTTGCAATTAGGGTTTCTTTCATACGGCCACTGCTGGGGACGCCATGAAGCTCAACCCTAGGATTTCGAGCTCCCGGCGCAAATGCCGCAAGGCCCACTTCACGGCGCCATCTAGTGTGCGGCGGAAGCTCATGAGCGCGCCGCTGTCGTCGGATCTCCGCGGGAAGTATAGCGTGCGGTCAATGCCGGTGAGGAAAGACGACGAAGTGCAGGTGGTGCGTGGCACCTACAAGGGCCGGGAGGGCAAGATCGTCCAGGTATACCGGAAGAAATGGATCATTCATATCGAGCGCATCACCCGTGAGAAAGTCAACGGATCCACTGTAAACGTTGGCATCGACCCCTCCAAGGTTGTCATCACCAAGCTCAAGCTCGACAAGGACCGGAAGTCTCTCCTCGACCGTAAGGCCCGTGGCCGCGCCGCTGACAAGGCTAAGGGAAAGTTCTCCGCTGAGGAGGTGGCCGCCGGTGTTGCACCCTCTCTCCAGGAGATTGATTGAACTTTTCCAAATGAAGCAGACCTTTGGTATTATTCTATTTCTGTATTGTGTCGTATTGTCTCCACCTCAGAAATTTGGTTTCGGACATCTTTAATTTTTGCTCAAAATGTCTTATTTTGTTAGTGTTATTTTAAGCATGCTGATCGTAGATTTTGTTATTGGCTACTGCATGATGAAAATTCTCTGTTGAAATGCTTTGTTATGCTTTGGATATCATATTATCACTTGTGCGGTATTGTAGCATAATAGGATTGCAGTTGAGAATCCTAGAAAGTTGATGTATTGATGTTAAGAAAATTGCCCACATCTAGATAACAGCTATCTTCATTGCTAAGATACAACTGAGTGCAAAACAGGAAAAGGTGGAATATTTATTTGGCAGCTTTATTGAGCTAAGAAAGAACAATTGATAAATTTTAAGGCCATTCAGATTGCAATTTAGAAAGCATAGCATTTCAAATTATATGTTACATATGAACTAAACAACCTTTTTTTTTGCTTAGTGTTACTTTTTTTTTTGTGAGATCTTGGTACGATCTTAGCACTGACATAATTTGATAGCATTTAATGACTGCTGGTTTCAGATTAGATAAGCTTAAGTTAAAACTAGTCATTTTAAGGATATGATGATTTTGGAGGAATAAATTAAAAATATATCAATTTCTATTTGGCTTTTATATGCTTGTTTATAGGTCTGGGAGTGATGAAGTTAATTCTTTAGACCACAGAGTATAATTATTCTTAATCAAGGAACTCTAAATCAGGGCTAGGGAACATAAAATCAAATACTTTAAAAGGATCATTTAGTTGGTTTAGGAGGTGGAAGTCGCACCCAACACTGTTGGGATATTAGCTAGTATTTTTTGATTTCATGTCTATTGAGTAAAGAAAAAGTCAATTAACTCATTGGATTCAGTTTTTAGTGAAAATAAAATAATTTGTACTACTTGCCTCTAACCATGATTGTTCAAACAAAAAGTTCAAGCGATAAATTAACTTTTGATGTTCCAATCTATTCCCTCTATTGATCAAAACTCGACCATCAAAAGAAGAAATTAGTTTAGGTCAGGGATCCTAAGTATTTATAATAACATTATTACATTCTCTCATCAGAAAGCAAGTTGTTATGTATATAAAATTGAAAAAAAAAGTTTATCATGATATCTTGATCTATTTTGTATTAGAATGGGGCTAATTTTATCATATGTGATGTTTCTCATGATTTCATGCGTGCTAATGATTATCATACTTTTTTTGTCATACTTATATGTGTAATATATAATAATTTAGTTAAATTGTCTAATAATAAAATTGTTTATATTTCTATCATGTGGATGTTAAGAAAAATTCATGAAGAGATTTCTTGTAGTCTTATAGACATTAAGGTGTTGTTTGGTTTATGCGAAAAGAAATCACTTAATTACGAATCTTTTCTGATTGTTTGATTATGCGTGAAGTAAATACATGAAATTTGTTTTCTGTTGGGTGTATGTAAAGTAAATACAGGGTATTTAGAAAATATTGAAGTTGTTTCATTATATGTGAAGTAATTATAGAAAATTTTTTAATAGTAATAGTATTACTAAAATAAAAGGAATAAATATATATTAAGAAATAAGTAAATTATAAAAAAATCATTATGTGGTTAAAAAATATTTACTATACTTTTATTTTGAAAGAAAATAACCTTTCTATGATAAATTTATATATTAAAGGCATATTAGAATAGAGCTAAAATTATTTTTAAAAATTTAATATTTAATAAAATAAATTAATATCATATATTTATTTTTTATTAATTAATAAGGATCGAATATACCGCAAATTTTTTTGGATATTTAATGAAACTCATGATGATATTTCTAGCATAAGTTACTCATTTTTTAATGAAATTAGATAAATTTGATATTGTTGAAAAATTAACGAAATTCTATACACCTTCCATGTTGACCATTTTATCTCATTGAGACTAGATATATTGTAGTTTTTGTGAACCTAAAATAAAAAAATGCTGAAAATTATATTATATGTTAGTTTTTCGCTTATAACTCATCTTTTACCCGAATTGGATGAAGTTAGTATCGTTGGAAAGCTAACAAATTTTTTTATAATTTTCATATTGATTACTTTTGATAATGATCTACGGATGCGCTACAATTTTCATAAACTTCACATCCAAAATATTTGAAATGCTAAAAATATATCTTGTGATATTTCACGCATATCTCACTTGTTCTTGGGTCAAATTCGATGAAATTAGTCTCGTAGGAAAGCTAACATTTTTTCTAAAACTTTCACGTTGACTACTTTTGGTAATGACTTACGTATGCGCTACAATTTTTGTAAACATTACATCCAAAAAAATTGAAATGTTTAAAATATATCTTGTGTTGGTATTTCGTGCATATCTCATTCGTTCTTTGGCCGAATTCAATGAAATTAGTCTTATTGAAAAGCTAATAAATTTCTCTAAACCTTTTATGTTGATCACTTTTGGTAATGAGCTACGGAAGCATTACAATTTTCGTAAACAACACATCTAAAAAAAATCTGAAATGCTGAAAATATATCTTGTGCCGGTATTTCGGGCATCTCACTCATGTTTGGGCCGAATTTTGCTGAAATTGGTCTCGTTACAATCTTTATGTTGACTACTTATAGTAATTACCTATAGATGCGATACATTTTTTTTGCAAACATCACATCTATCCAAAAAATTTGAAATGTTGAAAATATACCTTGTGCCAGAATTTTGTGCATATCTCACTCATTCATGGCTGAATTGGCTGAAATATGTATCGTTGGAAAGCTATTGAATTTTTTTTCAACTTTCATGTTGACCATTCTTGGAAATTACCTACGGGTGTGTTATAGTTTTCATAAATATGACATCTAAAAAATCTGAAATTCTAAAAATATATCTTTTACTGGTAATTCACGCATATCTCACTCGTTCTTGAGTCGAATTGGATGAAAAATATATTGTTGTAAAGTTAATGAATTTCTCTACAACTTTCATGTTGATTACTTTTGGTAATTACTTACGGATGCACTATAGTTTTCACAAACATCACATCCAAAAAATTTGAAATACTGAAAATATATCTTATGCCGGTATTTTGCGCATATCTCACTTGTTCTTGGGCCGAATTGGATGAAATATTTGTCATTGGAAAGTTAATGAATTTGTATACAACTTTTATGTTGATCACTTTTGATAATTATCTACCGATGTGCTATAGTTTTTCTAAACATTATATCCAAAAAATCTGAATTGATGAAAATATTACTTGTGCAGGTGTTTCACATATATCTCACTTGTTCTTAGGCCAAATTGATTCAAAAATATATTATTGGAAAGCTAAAGAATTTCTATACAACTTTTATGTTGATTACTATTAGTAATTACCTACGGATGTGATATAGTTTTTATAAATATTACATCAAAAAAATCTGAAATGCTGAAAATATACATTGTGTTGGTATTTCGTGCATATCTCATTTGTTCTTGGGCCAAATTAGATGAAATATATATCGTTGGAGACTTAATGAATTTCTCTACAACTTTCATATTGATCATTTTTGGTAATCTATGTATATATTACAATTTTTATAAACATCACATTAAAAAAATTTAAAATACTGAAAATACTACATTTAATTGGTATTGAGTTAAGAATATGAAGGAATCATTAAGAAAATCTTCTCAATATATCAGCTCAGAAGAATCTGTGCTGAAATTTGAGATAGCTACATTAGGATATTCCTTTCGATCACATATGAGGAGTTAAAATAATAAGCACTCTTCATGAATCAAACAAAAATACAAGAGAGTTGGCTTCACAATTAATGGGAGTTAATACATGAAGTTATTGACAGCTTATGTTGTATTTATTAATGTAAAATATGATTTGTTATTTCAACATTTTTGTGCATGTAATAGTAGTTTGTATTTACTAATGCGGATTTGTTTTTAAAATTTTAGAAAGTTAAATTAGGACCTTATGTTGCGTTGGCAATTGTGAAAGCGATTGAAGTAGTCGATTTATGTTATAAGAATTGTACATTGCATTATATAAGAATTGGACATTGAATCATTATTACAACAAGCATTATATATACAAACCAAGCTCATTGATAATATATTTTTAACATCAAATTTTTAGCAAGTTAAGGTGCTTGCTTGATCAATTGTAGGTGTGAAGTTTCCAACAAGTTGATTGATCAAATTTTTAGCAAGTACTTGTACCTTTTAAATCAGAACAGCAACAAGCATTTGTGTTTAAACTTATTTACAAGTAGAGATGAAATTTCATGATGACAAATTGTTATTAAAGTTCAGAAAATATGGAATTTTCAACAAGTGGTTATGCTTTAAGAATTTTAAGATGTATAGCAAATTTCAATTGAAATAGCTTGGAATGTAGAAGGTACAACTATTAATATAGCTTTCCAATATCTTGCATTTTATAAATCTAAAATGCATATGCAAATATGATTTAAAATATTTAAGGTAGTCATCGAGAATACAGCACAAAATATGACATCAAACTATAAACTCGAAATGATCAAACCTACAATGAGTCAAGCAACACATAATCATTTATTTAATTCCTTCTGCATCCATCTTGCCTTTGACTCTTTAGGTTTTGAAAGGAAGGATTGAATCATTGTAGGATTCTTTGATAAATTATCATATATCGTGTTGACCTTTTTTTTTCAGAGAAGCCCAGAATGCTTGATAGTTCTACCATAAGTTCAGTAAACAATTTTTTATCCTTAGTCACTTTTGTTGTGCTTCGAATCGCATTGACAACTTGAGTATACTGTCAGCAATCACAATTATATATACTCATAAAGATTTCAATCGACGGTAGACATCCTACTCTTTTTTCATGGAATATATCCTTTAAAAGATGATGGCATTCTTCACTTTGTTACTTCTGCAGTATCCTCTTTAAAATTCACTTCAGTCAAATCATCAGCTTGTGATTGATCTACATAGTCTGCATAAAACAAAAGAGTCATCATCAAAGTTGATTTGTGGACTCCAAAATGGTATTTGAGAATCTCCAGAGTTCGCCCACTCTCCAGTAGCATATCCTTTGTCGCAAACTTTTTCTAACTCAGTATAATTTGTAATTAGAATATTTAAATAAGTAGCATCTTTGAAAAAACTTATATCACAACAAAATAGAAATTATTAATATGCATTGTTATTATTGTAAAAGTAATACTTGCTAAGAAATAATACTTGGATATGTGATACATGCTCATCGCTTCCCATTAGTATCATCTTCTTACTATCATTCTATGTTACACTTGACTTTTTACTCAACTCTTGAATGCGACTCCACATATTTCTCTGATGTCGAGTCTGATTCTTGCATTGTTCAATTGTGACCTCGATTCCAAAATTTTCTTTCAATTTTAGTGCAACACCTTTGTGTATGACATATTTATACTCTTGAGCACTTCTCATGTTTGCGTAAATATATTCAACCATAATTTGCAATAATCTTGTTCTCTACTTTGGTTTTATACTCCATAAGAAATGTTTTCTTTTTTTAGCATTAGAAGTGGAAGCAAGGTTTGCTTGGATTGGTTTCATAAATCTCAAACTTAATAAAAATCACATTACATTAGAAGTTAACAATGTACAATAAAAAAATAGCATTCATATGAAAGTAGAAATGAAATAATAATGCTAACAAAAATTTACTTTTTACAACATTCTTTCTAACATATACTTCTAGCCATTGTTTAAAAAGGTATTCGAGGCATATGCCTCGAGGAGCATCTCGAATTGAGGTGCATGAAAAGTGCCTCAAGGCTTAAGCCTCATTCGTTTCAACGAAGCTTCCACCTTTTTCAAGTGAGACATACGCCCCGAGGTGCTTTGAGGCAACACCTCATTTTATTTTTTATAAATAATAATTATAATATATTTTTTTATAATATTAGTTTAATTTTTAAATTATTATACCATTTATCTATTTATCTCACCATCTTAACGAGTTAGAGTTAATTTTAAGCGATTTACTTCTCTCAAATTATGCAAGTCAGTGTTAGTTTTCTTTTTAAGTAGCACGAGCCATAATCTCTTGCGAATGACACTTCTCTAAAAAGTACGAGCTAGATTAATGCATCTATTTTTCTCCCTATTTTAATCTATTATTTTATTTAAAAATATATGAAATATATTGTTAACTGTTATGGAGAATAAGAAGAAAGTTGTAGTAATTTAATAAGATTTTAAATATGATAAAATATATTATGAGGATGATAGTTACATATAATAATTTTTTTTAAAAAGATAACGTGATGATGATATTACTGTAGATCTTAATTTTCATGGTACATTTAAATTTTAAGTGAGTGTTTATATGAAATATTATTTCAATTTATGTTTTATATTAACATTTGATATTATGATTTGTGATTTGTGTTTTTATGATAATGAACTAAATGAATATATTGATAGTTTATCATTTTTTATTTTAAGAATTTTTTATTGTTTCGAGGCCAATGTCTCGAGGCTTAAGCCTCGCTTGACTATAACAAAACGGCTTAGTTTTCAATTTCTCCTTTTTAAACATTGCTTTTAACCAATAATAAAGCATAAAAATAATGCTACTATCAATAACACGTTACAACCAAGCTAAAAAAATACATATATTTTTTACAAAAAGAGTATAAATATATTAAAAAAAGCTACTAAAATCCAACATCTTGCATGCGATTCCACATGAAATTTACAATTTTATTTCTTTTTTCCAACCATTCTTGAGAGTCATCAATCCTTGTTTGAACTCTCCTTTTATAGTCACATCTTTTACTCCACTCATCTTTTGAGAGAATAAAATCATCACCACCTTCTGTAATTATGCAATTATGCAGCATGCAACAAACAAGAATATTAACTTGGACTTCTAATAGAAAGTAAGAGTCACTTTTTATAATGCAAAATGATTTTTCAATGAGCCAAATGCATGCTTCATAGCAGTGCGTAATGATGAATGTCGAAGATTAAATAGCTCCGTATAATTAGGAGATTAAATAGGGCTAAACTCTTTCAAATGATATCTTATTGCACGATATGAAGATATAAAACCTTTTCGAGTGGAATAAGCCACCATCAACTAGATAATATTTTCTGCAATATTAATGTGTATTATTTTAACAATAAAGTAGAACAATTAACATGAAAGGTGGCAGAATAGTAGGATTCATTACCTTTTGGAACACATAAACCTTCAGGCCTTTTTAATGTATTTCTAAGGACTGTTGCATTTTATGTTGAACATTCCCACCAAACTAGAATATATGTGAATTTCAAGTCAAAATCTATGGTTGCTAAAACATTTTGAGTTGGATAAGATTGTCTTCTCCTAAATGTAAGTTCATACTCCTTAGGTATTTTAGCTTTAACATGAATTCTATCTATAGTGCCAACACAATTCTATTTTTTTACAAATTATATTAAGAAAAAAAAATATGAAAATGAGATGAAACTTTCAAATATAAGATCAACTAATATATGGAAGAAAAGCACAATCCTATTGTTTGACTGTATCTTATATGGAGTTTATAGTAGTGGAGGCTTAATCATTTCATGATGTTACTCGCCAATAGCATTTAATCCTGCATTCAAGTACCTACTTACAATTTTCCCCAAGTCATTGAAAATTAAATTGAATGACTCGATTATGAATACGCCCAAGCGTGTGAATAATATAGCTACTTGCTCTTTAATTCTCACATTAAATGTATCTACAAGTAACCTTCTGCTACGCATTAAGTTGCATAGTTTGAAAAAGGATTTTCTATTCATTCGCATCA
Organism: Cymbidium sinense; assembly: GCA_021442155.1. Lineage (NCBI taxonomy): Eukaryota > Viridiplantae > Streptophyta > Magnoliopsida > Asparagales > Orchidaceae > Cymbidium > Cymbidium sinense. The sequence goes on along the minus strand of CM038228.1, from coordinate 79,108,201 downwards.
TATCAATGCAATCAATGTTAGAGCTAATATATAATTTAAAGAGATATCTTTGATGTTGTATGTTTTGCTCAAGATTATATTTTCGTCATTTTTTTTCTGCCACATACAGTAATTCAAGTACAATATTTATGACAGAAGCAATAATTGCATGAACAAGTGATTGTTTTTGAATGTGATCTACCTCTGTACAATTATTAAACTCATTCAAAGTAGAGAACTGATCTTTATTATCTTGTGAATGTTCTGCCATCTTTGTAACACATGAAAATAAATAAATAAATAATGAAGCAAAATAAAGGTAACAACTCACGGAAACTATCACAAAATGTTTGTAGTTTATCATGGCTAGGAGAGACATATCGATAAACATAACATTAAAGAATGCAGATAATATATGATTTATTGATCCAAACTTTACTCAATGAGAAAAACTAAGAATTCATCATAATAACATAATAAATTCTTGGATGAAATAATAATAAAATGTAGACTAGCAATCTATGATAGATAGACGAGCAATACTTATTAGAGTTCCTCGAAGAAGATGGTGGAGGAAAGCATCATGCCGATTGTGTACACCTATACTCTACCCATTACAGTACCATGCAGTGTTGGGCTTTTGGAAGAGGCCAACAATTTGATTTGAGATACGAAGAAGGGATGTAAACCAAATGTTCAGACTTATACTGCACTTATCAGTGTCCTTGAAAGATCAAACATAATTGGTAGTTGCATTGTTCAACAAAATGGTTTTGGATTGTTTGACTCCAAATATAGCAACATACAATGCATTGATTAATGGGCTATGTGAAATGGGGAAGGTTAAGTCTGCTTCTAGGGTTTTTATTATGATGGAGAGACTGGGTTGCTTTCTAAATACCCAATGAGATGATCAAAGGACACTATTTGATGGAAAGAGTTGAGAAAGCAATGGTTGTTTTACACAAGATGCTTAAACTCAGCCCTTCACCAAACTAGATGACTTACAATACGATCATTAATTGGTGTTGCAAAACTGGTAATTTGAGTAATGCAATACGATTGATGAATTTTATGAAGGACAATGGGTGCAGCCATGATGAGTTGACTTATACTGAACTCATATATGGATTTTGTGAAGCTGGATTTGGCCTTTAAGGTGTTCGAGGAGATGAAACAATTAGGTCTGAGGCTGAATGAGATTACCTATACTAGAATGCAAAGCAAAATCTAATTAACAAAGCTCTTGTTAGATAAGCCCCTTCAACCTCAGAAATCCTTTATGCTTCAAGGTTTTTTGGAGTTTGCTCAACCCTCTTCAACCTCACAGCTCAAAGATATAAAACTAATGCAATTTTTCATAACTTGAATGCAACGGGACGGGAATGAAGGTGGGACGGGAATGAATCACACCAGCTTGGATTCGCTGCGGTGAAATTGTCTTGAGAATGTGACGGTTTGCAGCAGCTGCATTGAAATTGGCAAAGCGTATGCTCTGCGAGAGAAGTCGAGGCTGTTTGAGGTGAAGTTGCTGTGAGAGGGTGAGGATTTGTGGACGAAATACGTGAGGAAGATGAGTGAGATGAGAGAAGACGAGCACCTCTATCGTGAAATGCACGGGAAGAAATGAGGAGTCGCAAAGAGTTTCATTTTTGCTCAATTTTGAGAGAGTTTCAAAGACAATAGAATGAATACTGTAATACACCCAAAATACTTCACAATAAAATAGTATTTTTATTTTACATCACTCTAAACACCAAAAAAAAAAAAAAATTCATGTATTTCATTTACAATACACTACTAATACAAGTAACCAAACAACCCCTAAGAAGATTTCTTTTAGAGATTTTCTCACATTTTTTCTTTTATAATTATACTTGTGAATTCCAAATAGTATTGTTATAATTTCTTTTAGTTTAGTTATATTTATCTTTTAAATAAAGTTATATTGTTTAATAGTTTAGTTCTATTAAAGGATAACATGTGATGCGTAAAATCAAGGACATATTACATATTAATGCCATTCCTGATATAAAACATATTATGATATCCTGATAGAGAATTTTTTTTTCTTTAAAAGAATGACCACTATCTCCTTTATTTAGTTACTTTTTATTCATTTTAATTAATTAAATTAATTAAAAAATGTATGTATAACAATTAACAAATGAATAACTAATGGGTAATCACCTGATATCTTACATAAGATTTTCCACAACTTCTGATTGATTCACGCATAACAATTGGCTTAAATGGTTGTAGTTTAATATGACAATTGGATAGAAAAAAAACGGCACAAATAAGTGGATTGTGTAGCTTTTTTTTACTAAAAATAGTTTATGCATGAATCTCGTTCTTTCTAATGAACATTTTCTTTTATGCATCACAAGTATACGATATTTTTTAGATGGATATTATAGTCCAACTTAGGGGGCTGTTCGGTTTTGAAAATTAGATATATTTAAAATAAAATGTAAAGTAAAATCTTATATTTACTATTGGCATAGTGGTTAGGGGTTCCCTCACATTGTCATGCCCCACGTTCGAAGCACATTGTGTCTGTGAGTTTACCTTAAATGACTCAAACGGTCCTAAAAATTTTATATTTTAAAAACTTTATGGTGTTTGGTTTTTTGTAAAAAAACACAAGAGTTTGTAAAAAAAAATAGGAGTTTAATATTTCGTGTTTGATTGCTTGCAAAGTTAAATCAATGTTTTTGGATTACGATGCGCTAATAATTGGAGGCATGTGAGCAAACGACATTAGCAGTCACAGGTGGGCAGCCTTAGGTAGCAATGATTGGTGGCTGCAGATGGCGACCATGAATGGACAACCACGGGCAGTGGGGGAGTGCAGCACCGTGTTAAAAAATAGCTCAAATTTGATGATTTTGAATACATCAGTAATGAGCTAATTGAATAGTTTTAAATTCCACGAGTTTTGCTTTGAGTTTATTTTTTTGGCAGACCAATTGACTATATTTTTAAAATCATTGTATTTGATATTATACAGTACAATCAAAACTCTCCAAACCAAACAGCCCCATAATCAATCTCAAGGGATTAATTAAACAAAATTTTATGTCTGCAAAATGAATAAAAATATTTCAGTCAAGTACCTGCAAAACTCAGAGAATAAAAGCAATACAAATGCGATAGCCAGAAGGTCCTAGCTATCTACGCGATCATCATATAGTTTAGACGATAATTATCTGGTCATAGAATCTGTAATCATGATGAGTATGGTTCTCACATAATTAATGACCACTTCATGCTTTTTAATGTGATGTTTGACAATTAAATACTTTATATTGATATGCTTGCCTCAACTTTTTTTGAGATTTTGAATGAACTTAATTGTAAATTCATGTGCATGTTTGAATATAGTAGGCCTCCAACTCAAGATCTTATGATAGGATCTGAAGCTCTCAACTGTTAGGCTATGGTGGATTGCAGAACTTTTATTTTTATTATTCTTGAAAAAGAAAATCACAGCTGAATTATTACAATATATTTTGATGAACCATGTTTTAAGATCAACATTTCTCAAACCTGTGATAAAATTCCTTAACCATAATGTCTAATAAGTAGCATCGTAGCAACCAATGAATTTTACCCCTATAGCAGACGAAGCAGTTGTCATTACTTGTTCAGTACTGCTCGCAGATGTAAGTGCTTTCAATTCAAGGAAAAATATATTTTGAAGTAACTTTTTTGTGTCTATGCATTCAACAAAATTGGAAAGCCACTTGGAAGATTCTCTATTTGCTTAGTTCCTTTCAAATTACTCTCCTCATAACTCCTATTGGCACCCTCAGAATTTTGTTTAGTGTTCTTTCCATTAATATTATATTACAATATGAAAATTGGCGAAAACAATAGTTTGTAAGACTCAATCACTAATTTGCTCTATCAAGATATCTTCTAGTCTCCTGTGCTATAATTTGGAGTGGTCACTATTAATAATACAATGCTTTGAACCAACATCATTAAGTTGCATGATCATAAGCCTGCTTTGATATATGTTATGCAAATTGAATGATATAAACCATGAACTATATGCTTTTTCATTTGCTTTCTATTTTCTTCGATTTAGAAAACCCCTACATGACTTTCGATCAACTCATCATTTATTATTAGGAACGTCAATAAAATGAGATTTATGACCTACATAAACGAAGGAGTATGTTTTATAGAGCCAATTCTTGAACTTAGGCAATTTTTTTCTTTTTTTTTCTTGCAAAAGAAATACATTTTTATTGCCAATCTTTCTATTTTGGCATCCTGTTTTTTTTTTTAATATATATAAATATTATCATTTCTTGCATCACGAGTTGTAAGATTAGCCATCTCAAACTTTTTATGTTCCAGCCTCTCTTTCTCTTGAACACGCATAGTATGGTGTTCTTTAACAATCCATCTTTCTTTAGTGTGTTATATGAGTATGAAATGATTAATGGACTGTATTCCTTGAGAAAGTTCGATTTCAAATGGACCAAAAAAGACTAAAAAATCTCAAATTTAAAGTGGCTGGAGCAGCAGTATCCCTCATTTCCATAATGTGTTCACGCACATTAGCAGAATTGTCGTGCTTTTTGTCCGAGAGCGTATTCAGAAGCGTGTTGGCCTCAAATCTTATTTGTCCCAAATCTTATAAGTGTTTTGTCCCCAATGCTTATTTGTCCATAGAAATTGCTCTTCAACTATCATTATGAATGAAGCCATTAGCCTTGCCACGTACAAGGACTGAACTTCCATCACTTATGATTGGATTTGAGCTTCCATTAGTTCTTATGGTATAAACCTTTGATTTATATGTGGTTGCTCTTGAGAGTATAAATATTTTTTAAAAATATGGTTTATCTTCATTGTTTTTTTTAGTGATTCGCATTATAATAGCTTCCATGAATCCTACTTTTAAATTTTCAATTGATTATTTTAGTTGGATTCATGATGAGAGATCTACAAGATGATATAATTTGTTTAAATGATTGAAGATTTCAGGATGATTGTCCTTATTGCACCACCATCAAATCACCTACTAGAGTCAATATAGCCCAATGGCATGATCATCAAGTCATTTTTTTATTAGAGAAGAATATGATGTAGAATGTCAATTATTGGTAATAGTGATGAATATTCAAGCATAATAACTCATGTGGCCAAGATACCCACCTTTCATTTCAAAAATTCTATAAATGAAGCATTCTTTTCTTATGTTAGATAGTATAAACTATCCAACTTTTATTCACCATCTCTGACTTCTTACAGAAGTATTTTATACAATCCTTTTCGAGTTGTACAGTCCCCTTTACTTCTTTAGGAAAGGAGCATTCATTACCTCCAACACCGATAATTTCAGATCATTTAGGGTTGTTTGGTTGCCTAAAAAAAAGAATGTAATATAAAAAAAATGCTACAACGTAAAGTAAATGTCTTGTATTTGGATTACTTTAAATTGTTTTGTTGAAAATTTTATAAATATTATGATTTATTTTTTTCTTGTTTGATAAAGTGGTAATAATATAATGTATTTAGTTGAGGCTGGTGGAGATAGGCGATGAATTGGTGGGTGGCAGTCGGCAGCTGATTAGCGATAAATGGGTAAAGCGATGGTGGTAGTTGATGCCTAACAGCAGTAACTGATAGTGGTGGTGGCCTGCGATGGTGGTGGTGGCCTGCGGTGGTGGTGGTGGCTGGTAGTTACTGTGATGGTCGATAGTGGACTTAGACATTGACTTGCAGTAGTAATGGTTAGCAGTTGATAATGGTAGTGGTCAATTATCGTGATCAGCAGGGGTTCGCGACAGTGGTGGTCGATGATTGCCAACTGGTAATGGGGTAGTGGACGAGCTGTTAAAGCTGGTGATCGGTTGTAGTGATCTTTACTTTACATCTATCAGGTGAATTTCAAATATACCACAAATCACTCTTTAAAATATAGTTGAAAATTTCGAGGCATTAATTGAATGATCAAACAATCTTTAAATATGTCATGTTTATAATCGAATTGAGTGGTTGAACGAAAGGAATCCAATGAGCTTAAGATCACTAAAACCAGAATTCATTAATACACTCAAATTTTCAAGAAATCATCTATGATAAAGGAAATTAAATATGAATTGTTTGATTGAGTGTTTTAGGATTTTAACTAAGTTATCAAAATATCTCTCCCAAAATACTATAAATAGAACTCCAATCTCATCTTCAAAGACAGGGCAGGCCAAATTAAGTTTGAAAAATAGGTGAGGAGTTAAGCTTAAAAGCTTAAAATCATCCACCACCAATAGCATTCATTCATCTCTGACAACCAATGCAGACCACAACCAAATAATTGTTGGAATTTGATTTTAAGACTCATTATCTAATTTTCTATACACAATCTTATATTTTAGTCTTCTCTATTCTTGGAGAAGAGTGAGACTTTATAAATTAAAATATGTAGTGTATTATTTGGACTAGATAAGACCTCATGATTTTTTTCTCTTTTCTTCAAGTAAAAATTTATATGTTCCTTGTACTCTCTATTTGTGTGATAGATATTCATGCAAAGTTAACACTTAAATATTTGTATTCTATCATCATGCAACACACACACACACACACACACACACATATATATATATATATATATATATATATATATATATATATATATATATATATATATATATATATATTGTAATTAATGTCTTTTGGTATGTGAAGTAAAGCATGGATTCATCCCTATGATATTTAATTCTTGAAGTCAATTTAATAGTAATGCAATATCTTTTAAAGCTCATCATCATGTAGTTTTTTTGTATTTTAAATCTTTATTAACACAAGTTTTAAAAGTTTTTGTACACAAGAACATGGTAGCATAATTATTAATAATTGAATTAAATCATATATTAATTAAAAGAGTATATATTATTTAAACGAGTTCAAAGAAGCTTGCAAATGAAAAATGGGAAATCCCTGACCTTATTTGTACAAATATTAGGGGTGCAGATGAGTCGAGTCTAGCTCAAGCTATGTCAGTCTCAAGCTCAACTCGCATTATAGACAATCAACTTAAACTTGAGCTTGAACTTGACTTGAACCCAGAGAGTGGGCTCAAGCTCGACTTGGGAACAAGAAATTAGGCTTGAGCTTGACTCATTAGCTCAGACTCGATTGGAAAGCTCGAGCTTAGCTCGTGTATAGGCTCGATTTATAGCCAAGTTTGACTCGATTCGGCCATTTAGCAAACTATATTTGAAATATTTTTTTAGTTGAAATAGAATAATATTTATTTAAATAATGAAGACATTACATTACAAGAGTGTTCAAAATCAGCTTAAACAAAGAACAATAAAAGAAATAGCAAAATTATATTAAATAGAAGACCTAATGTTATCATTTAAATAATAAATACTCATCTCAAGAGATACACAAATGACTCAATGAAACTAACAATGGACAAAAAGTTTTGGCCATTAGGAAGAGATGAAAGCATTTCTAGGTGTATCTTATAAGTACCAAAATTATGTTAATGCTCCATCTATCATTCAATATCATCAATGCCACATCTTCTATCCAATCATTCACATGTAGACCATCCCTTAGAAATTGCTTGTAATAACTTCTGTTTGAAGACGAGATATTTTTATTATTAAAAATATGAAAAATATAGGACACGAGCATAATATTAGATACGATATTATAATAATAATTAAAAATAATATACATCTATATTAAATAAGTTCAATATTAAAAATAATAAAAAATATAAATCATCTAATCATAGAAACTAAATTAATTATTTAAGTAACACACACACATACACACACACATATATATATATATATATATATATATATATATATATATAATTTTATTTTATATTAATAATTTTAATGAATAAAATTTAATTATTTATAATAAATATATTTCATTATCTCCAATTTTCACCTAAATTATATTCTCCAAATTTTCAAAATTCATTATGATAATTTATAATATGATAAATTATGTTTAAAAATATTTTTTATATAATATTAATTCAATTATTTAAGGCATGCATATCGGATATGCATCTCTTTTAATTTTTAATATTAAATCAGACATGCTTCAGCTTTGTCTAATATATGGTAGAGGTGTGTGAGACTCGTGTTCATGTGCTCGACTGCATATTTATTTGTTTGAAAATGTATGTGCATCATAGGCAAGATCTACAAGATAATGCAATAAATCTTGAAAACTCAAAGAATATAAGTGAAAGAAACATCATATTTTAAAAATCACTAATTAATGTAAAAAGAAAATTTAGCTGAACGTTTGAAAAAATGCATCCAATCCTAATAATCAGCTATAATTACTGATACTATAATGTTAATTTTGAAAAAAAAAAAACAAAACTTTGAGTTCTAAAGATCTTAAGATTGATAATACTATGCAACCTAACAGCAAACGTACTGGAAACAGCATAAAAAGAAAATCAACTTAACACCAAAAGTACTCAACTGTGCATGTATACTATCATCTTTTAAATATACAAGGCTCACAAGAATAAACATAAAATTATTCTGTAATAAAAAAAATATCACTTTAATACAAATAGCTTCTTTACAAAGTAACTCATAACAAATTATTTATAAACGAAATAGTGGATTACTTAACCATGCAAGTATACTGAACATTATTATTCCAAAATCACAAGCCTCTTGGATTTAATAAATCATAGCTAAAATGTACAATTATTCACCGTTGCAAAGCATTATTGCAAAGTATTAGTGGAATTGGGTCCCATTTCCACTAATTATTAGTAGGGTTGTGTACTAGTCGGTTCAAACCGAAAAATCGAACCGAATCGATGTTATTTGATCGATTTGGTTTGATTTTAAATGTCACAGTTCAGTTTTTGATTGTAAATGTTTAGTTTTTGATTTTTGGTTCGGTTTTTTTTTTTTTAAGATTGGTTAAATCAAATAAACCAAAATTAGTTAAAAGGTATATATATATATATATATATATATATATATATATATATATATATATATATATATATATATATATATATAAAATAATTTTGATTGTAAATGTTTAATTATTTGTATAGATTTATAGATTTCTAATTGATTAAGAAATTTTTAATGTATAAAATTTATTAGATTGTTTTAATTAATTAGTTCATTAAAAAATATTTTATATGCTTTTCGTTTAAAATGGCAACAAACCAATTATAATTTTGGTTAGTTCGATTTTATATGTTATTTGAATGGTTCGGTTATTTTAAGTTATTTGGTTCGATTTGTTCGGTTTAATAAAAAATTCAACCGAATCGATCGAATGCTCATTCCTAATTATTAGCCATCTGGTAGAAATATAATAGGCTACTAATACACACTAAAAGGCAATCAAGCAATCGAGAAGGAATAGACTCCAACTCAAAAAAATTGATGGGGTTGAATGAGCGCTAAGAGAGTAAAAATAGCTATCAGCACATATCCAAAAGACAGGTAACTATGATAGTTTAGCTACCAGCATCTAAGAGATGGACAACTATCTAAAATCATGAACTATTATAATAATTTTATTTACTAATTTTTTCATCATAATCATTATCATCAATCTCCCTCAAATATTTTCAAAAATTATCACTTTTGTAAAAATAGCTACCATCACATATCCAAAAGGCGAACAATTATTATAACCAGCTATTAACATTCATGAGTGATATGGCTCTCAAAATACCACTAGTCAAAGCACAAATCTTGATGTCGAAAGCGATATGATTTTGAGTCAAAACCGATCGAGATTAAGCACTTAAAATATCATTGTAATCTTTGGGACATCAATTAAATCCCAAAGCCTCTCAAATATGGAGTGTTTATAGTCAAATCGAAGGCCTCGACGAGCGGATCTAACGAGCCTAAGATCTCATAATTCGACTTCATTTGGGCATCCAAATGCTCAAAATACATCAAATGATCGAAGGAATCATCACGTCCGATCGAGGGAGTGGTAATGAGCTTTACATGAATTTATAAGAATGCCTCCTCCCATCTATAAATAGGTCTTCATTCCTCACGAGGAGTAAGAAGAGGAAATAAACAAGTAAAGAAGAGGTGCGGCGAGGAAGAAGAGGAAGAGTTCGAGCAAGGAAGAAGAGGAAGAGTCCAAGCAAGGAAGAGGAAGAGTTCAAGCAGGAAGAAGAGGAGGAACAAGCGAGAAAGAAGAGGAAAAGGAGTGAGGAAGAGAGAAGCTTGAAGATCCTCCAAGCAAGATCGCACCCAAGATCGACTCCACTCTACCATCAACCACCGCCACCACCACCGCCGTCACTAATTGTACCTGCATTCCCATCAAAAGTTACCTCGTGATCTCCACCATCGAATACAACCTGATCATTGTTATTATTCCTCTCATATGCAATTCAATCCTATATCGAAGACTTTGTACTCAAACGATACATAGTGGAAGCTTTTACCAGGCCCGTGGTTTTCCCTCTTTTGAGGTTTTTCACGTTAAAATTGTGTCTGTTTCTTTAATTACTGTGTGCTAGACTTCACAACAAGGCTAAGGCGTAAACTTTCACTCTATCGCGACTGATTTTCTACCACGCAACAATGAGATTGGTGGGCAATTTTCTTTTTGGTCTAAGAGTATAAAGAAAAAAAAATATCATATGATATATAATCCAAGAAATATAAAACAGAAACCATAAACAACTGAAAATGGAAATAAAATTACATAAGTCATTAATTATAAAAATAAAATCTACTAAATTAATAAAAATTTTCAAGTATATATCTTGATGAGATTAGCTGTTATCATTTTTCCATTGACTTCAACTAACTTCTTTACCTGTCAAAGATAAAAATGATCAGCTTAAATCACAATATTTCAATAAAGTTTATATAGACTAATAAGAAGAGAGGGAAACATTAATACAATTTACTTTATTCTTCATTGAGTTGAAAAAGTTGCTAGGTTATTGGTAAGGGTATCTCAACCTCTTCTTCTTCATCTTTTTTTCTATAATAACATGTATCGTAATATAATATTATTAGCATTAAAAATAAAATAAATATGAGATAAATTCAAAAATAAAAATGTGATAAATTTGTACTTTGATTCTCCCCTTCAAGTCATAATAAAACCTAACCCATTTAGAACCATATCTAAGAGCTTGAATGGTTTCCACACTAAATTTTGAATGATATGTGTCAACTCTCTCTCCTGCATTGAAAGTGGACTCGGAAGTAGCTGTGCTAATTAGAATAGATAATATGTCAACTATCATCCTTGATAATATACGATATTTTAGATGATTGTTCTTCCACCAAGCAATTACATTAATATTATGACTTTCTAGACATATCTCTAAGCCATCTTTGAGGTAGTTATCTAAATCTAATTTGATATGCTTTTTACTTATTTTTTTCGGAACATAAGTGATAAAATCATACAAATTATTATATTTTTTGGTGAGAGTATCCTAAGTTGACCTGCTACTATTGCTTGCATTACTTTCATTTGGTATTCCACTTACACCTCTAAATGACCCACCAACGTTTTCAACTACTGGTTTAAAGCATGCAACATACTCTTTAGATAACTCAAATAACAAATTGAGCATATATGAAATATTTTGAATGCTCTCATCTCCTTTATAGATCATAGGGTATGCAAACTCAATAACAATAAATTTCATCCTTGGATTCATGACAACACTAAATCTCATCAGAATATTGCAATTGCCTTAATATTTTTTTATTTTTTTTATTTTCTAATCATATCCCTAATAAAACAATCAAGAATGTACTATCATTCAACACTTTCTTTATTGTACTAATTTATTAGAGAAATAAATTAGATGTTAGGTATTTTATACCTGAAATAATATTAGTAGTCTTATTAAAAATACCCAGAATATCACAAACTTATTCTATATTATCTCATTCATTCTTTGTAGGGCAATTATGATATGTAATCTCTCATTTACTATATGAAAAGAAAACTTCTTTTAGTTGAAGAGTAATAATCAACATGTTATATGTGGCATTCAAGTGCGTTGGATAATTCGTAATATGTTTCTTTATTGGTAACTATAATTGTTGAACAACATCAACAAATTTCATTAGTTTTGTCTCATGAGCATTAATAAAACTAACAATTTCACGAATTTTCTTGACAACAAATTCTATATATTTAATCACATCCTTTACCATTAAATTTAGTATATGTGCACAATAACGCACATGAAATAATCTCCCTAAAAACAAAATTCTTTATAATCTGTAAGCTATCATTCAATAACTTGATTGTCAGATCATTATTTGATGTGTTATCGACTGATAAAATTTAGATTTTATTTTCAAGACCCTACACACTTAGGATTTTATAAAACATATTAATAATTTTAGTTGTATGTGGATGAGGCGGATGGAAACAAAGTAAGAATACACTTTTGTAATCTCCAATTTTAGTTCACATAATACACAGTGATTGTCATAAATGACATTTTCTAATTCTTTGATTTTCAAATATCGATATTAAAATTTATTCTATTTATACTTTTCAATGTGTTGTTCAATTTTCTTTTTTTTTTTATATATTTCTTCAAAATTTTTAAAAAATAGAGTCACATAGGTTAAATTTAAATTTTTTCACAATTGAGAAGGGTTTTTCATTAATCAAAATATAATGAGCAATTATTTCTCTAACTTTTGATTGATCATACTTAAAGGTTGTCAGATTAAGTCCCTCTTTATTTGTTTCTAATGAACTCTCACTATTATTTGGTTGGAAATATAAATTTTTTTTGCTACGTTATTATATGAATTCTAGTTGCACATTGATCTAAGTGTCTCTTAATTTATATGATTGCATCAGTGTTACCTCTAGTGAGCTTTTTCTTGCAGTGAGAAGATTCTCTTTTCTTTGGCCATCAGGAAGTGTAATCTCTTTAAACTCCTCCCAAACCTATGATATTTTTTTTCTTTTTTATTTCAATTGAATTTTAAGGCTCAACATTTTCATCATTTACTTCATTTTCCCACTCATAGTTATTATCATTCAAATTATTGTCCAAGGATTAGATGGGGCACTTAAAGAACACTAATAAAAATATTTTTAAGAGCAAGCTACAAGAACTTAGAATTTGGGATGTTCATAAGGAAGCTAATGCTATGTAGAAAAAAAGTATCAAGTGAAATTAAGCAAGTTGCTAAAAATGTGCTTGGAGAATCAAAAGAAAAAATTTCTTTTAATAAAAATAGTTGGTGGTGGAGTCAGATTATGCAAGAAAAGATAAAAAAAATAAGAAGTGTTGTTATAAAACTTGGTTTAAATGTAAAAATTCGAAGAATTGAGAAAAATATAAAGTGACATGTAGAGATTCTAAGAAAGCAATTTGTGATAAAAAAAATAGCTTTTAGTGATTTATATAATATATTAGATACCAAAGAAGGTGAAAGATGTATGTATAAGTTAGCTAACTAAAGAGATAGGATAAGTAAAGATCTAGCTCAAGTGATGTGTATTAAGGATGAAAATCATAAAGTGCTTTTCTTAGAAAAGGATATTGAAAATAAGTGGATAAGGTATTTTGATAAACTTTTCAATGAAGAATATGAAAATACGATTGATTTAGCAACTTTAATACCTTAAATAAAAATAGAGAATTTTATTTTTATCGTTGTATTAGTAAATCTGAAGTTAGATAAGCTTTAAAGAAAATGAAATGTGGGAAAACAGTAGGACCTGATGATATTCCAATAGAAGTGTGGAAAGGTTTAGGAGATCAAGGAATTTCTTGGCTTACAAATCTTTTTAATGTTATTTTAAAGACTAAAAGGATGTCATATGAGTGGAGAAAGAGTTTGTTCCTATATTTAAGAATAAAGGTTATGCACAAGCGTGTGCAAATTATAGAGGAATTAAGTTAATGTGTCATACATTAAAGTTATGGGAGAGAGTGATTGAGCATAGGTTACGATGTGATAAAACTTTCTTACAATCAGTTTGGTTTTATACCAGGTAGATCTACTATGGATGTTATACATTTGTTAAGAGGTTTGATGGAGAAGTATAGAGACAGCAAGGAGGACCTACATATGATATTTATTGATTTAGAGAAAGCTTATGATAAAGTTTCAAGAGAGGTTCTTTGGAGAGTTCTAGAAAAGAAAGGAGTTAATATTGTTATATTCAAGTCATTAAGGATATGCATACTAGAGCTGTTACTTGTGTCCAAACACAAGGAAGATTGACAAAATATTTTTCTATTTCAGTTGGATTACATCAACGATCAGCTTAAAGCCCTTATCTTTTTGCTTTAGTTATGGATACTAGCCATTTACAGAAAGATGTACCTTGGTGAATGCTTTTCATTGATGACATTCTTCTTGTTGATAAGACTAGAGAGGGAGTCCAAGAGAAACTTGAATTATGGAGGTCAACCTTAGAGTCTAAAGGTTTTCATTTAGTAGATCTAAAATTGAATATATGAAGTTGTAGAAGTTATAGTGGTAGTGTTGTGACATTAGGTGAACAAGTCATTAAAAAGAGTGAGTAGTTCATATATTTAGGCTCTATTGTTCAAAATGATGGTGAAATATATGAAGATGTTATTAGTAGAATTCAAGTTGGATGGTTGAAGTGGAGGAATGCATCTGGCCTGATGTTTGATAGAAAAGTACCGCTTAAACTTAAGGGTAAATTTTATAAGATGGTGGTAAAACTTGCAATAATTTATGGTGCAGAATGTTGGCCAATAAAAGAGAAGCATGAGACTAAGTTAAGTGTTATAGAGATGAGGATGCTCAGGTGGATGAATGACTTTACTCTTAGAGATAAAATGCGAAATGAGTATGTTCGGGAAAAAGTTGGAGTAACTCCAGTGGCATATAAGATTAGAGAGAGTCGCCTTAGATGGTTTGACCACATAAAGTGTCGGCCGTCCACTGACCTGGTTAGGAGAGTAGATGCATTAGATTTGTCTTATGTTAAGAAAGGTAGAGGTAGACCTAAAAAGACATGGTTAAGATGTATAAAAAATGACCTTAGTATACTTGAATTAAATGAGAATTTAACACATAATAGGACACATTTGAGACGAAGGATTTATGTAGCCGACCCCACTTAGTGGGATAAAGGCTTGTTGTTGTTGTTGTTGTATAATTATTATCATTCAAACTGCTATTGTCTTCCTCATTATTGATTTGCACTCCCACAACTTGGTTGTTAATGTCTACATTGAACGACTCATCATCCATATGTGGTGTTGTTGCCATTTTAAAATAAAAACAAATAAATGAATGTTCCTTATAATAAAATGAAGAACAAAATCAATTTATTAAACCTTTTGTAGTTTATGATACCAAAGGCTCGATGCAAGCATGTAATCCAGAACAAAATATTCTACAATTTATCAAATTCAAAGGATCGCTGAATTCGCTGCAATCGAGAAACCTAGATTAAAACCAATTCAAAATCATCAAAAACAATAAAAAAAACAATTTTTATGATTCAAATTTTCTTATAGAATGCAAGTAAGTGAATTACTTTGCATGTCATAAAAATCTTCATAAAACAAAAACTAAACCATTATAAAATCATCTAAATTATCATAAAATTAAAATAACAAAGATGAGCAGGCGGAAAGATCAAAACAAAAAAGTGAATCACTTCACATATCAATTATAAAAAATAATATCTATGCTTCACACTAGACAAGGCAAGAAAAAAATAAAGAGGATCAAAGGAAGAACAAAGTCAATGTGCAGATTTTATTGAGTATCAACTCTATTGGCTGACCAACCGAGATCAAGTTGCTTTGCTACCTATTGAACGAATGGCAAACCTTAAGATCTTTGCATGTGAGTGATCGAAGATAAGAGGGAGATGTTAGAAAGGCGAGGTGAGAGAGACGCCTAATGCGAGGAGGTGAGATGTGAGAGAGGTGAGGTTGCAAATTGTGGCATAATGTTAGTGTTAGGGTTAGGGCGAAGTGGGAGGCCATGGTGAAACCTCGCCTACTCGCTGGTTCACTAATAATGTGAACCACTAGTTCAAGCAGCTCGATGAGTCCATGAGCTAAGTCACTAATAACTCGAATTCGAGCTTGATAAGCTCAGCTCACAAGCCTATGATTCAATTGAGCTGGAGTCAACTTAACTTAGTTGCACCAATCTATACAAATCTATCATTTATATGTTTAAGAAAATAATGCAAGGAAAACGAAGAGAATCAAAGTAATAACAAGAACAATGTGCGGATTTTACTGGCCTATTGAGCGAATGGCAAACCTTAAGATCTTTGCATGCGAGTGATCGAAGGCATGAAGGAGATGTTAGAGAGGTGAGGCGAGAGAGACACCTAATACAAGGGAGGCTAGATGCGAGAGAGGTGAGGCTGGGAAGTGCGGTGTAGTGTTAGAGTTAGGATTAGGGCGAAGTGGGATTATGAGACTTTTAACTTATGCAGACCGTGACAAAACCTCACCGGTTCGCTCGGCATAGTGTTAATGTTAGGGTTAGCTCAACGGGCCCATGGGCTGAGTCGCTAATAACTCAAATTCGAGCTCAATAAGCTCGGCTCGTAAGCCTGTAATTGAGTTGAGCTTGAGTATGCTTGACTTAGTTGCACTCTTATACACAATTCTGTCATGAATATGTTTAAAAATAAATAAATAGTAAGTGATGCCAAACAAGGGCTTTTTTGGTAGGGGAGAATATTTCACAAATTTTTGTTACATGAGTCAGGTTACAGTACAAGATGTATACTAGCATCGGGAAATTCATCCACTCAAAATGAAAGTGGTAATCTAAATAAATTTTAATATCAATAGCCTTATGTTTAATCGTAGCAATTTTTTTTTTATAATTATATTTCACATATATATTTTTTAACAGGCAAATATATTAAAGGGGATTTACATATTTAGCACACAAAATATTAAAATTTATATATTTAATACCTAAAGTTTATTATTCGCAAAAATAACACTTAAATATCAAATTGAAATAAAAAATACTACTTCAAATATATTAAGGTGGTCACGAAGGTGGCTTGAGCAGGCGGTAAAGGGTGTGGGGATAGGCGGTAGAGCTGGCATATTTATTGAAAGGGATATTTTTTTATTTCAATATGATATTTTAGGTGTTATTTTTATAAATAATATATTTTAAATGTTAAATATATAAATTTTATTATTTTGGGTGTTATATATGTAAAAATTTCATATACTAAATAACTAGTTGATCAAGGTGTACTCAAATGGCCACCATCATGACAGAGAATGAGTCCTCAAACATAGGGCTACAATACTGAGGTTTGAGCGATCTCATGTTTATTTTTTAGAGCATATAATAAAATTTGAGCAATCTAATATATTTCGCAATATAATTGCTCTCTAAGAAGCAAGATTGAGCTTAGATCATTATAACCCCAATCCACAAAAAAAGCATAAATTGCCCTAAAAAATTCCAACAGATTTGATATGACATTCAAAATTCTCGTGAATCTTAAGTGATCCATAAATCAATCAAGATCAAACGAACATTTGACTTTGGAACTGAATTAAACCCAATGATCTGAATATAGGTATTTATACAATCATCGATCTCGACGGTAAATTTAACAACCCTAAGATCTCACAATTAGATCATTTTGCATCCAAATGTTTGAAATACATCAAATGATCAAAGGAATCGTCAGAACCGTCAGATGGGAGGTGGTTTGGATTTTAGTATAGGCCACTCGCCAATCATAAATAGATCTTTTGAGGGAACACTGGAGGCAGTGAAGAGAGAGCGGCAAGAAGGAGGAGAGCTCAAGCTCAAGATCCCGGCAGATCTTTCCTGACGGTCATTAACCACCGTGTTGCCGCCCGCCAGTCTCACACAATGTCGCTGCATTCTGTTAAGTTGTTCACTATATCTGTAAATTGTTCCTGATTTAAAGTTCCTACATGTTCCATCATCCGCCATAAATTTACAAGGCCGTCGTTACATCATTGTTCTTTTCTTGTATCATCTTGTAATCCGTTATCGGAAGATTACACTTGAGGCATATACATAGTGAAATATTTTTCTCACCGTGGTTTTCTCTTTTCGGTTTTCACGTTAAAACTTAGGGTTACGCTCACTCTTTAAATCAGTATGTGTCTTTGGACTAATCAACAAAGCTAAACTTTCACTCTAATATGTCTTAGGTATAAGATTAATGATTATCCCAAACAAAATGCAACTTGAGAATTTCACACAGAACAAACCATTCTATATAATAGCTTGAGAATTCCAAAAGAAAGCAGAAGCAAGTAATGCAAAATATGGTGACCTAAGCAAAGTTGTTTGAAGAAAATTCAGCATAATAAAATTAAATTTCTCAAAATTTAATGTTGTGGGTGTATTGAATTGATAAGTGTGTCTGTATATATATATAAAGTATTTGTCGATAGACTGCGATGAATGATGACGATAGATAACTGCCGCTGATTGTGATGGGCTGCGGTGATCGACGTTGGCTAATGGCTGATAACGATAGTGAGCGGTCTCAAATTACATCAACTGGTGTATTTAAAATTGACTCAAATTTGATGAATTTCAAATACAACAAAATTAAATTGGTAAATATATTTCAAATTCACTTCAAAAATATATTATATTTTACATGCAACCAACCAAATAATAGAATTTTAAAAATACATACATTTGATTTACAATATACTACATTTACTTCTAACTAAATAACCTCTTAAAAAAACTTGAAAATGTTATATAAATAGTGAAGATTATGTAAATAGTATATATAAAATATATACATGAATAAGTTTTTGATGCGTCATATAGAAATCACACTCCTTTCTAAAAAAGAAGAATGCAATATCTTGCCCTAAAATAGCCATCAAGTATAAGTTTCTCAGTCCTTTCATCTGCTTCTCACCTGTATACATCTAACAAGAAGCCTCTGCAAAATAAATCGTGCCAAGTTTTTAGTTTCCAGCCTTCCTAATCCTTATTAGATTAAAAAAGATGATAAAAATGTTGTTCCTTTCATCGCTTTATTTGGTTATTACAATTACTCATACATTACATATAAGAATAGTTGCAGACAAAAACTAAATAGGGTTGTATGAGGTTTTCAGAGCTAATTATTCTTTGTTATTCTGTTTAGTAAATATTAATTGAAAAATCATGTAATTCTTCTAATAAATTCCAAATTAACATAAATTTTAGATTTCTTTTAACATCTAAATTAAAACGAAACTCTTAAAAAACTGACATAAAGAATTAATCTTCTTGTCTTTTGCTTTAACCTTTTAAAATTTTCTTAGTATTTTCTATTTAAAGGGCCTATGATGATGTCTCATGATGTCAGAACAAGAGCTTGGAATGTCTAAAATGCCATCATGCAGTTGAGTAAGATAGATCGAAGATATTCCCATAATTTAGAAAAAATCTAACTAAAAGGCTAAAATTACAAACAAGGATACAAAACATAAATAAATAAACAACATAAGTAAATATGTGGCTGACTAAGATGAAGGTTGAGGAAGATAGACTGAAGCAGATGTCAAAGTAGAGGCATGGCTGCACAAGATAAGAAGACAAAGCAATCGCAGTAGGTATCGCAATAAGAGGTTGGTCGAGGAAGATGGTGATTGACGAAGGCAAACCAATCGAAGTAGCAAGCTAGGAGCATTGTCGAGCAAGATAGAGTTTGATACAAGACTGACCTAATAGTTTGTGAACTAGAAGCAAGAGGAGGCTGTGCAGGAGCGTTATGATTGTGAGACAGAGGAGATGAGGTTAGAAAAAAGTAACGAGTGGTATATTTGTGGGATTCATAGATATAGGGTGTTGGAAATATAAATAAAGAGTTTTAAGTATTATATATATAAATGTTAGAGTATTAAGTGTGTTATTTATAAAATAATTTGAAAAAGAGTGAGAACTTATCTTTTATTCGTAATACTTTAAGTGTTATTTCGTTTGAAAATTCTTTGTTCTTATTGGTTCTTGTTCAAAATGCTCGAAATTTTCTTGTTCTTGTTGAATTGAGTTTTAAATGTGTAGAGGAAGATTTTAAGCAAATATCTTTTGCATAAAACTTTACAGTAAATATTTATATATTATATATATATATATATATATATATATATATATATATATATATATATATATATATATATATATATATATGTATATATATATTTTATTTATATATATTTAATTTATAATATAATATTTTATTTTATTTGAAATTTAAATGGGAGAATAAGATCGATAGATTATTAAGTATTACTCGTTTATAATTGAGCTTGAAATATTTGTTCATATTCGATTTAGTTAACAAATGAGTTGAACACTAGCTATTCACAAACAATGAGCCAGCCCTAATTATTTATGTAAATCTCATAAATAAATAAAAAATGTTTACGCAGCTGACGAAAAAAAGGTCAGGCAATTGACTCATGAAATAAGAAATTGGGCTTCAAATTCTGTATGATGGGCCCAAATTTTAGGGTCGATAAATCAAGCAGCCCAACAACCTCCAAAAGTGATAACCTCACTCCATAGTCTCGTCCGGCCTCGACAGTAGTCGTCACAATGAAGTTCGACCATAGGCTTCCAGCTTCCGCCGGAAGCTGATGAGCGTCTCGCTATCGACCGATCCCCACGGGAAGCACATCGTGCGGTCAATGACGGCGGGGAAGGGCGACAAGGTGGCAGATCCACCGTCAACGTCGGCATCGTCGACCCCTCAAAGGTTCTAATCACTAAGATCAAGCTCGACAGGGATAG
Organism: Cymbidium sinense; assembly: GCA_021442155.1. Classification (NCBI taxonomy): domain Eukaryota; kingdom Viridiplantae; phylum Streptophyta; class Magnoliopsida; order Asparagales; family Orchidaceae; genus Cymbidium; species Cymbidium sinense. The sequence goes on along the minus strand of CM038228.1, from coordinate 79,087,445 downwards.
GAAGTCTCTCGTCCACTGTAAGGCTGGCGGACGCACCGCTGATAAGGCCAAGTGCAAGTTTTTGGGTCGAATAGATCGCCGCCGGTGCGGCACCTTCCCTTCAGGAGATCGATTGATCTTTCGCAAATTGAAGCATGTCCTCGACGATTTTCTGCTACCATATTGATTCAATTTTAGGCATGTTTTCTATTTTTTTGTTGCTTTTTAAACATTCATATTAAGAAGTTGCATATGTTTAAGACATTAGAGTGAGTCTTCTTTCTTCAAGTTTGATTCTTTGCTGCGTTGTAACTAAAATCAAAATCTATGTTTTCAATTGCATGATTCAAATAATATTTTAATGATAAATTGTATTTTTTTTAACAAAACATATAAAATCTATGGATCGAGCTGACACACTTTTTTTTTAAAAAATTTTATATCATTCTCTACAGCATATGAATTAATTTAAAATAAATTTTGATTATATATATAGAATATACAATTATTCAAGAGAATTTTTAATTTTATTGCGAGGTTATAAATTTTGTAATAGTAGCTTGAGCGTGAGTTAAATATCACAATTATAATTCTAATGACTCTTAAGGGTTCTGTGGAACTAAATAAGTTATTTTCAAACACCTATTGAGTATTCTTGATCATCTTCTAAATATTTTGATTATTTGATAATTGAATTAATGTTAGATTAAGATTCAAAACTTATGCAACCACTTAATCCTGAAATCTCATAGTATAAATAATTAGAACATCCAAATATGTATTTGTGATCACCAAAATAAGCTAATGTATACAATACAATAAGCTCATAGGATCACCTTATCTCACTAACCAAAAGGATGTGAAAAGTGTCACAAATACATTTTTATTGTTCATCTTATCAAGACAAGAAAGGTATATATAGATATTACCTATAATCAATATTATATTGTATCATCATCATGCAAAAAACAAATATGTATAATGTTCTAAGAAACCAATAAAGGCAAATATAATGCATATAAAAACATCCACTATCATGTGCTCCATGTCACTTCAATAATAAATGTGTAGGGCTTCCCATGATACTAAAGAAGGGGAGCACACATTCTTTTTTGGGGCAAGGTGAGCACTCGAATCAAGCATCATGGATTCTTTACTTTGTTTCCAATTAATGTGCTACGTGTTCTAGCGTGGGGTGCACACAATTAGAGCATAAGTATGCAATATCTATATTGTGAGCCAAGTTAATAGGTCATATGTAGTGCTCTACTTATATTATAAAATGCAAGCAACCTTAGCCAGTGGTTGAGAATTTATGATGTCAACCAAGAGGTCTTGGGTTTAAAGTTTACATTGTATTATGTCCTATCTATGCATAAAAAATGCACTATTTTAACAACTATCAAACTTTGGTTGTAAATAGATAAATGCATAAGAATTATGTGCTATGTATGTAAATTTACCTAAATAATACTAACTAGCTTTTCATCTGTCAATCCATTTCTTATGAGGGCAATATTATGTTATTATTAATTTTTACCATGAATGGCATTAAACTTATGATTTTTAACCACAAAATAATTCGTTGACCATCATGAATTACTCTATGCTTGAGCTCCTTATGTCATAGTAGAAATTATCAAATGACATTCAATATTATCCTTGTATTCTTCTCCAAACCTCAATTCTAGAATATTTTTCATCCACTTTTGTTGTTTTAACTTGTAAGAAATTTAAAACTAATAATTGAAAGGCCTTAAAATGATTAGCTTATGTTTGATTTTTAACAAAATCTAAAATTTTGGCTTATAGGATAAATAACAATTTTTTAATTCTCCTAACCAAAATGGGTCATCAAAGGCCTTCACATTTTGGATAATATCCTACTAACCTAAAAAAAAAAGAAATTTCAGGATCAATTTAAATGAAAGAGGTTCAATTATTGCTTTCACAGTCTAATTCCTTTGATTTAGTACAATGACCTTTTATTCTTTTTCTTTCCTGCATCAGCCTCCCAACATTCTATATCCTACTTTGGCCTAATGGCCATTTGAGTGTTGGGGCACTGACATAGTGGGTCCGATCGATCCTCCTTCTTCCAAGGGTTACCAGTTTATTCTAGCTGCCACGGACTACTTTTTCAAGTGGGCAGAGGCAATCCCACTTAGAGAGGTCACATTTGTACTATTTTTAGAATCATATATATAGGTTGAGTGTCTCGATGAATTATATCCAATAATGGTACTGCATTCAAGAGCACCAAAATCAACAACTTTGCCCGGAGACACATCATAGATTGAAGATACTCCACCATATACTACCGGAGGGAAAACAGTCTAGTAGAAGCATTCAATAAAGTTCCCATCCAAATATTGAAGAAGACACTCGATGACAACAAAAGACAATGGCATGAGCAGTTGGTTGAAACTTTGTGGGCCTATCACATCACATACAGAACTCCAACTCAATCTACCCCATTTTCCTTAATGTATGGATCCGAAGCCGTTCTACCATTAGAAGTCCAACTCCCATCACTGAGGATAGCTGTGGGTAAGATTCAAGCAAGCTACATTAGAAGAGCTTCGAAGGTTTGGAGGAGACTGCATGCATCTCGAGTTATATAAGGCCAAAATGATTCAAGCTCACAACAAGTTGGTCTGAGAACTTTTCAAGTGGAGAGCTTATTTTAGTTAAGAAGATCAATTGTAGGTCGAAGATGGGAGGCAAGTTGACTCCATGGGAAGACCTTTTGCCATAGAGAGCTCTAGGAGGAACTTATCAACTCATAAACTGTAAGGGAGAGCACCCTATGCTTCCAATCAATGGGCATTACCTAAAGAAATATTACCCATAAAATTTTGTTTGAAAATAATTATCAATAAAGCTTCTTTTAATATCAAATTCCATCTCTTATGTGCTAAAAACATCCTTTGCTTGCGAATCCGCCAAGATGTGTTTAGGGTAGGTGTAAGAGAACCCAAGTGGCATCCTATCCCTTCAGAACACAAACACAAACCACAAACGATCCTCCAATGCTACTAGGTTAGGTGTAAGAGAACAAAAGAGGCATCCTATCTTGACTAGTACAACTAAGTTAGGTGTAAGAGAAGACGTCCTTTCATAGTGGAGTCACATTCTTATGTGCATAGGTGTGGTGAAAAATTTCTATAGGGCGAGTAGGGAGTCGCCTTTCAAATCTGTTGGGAGAAATGAAAGAGACACAAGCACTATAAAAATTCATCTTTTTAGGATGCCACACAGATCTATAGATGTACTTATTCAGGTGATTGAGTATCAAGGAAATAGTGTACTATCTCAAAGGCAGAGGTCTACCCTTTAATGGACCTAATCACCTCAAGGACTCCAGGGGCGATGGATGCATATGTACAGATTCTTCCCCTACTTTACATGAAAAAGTAAAGCAAGGTTTATTTTAAATCGGGTTCGTTAAGTTCTCTATAGGGGCAAGCCCCCATAGTTAATTATATCCTAAGAATGAGAATTCTTTAGGAAAACTCTCGATTAAGGTAAATGAGTGTTATCTTTGAAGATTTCAATAAGAAAAGACTATTAATCAATTGGTTCATTTTTAAAAGATCAAATGGGATTGATCAAAAGAGGGAGTTATTATCGATGCCAAAATGAAAGGTAAGTAGGAGATGCCCATAGTGCTAAGAAATCCAGCGAGCATCTCAAACTATCCTGTATTTGGGCTTTACACTTTTAAAATTGATTCAGTTTATTTGAGTTGCATTTTTCATTAAAAATTTAGGACTTATGATTCCTTAACACATGATTAAAGAAATGCCTAAGAGGTGAGGAAACATGACATGAGGGGAGGAAGCAACCTAAATCTAAGGGAGCTTTGGTAGGAAAGCACAACCTAAATCTAAGGTGAAAATGGGTAATTGGTTTGCCTCCATGAGAGGACAAAACCCACACTTGGACTTACAAGAGTGGCCCTAACTCCTCCTATGATTTTAAATACATGTAGGTCTTTATGCTTATGCAGATAGTATTATTTATTTAGAAAGAGACTAAGTCCTTAAACTCACTCCCTAAAGAGACTAGATTATGTAAAGGGATATGCTTCAAATGACCTAAATCTAATGCAATTCAAATTTCATTTTATTTTCATTTTGGATAATTATTTTGACTTTGGCTAATAGGATTCATATGACTAATGCATGAGAAATAGAGTTATTGGCCAAAATTAGCAAGAAGGGATGAGGTGAATTTTCACCATGGCAAAGGTGGAAGCCCTCCAATCAAGAGTGAAATAAGATGTATTTGTGCATGATATTACAAAATAAATGCTCATCTAACTAAGAGGTTGCTAATTCTTTTATCTTGATTTTAAACTTAAGCTTTAGGTGAGGTTATGAGTTATTTTAATTTTTATTTTGAGTTGCTAAAAGATTTTTTTTTTCTAAAGAGCCTAATCCACATCCAGGCCATACATAAGGCAAGGAAGAAACTAGGAAAAACATGCCACTGAATGCAAAAGTAAAACAAATCATCAATTAATTTATAAAGCTTATCGCAAAAAGAATAAAAATTGGTGACCATAAACCAAAATATCAAATGTGGGTAGCTAAGCTCTACCCTTATACAACCCGGATTACAAATGAATTAAATTACAATTAAGCAATGAATTAATTATTATGGGGGTCTTCAAGCTTTATTTCCTCTTTTTTCTTTTCTTCTTTGGTTCCTTCTTTTGGATGATTGGAAGGTGGATGCTCCAAGGCTTCACATGGTACATAAGATAGGGTCTTATGACCAATGTTCATCCTAATCCCCATAACAATCATTAAAAAATCCTAATTGCACAAATTTACATGAAAAGGAAAAGTTGAAATCTAACTAACACCTGTAAAATAAAGGTTAGCTAAAACAAATCACACAAATCCCAAGCATGTATATTAGACTTATCACCCAACACATGGGTGACTAAGTCCACCTGACCTATTGGATTATGCTTAGGGGTATAAAGCACCTGCAAACAAAAACATTTATATTTTTATTTATGATAGCGCCCCTTAAGCACAATCTTCTACAGAAAAAATAGTAAGACTAAGAGCGTCCCACCATTCATTCTACGAGCATACACCCTAACATCCAGTCTAAAACATATATCACAAAATAAAATAAAATATTAAACCATGCATCGACCTAACCTAAGTCTAGAAGTGGTGACTTAGGCTAATGTGTGTGCTTTGAAGGCTTGTGTGGTATGCTTAACTATGACTTTAGGTTCAAATTTTCTAAGTGTGGAGAACATATTCAACTTAGAGGAGGTGGTTCATTTAAGTTATTTAAATATTTTGGGTTGATTTTATTTCATGTTTTGATTTGATTTAAGTGAATCCTACAATTAATTACTAAATTATGAAGAGAGGGAAAGAGAATGAGACTTCTCTTTCCTTCCCCAACCTAAGTAATTTCTAAAGTAGATTCATATTTTAGTTTTACGTAGGTGAATATTTTGATTAAATCTTTTAATTAATCCTATGTTTAGATAAACTCTAAACAAAACTATTCAAAAATAAATGCATTTTAAGATTAAATAAAATGAATCAAAATTCACATAAAACATTCATTTCTTTTAACATATATAATATGCATATGGATGGACCCTAAGCATATCTATACATACAAATGAGAATATTTAACACACTTTATGATGCATGCTAAGTAATCCATTTAAAGAAATTTAGAAGTTGAGATGCATGATTTTTCTTAAGTAGAAAGAGTTTTCCTTATCCAAATTTTCACATATACACATGAAAGTAAGAAAGATATAAGTGAGTATAGCGACATTGTTAACCAGAGGTGTAAGGTACAAGACCTACTTAAAGCCTCGCAACCTCGGGGTTGTCCAAACTAATATACTACTTTCCTTAAATACAAACATATGTATAAAATAAATGAAATAGAAAAGGAAAAATTGCAAAAGTTGTATTAATGGATTCATTTTGTTTATGCAATTTATGTATGCAAGTATATTCTTAGTATATAGAATAGGATATGAAATTAGGTAAATGTTAGGTCCTTTTCAAATGGACCATGTATCTTACCAAACTCCTATTCAAAATTATACCAATAATAAGAAAGAAAGGAAACCTATACTAAGCGTACCTTTATAATCTTTCACATGCAAGCTAATAATTAAAGTATAAGTAGCACACTTTCAGATTTGGTATTTGATTTATATGCTTTGAAAATAATTTAGATTTATTAGTGATAATAGCCATTCATATTTCTACTTTAGCCAACACATGATTTGACATAAAGTAAAATTTGCATGAAATAAATGAATGAATGAAATCACACTTCATGTTAAGATTCCAAGACATTCTTATAGAATAAAAAAGTTTAAAATAAATCAAAGTGAATTCAATGTGATTTTTGTTTATTTGAAGTTTGATTTAATTTTGCAAAGATGAGATGAGTTTGTTGTTCCTAACCCATTCCCACATGTGTTTGATATTTTTGTTTAATTTTTAGATAATTAGATCCATTTTTATATATTAATTAGGTTAAGGTATGAATTAAGTAACTTAATTAACCTTTACCTACACCACCTTAGAGTAATTAACCAAATAATTATGAGCCAATGAGATGACATAAAAACTCACAAGGAATTTAAATTTGTAATGCACATAATAAGAAAAAGGTCTAATGCAATTTGGCTCACAATTAAAGGTTAATTAAGTTAGGGTTCAACTTAAGTAATTTCAAAACACCCTTTCATACTTATGAATTGAGTTTTGATTTCCTTAATTGAACTTAGGCTATTAAACACCTAAGCATCTATCCAAAGTAGATTAATTAAGTTCTGGAACATTTTAGAATTTTTTAGAAATTAATTAAGGGGATAATTAATGAATTAACCCCTAATTAATAGGAGATTAAGGAGAGAAAAGAGGGTTTAGGGAATAGCTTAAAGAAAATGCTCCAAAATTATTCCATAAACCTCCTACTTACTGGATCTGACCTTAATCAACCCTAATCATGGATTAAAATCACTAATTACACCTTAATTATGCTTAATTACATAAGGGGTAATTAAGAAACCCATATGCAATTCTTCTAATCAAACCTTTAATAAATCCCAAGAAAATTAGGGGAGGTAAAAGTCATCCCATAAAACATACCCAAGAAATTTGGGATTAATCAGAGGCTTAATTAAAATGTAATTAGCAAAATGAAGTTTTCAAGAAAACCCAAAATCAGATAAAATCATAATTCAAAACCATTGAAGTTAATTTTAAAATATTTTAGGTTAAATTATCTTTCCATAGGATTTTATTTCATAATTTTCTAAATTTTCTAGAGGGAGTTATGAATTTTAGAAGATCCCTAGGTTAATTAGAATTAATTAAAATATTTTAACTAATCCTCTAGCTCACGACACGACACGTGGCTGCGGCGGTCAGCACGCTTTACATGCGTCGCACTGTGAGGGATTACTTAAGTTGTCAAATCCAAAATGGCGGCCGGCGGCGCACGCGATTTGATCTCTACCGTCTGATCAAAGATCGGACAACCAAAGATCTCCCCGTGGTTTTAAATTGGATAAGGGATTTCTAAACATGGGGAATAATCTTGGCCATCCATCCAAAATGTGTGGATGGACGGCTGAGATCTCCCAAGTTCTTCCCCTTAATCAACAAAGACCGTCAATGATCAAGGGGAAGATTCAAACCAAACTCAACCCACACCATCTAAGGCTAAAGAGCAGCACATCCAACAGTCAAAAATCCATGGGATTGAAAATTCTTTTACAAAGCTCCACACCACATTGAGTTTAATGGTCAAAAAATCCCATACCTCACTGGAGGTGATCACCGGCGCTCGATTCCCTTGGAGAAGCTTCTTGGTTGAGATGTGTTGAGAGCATAAGCAGGTTGAGTGGATTGGTATATGGACCACCTCCTCCTTAGCTGGCTTGATCCAATTCAACTCTTCATTGCTGTGGGAACTCCAAAGGAAGCTTGGGTGCACTCGACTTAGCTCCTTGATGAAGTGTGCAAGAGCAATTGGATGGAAATTGAGTGAAGAGGAAGTTAGCTCTTCAATGAACCTCCTTTATTTTCAAGCTCTAAAACTATGAAATGGAGTTCTCAAATCCTCTCTAAGAAGCTTGGGAATACTCTCTAAGGCTTGCTTTGAGTTCCTTAGCTTCAATCGACAGAGGGGTTGTTAGAACTGAAGTGAATTAGAGGGAGTATATCTCCCCCTTGAAGGATCGGACTACCATCCATGCACTTGCCATTTTGATCCAATTGAGCTTAGGCAGTGGGTTGTTTGATCAGTTAGGAGTGTGCACATGGTTGGTTTGAGCCAAGGAGTGGATTGCCAACCTCCCATGTGCTTGAATTTGAGTGGGAGAGGGAGTTTGAATTTTGAGTTTTGACCCATAGGGTCGGGTTTGGTCTAGGGATCAATTGGGCTGACCCAAACCCATTGGGTTGGGTGCACCACTCTTCACTAGGTCCCCTTGAGCTTTTAGGAAATTCTCAAGTGAATGTAAAGAGGGTATCACCAAATTACCCATAGATTAAGCCAAAATTTATTCTATGGCCTAGGGGTAGAATGGTCATTTTGCTGATTTTTCACTTTCGGGAAGTTAGGTATGTGGAGAAACTAGGTTTTTCCAAGTTTCCTAAGATTTGGAATTCATTTGATAGGGTTTGGCTCATGTTGACCCATTTAGGTCAAAATGCATCAACTTGGGTCAAGTTGACCAATAGGTCAAATTGGGTCAAACCAAGGGTTGGGTCAAGTTCATATGACCATTTGAAATATTTTGGTGGCTTTGGTTTGGTTCAATTTGGTAAAGTTTGAATTTGGCTCATATAACTTCATTTAGGTCAAATGGGTCAAGTTGACCTATTTATTTGACCTATTTGAGTAAGTCAAGGGTAGGTTTAGGTTAGTTAGTCATATGAATTGGTATCTTTGTTTCCAATCAATTTTGGTTAAGTTCAATTTTGGCTCAACATGACCCCTTTAGGTCATGTTGGGTCTAAGGTCAATTGGGCTAGGTTAGGTCTAGTTTGCCAATTGAGGCTTTGGTCAAGTTCCACAAGTGATTTGGAATGGACTTGACCCATTGGTTTCAATCAATTTGGCTTAGATCAAGTTTTGACACATTTTGACTTTTTAGGTCAAAATGGGTCAACTTGGGTCAAGTGGCCAATTGGGCTAGGTTAGGCTCAAATGTTGGCTTGGTCAAGTTCAAACATAGGTCATGAGTGAACTTAGATCAATGGTTTCAATCAATTTGGCCTATGGTGGAATTTGGCTATGTTAGGTTTCATTTTGGGTTAAGTGTTGACTTGGTCAACCTTAGGTTTGAATTGTTTGACCAATTTGATTGATTGATCATCCATGATGATTGTTGATCATGATGAGAGGCATAGATGAGTTTGGTTCAATCAATTTGGTTAGGATTAGAATTTGGCTCATAAGGGTACTTTAGGTCACTTTGGGTCAAGTGAGCCTAAGTGGGTCAAATGGCTTGGTCAAAGCTTGATTTGAGTTGATTGATCTTGTATATGGACTCATGATTGAAATATAAATCCATTTACAAGTGGCTTGAAGTCAAATGGGTTTTGATCCATTTGATAATTTCATATTCAAAGGAAGAATATGAAGGGGTTTTGGGTTTGATTTTGAATTAGGTTTTGATTGTTTGATTGAAGTTTGGATTTATATATGGGCTCATGATTATAGGGTTGATTGAAACATGAGAGAAAATCAAGAGTTTGGCTTGTTTTGAAATTGATTTGGCTAAGTTCAAGATTTTGATTTCAAAGGCTTAGATTGGATTTTGAGTGGATTTGAGTTTGATTTTTGGAATTGGTTTTGATTGTTTGAATTTACATTTCATTTATATATGTGAATATAAATGAGAATATAAATTGATCATGAGAAAATTTCAAGGATTTGAAGTGGTTTGATCATGATTTAGGCCAAGTCCATTAAGAAGGATTTAAAGGACTTAGGAGAATTTTAGAGTTTGAAGTTTGAATTTTTGAATTTGGTTTGATTAATTTATATTTATATTTCATTTATATATATATATATATATATATATATATATATATATATATATGAATATAAATGAGAATATAAGAGAATTATGAAAATCCATGACTTTGAGATGGTTTGATCAAGATTTGAAAGCCATTAATGGAGAATTAATGACTTAAGAAAGATTTTAGATTGGGAATTTAATTTTAGGGTTTGATTTGATTGATCTATATTTATATTTCATTTATACATGTGTATATAAATGAGTTTTGAGAAAATCTCATGAGTTTGAATTAGTTTGATTAAGGTTTTGGATAAATCCTTTAATAGAAAATTAAGGACTTAGAAAATTTCAAATTATTTTAATTTGATTTGATTGATTTATATTTATATTTAATTTATATATGTGAATATAAATACGAATGTAAATTAGTTTTGAGAAAATCCCATGAGTTTGAAATAATTTGATCAAGATTTAGGCTAAGTCCATTAATAGAAAATTAAGGGTCTTAGGAGAATTTCATGAATTGAGTTGGAATTTTGAGTTTAATTTTATTGGTTTGGATTTATAATTCATTTATATATGTGAATTTAAATGAAAATATAAATGAGTTATGAGAAAATCTCAAAGATTTGAATTGGTTTTGATCATGGTTTTGGTTAAGTTCTTTAAAGGCAAGATTAAGGACTTAGGAAAAATTTGGACTTAGGAATTTTTTGATGGATTTTGATCATGGGTTTCAATCATAGATTTCAATCATGGAATTCAATCATATGGAGTTGATTTGAGTTTGGAGAAAATCAATTAAGATTGATTTGAAGTTTGACATGGAGGAAGGAAAGTAATGAATGGTTTAAGCGAAGGGTATGAAGTTTTCCTAACACTCGTAAGGCATGACCTATTCCTATGGCTAACTTTTGAAGTCTCTAGGGGTAGGTTGAGTGTCCACCTAATCACTAGATGTGTCGTAAGACTAAGAAACTTTTAAAGTCTAAGAGGAGTCTTATGTCTAAGATGGAGGGGTTGAGAGCTCATCTAAAAATAAGGTCAATAATAAGATAAGTGTAAGAGAACCCAAGCGACATCCTATTCCTTCTTTCACAGCACAAACAAACACATATATTTTATCTCGAGCTACTTTGATCTAGGAGCAACCCCCCCTGTGGCACTCACTCATTAGCTGCTCCAGGTCTGGCTGATATACTACATTGCTAGTATATCACTCCAGTGATCACTTGTTTGACGGATGTGAGTCCCCGCGCTTTCTTTCTCACTTGATCATCGGAAACCAATGAGCGCCTTGTTAGTTTCATAGGTCTTACCGTGCAACCGGTAAGCTACCTAGTGTTGACTTTGTTTAAGAGGATGTAAGCCTACATGCTTTCTTCTTGAACTAAGTCATCATGCACTAACTAGGTTGAGTATATTTTGAGGCTTAGGGTAAGTCCCCTAGAGGATCCTTTCCTCCTGACTACTTCAAGCTTGGGTTTAGTCCTTACACATGACTCAGCAGTAATCGCCTAGGTCTGGATAGCCTATCAGTAGAAGATAGACTATCTTGGCAATCAGTTTTCTTGATATATGCCTACCTTCTTTCTGAGTAAATCCGCACCTTAGGTTGGTTATTGCTCATCTTGACGGTGACCCATGGATACACCACTCTTGGAAGATCAAGTCTCGCTTTTCCTTGAGTTGGAATACCTCTGAACTTTCTTTTAGGTTACGGATCAATGGCACCTCCCTTGTGGGCACTCTATTTGGATCACATCCTTAACCTTATTTAGAACAGTTTACTCACGGATTAGATAGTCCCCTTTCAAGTAGCCACCCACATGGTTGGAGAATTTGTTCAGCGGATCACTCCCTCTAAACGAGTTCTAGGTTGATATAAGCTCCTTCTCGGATGATCCTCAAAACTAAGCCCTGATAAACAAACCAAACAAAATATATCTTTACTTGTGGATTAGAAATTCAAGCCCCCAATGACCCCTTTCCCAAGCAGGCATCCTATCTTTTGGGCATTGTCAGCAAAACTCCCTATAGAAATTGCCTAACTACTATGAGTTGAGGTAAGTCCCCGGGTCGGCACTCTCTCAGTAGTTGCCCTTAAGTTGGGTTTAACTTGTTGTGTCACCAACAAGTCACCCCGACAGTCATTTTTGCTTTGAAATATCTATTATGCATTCTTTCTAGCACGATCGTTGCAAACTGACGAGCAGCCTTAGGTCAGGTCCAATTTGTTACGCAAACAACTGATCACCCCAGTGGTTCTTTGTTTAAAAAGATCTGAGTCCCCACGCTTTCTACTTAACTCTGAAGGCACCCTTTTGGTTGAAGCTCCCCTGAAATGAGACTATCCCTTTGGATTTTTAAATATAAGATAGGTCTAGGCTGATATTAGCTCCTTCTTAGTGGATCCATCACACACCGATAGGGTCCATCTAAATTGAATTAATTCTAACTAGCATTGAGTCGATGTGATTCCACAGTGGAATTCATCGCATAGTCGCCTTAGGTCAGGTTCGATTTATTGGGCTATCAACTGATCACCCCAGTGGTTCCTTATGGAGGAAATTATGAGTCCTCGCGCTTTCTTCTTGACATGACCATTGCACACCGAAAGACACCCTTTAGTTTGGATGGTCTACTAATGGGCGGTGGTATCCCTTTGGATTTGTAAATCTAAAGAGTGAGGCGATATTAGTCCCTTCTTAGTGCATCCATCACACACCGATAGGGTCCATCTCATCAAATATGTCATCCTACCTCCAGTGGAGTCCAAATCAAATCGATCTTATCCCTAGCAGATCCGAGCTCACATCTATAAGAGATGTGCCCTCAAAATCAAATCATATCCTCTCCCTAGTGGAGCACTAAATCATAAATCAACAAATCAAATCAATTTCTCCCTAGTGAGACATCAATCATTCCAACTTCCCATGTGGAGTCAATCAAACCCAATTCAACTTGCATTCCCCAGTGAGTGCACCCTTAAAAGAAATCTCATCAAACCTCTATCCCTAATGGATAACTTGAATATGTTTCCCTAGTGGAAGGTTCACATGCTTGATCCCTTGGTGGATCCCTTCTTTCTCCCTTATGGCTTTGACATGAGTGGAGTTGCATTGCACTAAGATCGTGATTCCTTCTACACCTCGGGTTTAAGAGTAAATCATTTTCTTAGGTTTGCAATCCTTCTGACGTTGTTGATCACCTCGGCCAACACCAATACATGCGGCGTGCCTTGTCAGTCACACCACACCTATTGGCGTTGACCTCACTTAGAGCGAGCTTTTCATCCATGTCTAGAACTCTTATAGACACTAAGAGTTTCTTAGTCCTAAGACACTTCTATTGATTAGGTGAAACTTAATCTAACCCCAGAGACTTAGAAGAGTTAGCCATTAGAATAGATTATGCCTTAGGGATTTAGGAAGACTTGCCTACCCTATAGACTAAACCCTATCCTTTCTTTTCTTCTTTCAAACCCAAACCTCAAATTCAAAATTCCAAATTCTAAAATCAAATATAACTATCCAATGAATGCAATCCATCACCAAATTCAAATTCCAAAAATCCCTTTTTAAGCCCTTTTGATTTTATCTTATGGACTTAGCCTTAACCAAATCCAAATCAACCCCAACCCAATTGATTTTCTCAATTATCAAATCCAAACTCAAATTGAATTCCAAATCACAAATCAATTCTAGATTCCAAATGATTGAAATCCATGATCAACTCCAAATTCCAAATTCCAAAAATCTCTTCCTAAGCCATATGAGCCACCTTCATGTGCTTAGCCAAAAATTCCTTCAAATAAACTCAAACTTGGTTGATTTCTTTATAAATCAATTATTCCATTATTTATATTCATAAATATAAATGAAACCCACCCTCCAATGACCAAAAATAAATCAAACCAACTCAAAACCCAAATTAGCCCTTTTCAACATACATATCTAAGCTTGATTAAATTTGCTTTCAAATCACTCCAAACTCAAGTGGTTTTCTCATGACCCATTTATATCTTCATTCATATTCATAAATATAAATGAAATATAAATTTAAATGACCAAAACCAAACTCAAATAAAACCAAATTCCCAATTTCACACCTGTTAGCCAAATTTTTGAACTTGGCAAAATGAAACCCAAATCAACTCAAAACTCATGGATTTCTTCATGATTCAACCATTCCTACAATCATTGATTCAAATATCAACATAAATCTCTATTATCAAACCAAATCCAAGTCAACCCAAATCAAACCTAAATTGACCCTTATGACTTGAAATTATCATATGAATCAAAGCCCACTTGGCTCCAAACCAATTGCAATTGGATTTATATTTCAATCCTAAGTCCATATGTAAGTTAAATTAAACTTAAATCAAGCCTTGATCAAGCCAATTGACCCATTTAGGCTCACTTGACTCAAAGTAACCTAAAGTTAAACCTAGCCTTTGACCAAGTCAACACTTAGCCCAAATGAAACCCAAACTAGCCAAAATCCATCATATGCCAAATTGATTAAAACCTTGATCCAAACCCATTCATGGTCAATGATTGAACATATCAAGTCATCAATTGAGTAAAACCAAGCCTAGTTGGCCACTTGACCTAAGTTGACCCAAATTAGCTTAAAAAGTCAAAATGAGTCAAATCATGATTCAACCCAAGTTGATTACAACCAATGGCTCAAGTTCATTCCAAATCACTTGTTGAACTTGACCAAAGCCATGATTGAGCCCAAGTTGGCCAATTGGTCAACTTGACCCAACCTAGCCCAAATTGACCTAAAAGATCACATTGACCAAAATTCAAATTAATTCCAAATTAAACCAAACCAAAGCTTATAATAATTTTCAATCAACTAATTGAACTTGACTCAATACCTAACCCAACCTAATTTGGTCAAATTAGTTAACTTGACCAATTTGACTTTTTTGAATCCAAATGAGTCAAATTCAAACCTAGGCCAAACCAATCCAAATTAATCACACCAAAATATTCCAAATCATGATTTAGACCTAACCCAAGCCTTGGTTTGACCCAATTTGACCAATGGTCCAACCCAACCTAATCCAAGTGAACTCATTTGACCAAATGAAGCTAAATCACTTCAAACCAAGACATTGAACCTTAGGAGCTAGCTAGACCCGACCCAAACCAGACCTAACCCATTCCCAAATCAACCCAAAGCTTGGTGGACCCCACCTAAGGGGATAAACTAAGGTGCCAAGGTATTTTACCTTGGATTCTTGCCTAAAATGGCAAAGTCCACCCTTGTCTTTCCATTACAGCCATCAAACTCCTCAAAGAGAGCCTCCCTAGCATCCCTAGCCCAACCTAAGCCACTCTAGAACCTGCCATGGACCAAAGGAACCAACCCAAGCACCTCACCTCCATGGCCGAACCCACGGGTGCTTGGGAGAAAAATGGCAACCCCAACTCCCCAAATTAGGCCTTGAGCCTCCTACCACACACTCACCCAACCATGGTGTGCCATGTGGAGTCGAAGGTGACAACTCTGGCAGGCCGACGGAGGCGCACGGGTCAAAAATGGATGACCAATCCCGTCCGTCCATCACACTCAATTGAGGGGGTATACACCCTCAATTCATAAAGAAACACATCATGAGCTTCGTGAGCCTCCCTCTCTTTCTTCTCTTTATTGTTAAGTGTAGGCTATATGAAATAAAAAAAATACTAAGTAAAATCCCCAAATCAACTAAACCACTTAAAGAGAAATTAACCTTTTATAAATTAAATCTATCACACTTAGCAAATCATAACCCTAAAGCCTACTTAGAACATACCATACAAGCTCTAACACATACACATTAGGCTAAGTCACCACTTCTAGCTTTATGCTAGGGCGGTGCATGGTTTGATGAATGTTCAATTTTATGATGTATTATTTTAGACTGGATGTTAGGGTGTGTATGCATAGCTTGAATGTTAGGCCGATATTAGTCTAATAATATTTTATGCAGGGAGCTGTGCTAAAGTGGCCGCTGTAATAAAAATATAAATGATTTTTGCTGTGCAGGTTGCTTAGCCCCTAAGGATAGCCCAAGTTAGGACAGGTGGACTTGGTTACCCATGAGTGGGATGCTAAGTCCAAATTATTCCTATAACTGTTTGGGTTGTATTGTGTATTTAGCTAATATTTATTTTATAGGTGTAGCTAGATTTACTTTCCTTCCTTTTAATGTAACTTTTGCACTAGGATTGGGATAAATGTTATGGGGATTAAGGATAAGCATTGATTATATGACCATGTCTTATATACCATGTGATGCCTTTGGACCAAACTACATCCTACTCAAGCCAAAAGAAAGAAAGAAAGAAATATAGTAAATCAAAAAATGAAAAAATGAAAGATGAAGAGTGAAGAATGGAGGATGAAGAACGAAGACCCTCATAACACTTATCACTTCATAACTGTTATTTATTCTTTCATTGTATCAGGATGTATAAGGGTAGAACTCGGCTACCCACATTTCTTTTTGGGTTGTACGGCGGTACCCGACCGCACCGAATTTTTACTCTTTTCCTATAGTTTTATAAAATTGTGTGATGTTTTGTTTAGCTTGTGCATTAGAAATAGTATGCATAGTTTCTTTATGAATGATAATTGTTGTGTGGCCTGGATGCGATTAGGATCTTAGGATAAAAATAAATTTGCTATCCCATTAATAACTCATAACTAAAATCTTAAAATAATTCATAACCTCACATAAAAGCCTAGGAATTAAATCAAGATAATAAATTTTTTTAGCAACCCCTTAGCTGGATGATTGAATGTATAATATCATGCATATCATATTGTTCCACTCTTGCTAAGAGGGGGCTTAAATTTGTGTTAGAGAATAAAGGCTTAACTTGTAATAGCCTTTGATGGAAAATACCTCTTTCTCTCCTGATACAGCCCACAATCAATTTCTCATGTATTTAGACATACAAAATCCTATAGTCTGTGTTAAAATAAAAGTCTAAAAATCAAATAAAACTTGATAAAATTTGTATTAGATTTAAGTCATTACTCATGCCCTTCATGATCTAGTCTCTTAGGGAGTGAGTTTAAGGACTTAGTTTCTTTTCTAAGTAAATAATAGCCTAACCATCTTGCAAAGCATAAGACTTGCCTACATAGATTTAAAGCGTAGGAGGAGTTTGCTGGCTACCACTCCATGCAGTAATAAGCCCAACAATTAGGTGGTTTATTCTCTCTTGAGGAGGTAAATCATATATCCATTTTCTCCTTAGATTTAGATCATGCTTTGGCCCTCGCCAAAGCTCCCTAGATTTAGGATCTGAGGTTGTTGTTTCCCTTTGTTGGCTACAAACATAAATCCTCATCTCTTAGGCATTTTCACAATCTTGTATTATGAAATTATAAGTCCTAGATTTCTAATAAAAATTTAACTCAAATAAATAAATTTTCTCAAATTCAAATGCATAAAGTCTAACCATAGGATAGATTGGAGTGCTCACTAGGCTTCATAGTATCATGAGTGCTCCCTACTCATCTCCCTTGATTTTGATAAGAACTCTTCCCTTTTGATCTCTCCCAACTGATTTTCAAAAATATAACTAATCCTTTGATAGTCATATCTTTGAATTCTTGGAGAATAATCACTTTAATCGAGTATTCTTAAGGGATTCATTTCTCTTAGGATGTAATTAACTATGGAGGCTTGCCTCCATAAGGAACTTAACGAACCCAATTTAAATAAATTTTGTTTTACTTTTTCATGCAAAGTAGAGGAAAAATCTCTTATATATCCGAAGATCCATAATGCCTTAGGAGTCCTCATTAGGTGATTATGTCCATTATAGGGTAGTGACTTATATCTCTTGAGATAGTACGCTATTTCTTAATGTCATACTCGATCACCTTAATGAGTACATCTGTGAATCTACGTGGTGTCCCCTCACACAAACACACACAACTCAAAAATAAACACCACAGATTTTTCTAGCAACTCCACTAGGGATGAGTCTGAGACTATCTTTCTTTCTATTGGAACTTAGCTAATTTCATTCTTAGGCAAAGTTAGGCAACATCTTTTAGGTTTTAGGACCTCACTCTATGTAGGTCTTGAAACCATGTGGGTTCCCCAATAGGTGAAAACATAACTTATCAATGAAAGGGGAGATAATAAAAATTTATAACCTCTTCACCACTAGCTTGGTGAGGCAAGGTTCATCATAAAATTTAAAGAAAATAATTGCTTTCACAAAAAATAACAGTTTCCAAAAGCACCTTTCACAAAATCATAAAATCAAGGCCCTTCCATGATTGCTACATGGAGGTATTTTTTAAAAGCAAATCATACCATATTAATTCTCACTTAACACATACAATTTGTTAAGTAGAATATCTATTTGAATTAAAACATAAAATTTGACCTTCACTTAACAAATCCGGGGTCTAATTTTTAAAGCATGAATTTTACCCTCACTTAACAATTCCAATTTGTTAAGTTGGGGGTCTCATTTTCAAAACACAAAATTTGACCTTCACTTAACAATTTAATTTATTAAGTGGGGGTCTCATTTTCAGAGTAGAAATTTGACTTTCACTTAACAATTCCAATTTGCTAAGTAGGGGTCTCATTTTCAAAACATAAAAAATTGACTTTCACTTAACAATTCTATTTTGTTAAGAGAGGGTCTCATTTTCAAAGGAAAATACATTTAGGCTTTCACTTAGCATACCCAATATTGCAAGTAAGAGTCTCATTTTCAAAGCATATATTTTGTTCTATCTGGAACATCAAAATTATTGAGTAAGAACCATATAACCATGCCATATTGGATTCCCACTTAACATAACCAAATTTGTTAAAGTGAGAATCCCATTCTCAAGTCATATCATACTTTGATTTTCACTTAACATGCCAAATTGTTAAGTGGGAGTCCCATTTTCAAAAAAATATATTAAACACATTTAGGCTTTCACTTAACATACTAAATTTGTTATGTGAGGGTCTCTTTTCAACACACATTTGATCACTATTTTAACATACCAAATTTGTTAAATAAAGATTTAATTTTTCATATCAACCACACTTGAACTTTCACTTAACATACCAAATTTGTTAAGTGAGAGTCTCATTTTCAAAGGAAAACAAACATATCTCAAACACATTTTAGGGGCTTTCACTTAACATACCAAATTTGTTAAGTGGGACTCCCATCTTCAAAGAAAAAAACAAATCTCACAAATCAAACACATGTGGCCTCTACTTAACATACCAAATTTGTTAAGTGGGGAGCTCCATTTTCAAATAAAAATACAAATCTATCTTCACAAGCAAAAATATTTCAAACACATAATCACAACCTCTTCTTAGCATACCCAAATTTGCTAAGTAGGAGACTCCATTTTCAAATCAAAATACCACACAATCGGATCTTTACAAGCAAAAATATTTCAAACAGATAATCACAACCTCTTCTTAGCATACCTAAATTTGCTAAGTAGAGGTTCTTCCAAACTATCCATATTTTCAAATAAGAAACATAAAACACAAACAATCTCCTAAAAAATAAGAAATATCTCCCCAAAACTTTGAACCCTACCCAACCTACCTAAATTGGTCAAGCATGGGTTCTAAAATAAATAAATCAAATGGCAAAAGACAATCCTCCAAAACATCTAAATCTCCACAATGAACCCCACTTAACATATTTAAATTGTTGAGTGTGGGTTCAAAACTCCAAACTTTTGTTACTCATTTGGGACAAATATCAAGACAGGAATCTGATACAAGCTATGTTTCAACAAATGCAAATGTACAACTCAGAGCAGTCAGAGCAATTTTTGTAGTTTTCACACATGGCCTCTTAGAAGTTTGTGTTTATTTTTCTGTTTAGGATGGATTTGGCCCTAGATTAGGCTTGCCTCCCTTAGACTGACCCCACCCCATCTAGTGTTTTTTGGCTGGGGATTTGAGGGAGCCCACATCACTTGTGAGGGGGTGACCCTCACTACTGTCAGCCGAGATGAGGTGGTTGGGCAGAAGCCAGTCATCTGGATCAACCTTCCTTCTGACACCGAGTATCCTTCTTTGAAGAGGAAGGCGAGGTTTCTTCAATCAGTTCTTACGTTTGTTCCCACATCGCGCATGTGCACCTCCTCGGTCCCCAAGGGAAGGCTATCTTGGCTTCAGAGATAGCCTCCCTACCTTCGAGGTAGGATCTAACTCTCACACTGCCTTGTTTAGCCGTACACAGCACCGCACACAGCGACACATCAGGAGCTACAAGATCAAGCGGCACCACGACCGTACTGCCCGAGAGATGGATGATGCATCCCACATTACATAGGAAGGTTCCCCCCATGAGGTTTCCCCATCTGACTAGCAACAGCCCACTCTCTCCATTAGATGGAGGACTAAGGATAGGATTCCTCCACCTCCCACATACCATGAGTTTGCTAGACGGAGGAAGTTCTATGCCCGTCTACATACATTATTATGGAAGGTGGTGGACACGGATGTTTGTGAGTCCGGTATACATTATTTGACTAAGGTCACATCCCCGTGAGTGTTACCAGCATTCAATGATAGAGCATTAGAGGACCATGTAGCAGTGAGGAGAGGGAGTAGAGGTTTGCAGATGGCCGCCTCTACTCTAATTGATTTTCCCATATGCAACAGACCGAGCAAGATAGATGGTGGATTCTACCACCCATGGGAAAGCCCCAACGAGTAGAGTATCTCCACCACATCGATCCACCCCTCACCCATGCCACCGCCAGTCCCACCATCCTGCCTCAAAAGGCAGAAGATAGTATCTGGGAGAAGAAATCCCCTTGGTGATCCGACTATGACCAAAGGATCCCACTTCATCTACTCCACTGACTGAGGTGAAGATGAGCTCACCTACTCGACCTCTTACTTTAGTCTCAGAGAAGGAGTGGCAACCCTACAGCAGTCGTAGTCATTTCGCCACCACCACCAACACCAGAGCTAGTGATGGCAGCAGCAGTAGAAGGGGAAGGGGATAGTTCTGCAGTCCCCATGGCAGTGAATCTCCTTAGGGACATTACTCCACCCATAAGCTATCACGAGCATATTTCTTCCAGAGCATGACCCTCATGCCGACTCGATAGCGTTAGCATCTATCAAAGCATACCTCCATGTCAAGAGGCATGTTTGTACTGACATGATTAGATTGTTCCCTATATGAGGTTTTGGCATAGTATTTTGCAAAAAAGAAGGAGCTTCTAGGGAGTGACTGATCAGATTATAAGGAGGGGAAGGTAAGCTTCGATCCAGATAAGGATGATCTCCTTGAGGACTCGACTGAGTTTCACATGGCCGATACTAGGGGGTCCCTTCAAAGGGATCAACACAGTCAGGAATGTATTATAGTTGAAGAGGATTATACGTCCATTCAACTCAGCACCTCCTCCACTAGTTTAGACAGAGGGATGATCATATTGATCAAATGGGAAAAAAGATCGAAGAGTTGATGGCGTTATCGATTAAAATTCAGCTTTGCTACTCCCATAGTGTAATAAGTTGGCACACACTTTAGATCATCCTGATACATGCAGAGGGAGGGTACTTGTATAGGTAGTGGATATCACCTCCATGCATGAAAAAGACATCAAACATATGGTGGAGCAACAGCTGAGGGATGTGTTGGCCTAAACTCGAGGTGGCTCATCTGTTTCAAAGGGTAGACCCTGCCTAGAGGAATTTGATGGTGTCCAATACCCTAAGGGCTTTGTGTCTCTGTCCTTCAAGATTTTTGATGGCAGTGGGAACCCCCGGCATCATATAACGCATTTCAGAGTCAGATATTATAATGTCGGTGGCAGCGATGCACACTTATTCTACCTCTTTATCAGCAGCTTGATGAGCATTACATTCGATTGGTATGCTGAATTACCCAATAGTTTAATGAAGACATTTACTGAGTTGGAGCAGCACTTTATTAAGAGATTTGCTGGAGCTCAACAAAAGGTAACTATGGGCGATCTTATTGTAGCTCAATAACACCCTGACAAGTCCCTTGTTGATTACATTCTTAAATGTCATAATTTAAGTATGAAATGTGAACCATAACTATCTGAACAGTATGCCATTGAAATTCTGCTCAAGAATATTCATGGCTTGGTCACCTTCATGCTTAAAGGTTTCACCATTAAGAAATTTGAGAAGTTAATCAACAAGATGGCTAGTCTATAAGGAGAGGCCAAATAATCACATTTCCCAGATCAATCAGCCAAGCCAAGACCACAAAAGGCATTTGAGAAAAAACCAGGGGCAGTCACAACTGTTGATAAGGGAAGCATAGGGGTTGTAGAGACCTCGAGTCTCCCTCACCACCTCCTTTTTCACCACCTCATCCATATCGCCACCAACTGCCACTCTCCTCCTCACCGCTGAGTATCCCCATCCAGATCAGAATATATTCTTATCCACCACCAGGTAACTATCACTTACCTACTTTTGCCGACAAAATCAATAAATCTTATTCATTTAAAAGGGAGGTAGTCATGAAGATCTTCAAGAACTTCTTGAAGAAGCCTAATTTTCAGTTACTAGAGCCTAGGAGGCCGAAGGATGTGGGCAAGAGTCATGATCCAAACTATTGCCCCTACCATCGCATGCTAGGACATGTCTTGGAAGATTGGTTTACCTTTAAGGATTGGCTTGAGCATAGCTACAAGTCGGGTGCCATTATTATCCCTAAAGAATACCTATTAGAACAAACCTCTAGTTCTGTTAGAGTAATCCTTGGGGATACACGCGATCTCCTCAAGATAGAGGAAGGTTGGGATATCTCCCTATCTCGAACCTCCAAGAAAATAATTTCTAAGATCAGAAAATTACCCTTGCATGTGCCTGAAGTAGCTTAAACCTCCAACTCTAAGGAAGGTTTGCGAGTTGCAAAAGACAACTTGAGGGTGATAGAAGCTCAACAGCAACAGCGATAGCTTCCACTGGGATAACACATTAGCTCAACCATCGATCGAGTCCAACACTCCTACCATATTTGTAGCTACAAAGACCTTCACCATTCTTCTAGAATCGCATCATGTAGATTCAAATCCCTTGCTCCGCTTACTTTACTTGATTTCTTCTTTTTACCTTCATCAAAATCTAAGAAATTAATGAAGAAGAAGCCTGATTTCATTTACATTCTCTCTACTTTTGATGATCTTGATGATTTTATTCTAGAAAAAAGCTATCTAAGACCTAATAATTATAACAATTTTGATCCACTCCTTTCTGATTTTGAAATGGATTACCCATTTCTAAATCACCCAAGTTCACCCATTGAGATAGACTTAGAGTCATCTAACTCTGATGATCCTATAGGAGAAGCTGTAGGTGAACCTGATGAGCAGGTAGAATCTCATGAAGTCACTGAAGTCAACCTTCGTAGTGTCAAAGTTCTACCTCCTAGGGTAGCACCTCAGAATAAGGGTAAACAAGTCATTTGGTTCTGGCAGTCAAGAAGCCCCTCCATAGGATGCTCCACCTATGTATATGATTGTGGAGGACCAACCCAGAGTTGACTATAAAGTCTTGCCACTTGAGAAAGTTGTCAGCTAAATTAAGCATATATGATGCCCTTGTCTTATTCAAAGAGATGAGGGAGTCATTGATCAAGGCCCTCCTTGATCCAAAAATATGCTTAGCTCAGCTGACCGCTATTGGAGAGGAGGCATATTTTTCAAGAGAAGCCCGGGGAGTTACATTCACCAATGAAGACCTTCTTTTGGGGACAAGGCATAACCCCCTCTACATCAAGTGATATGGGCGATTCAGACTGAGGTGTTAGTTGATCAAGGTACATCAATGAACATTATGAGTCTAAAAACCCTTGCCTACTTGAGGATCGATATCTCTGAGCTCTGAGGAAATTGGATGATGTTGAGAGGATTCAACGAACAAGGTGAGAGGGCTTTAGGCTCCATAGTGTTACCACTATAGATAGATGACGGAAGACAGCAGATACATTTGCTTTGCTCAGTAGGCCTTGGATACATGCAAACAACACGGTTCCATCTTCTTTACACTAGTGTATCAAATTCAGAAGAGGTGGAATCGAGTATTATGTCAAAAAAGACTTGAAGCCATTCTCAGTTAGAGAGGTGGAGATTTATGAAGACGGAGCCTACTATCTTCTTCCAAACCAAAAGTATATTCCCGTAAACTTGGTGAAAGTTCAAAATCAAAAGAAAAAGAAAAAAATTAAAAAGAAAAAGATAAAGGAAAAAAGAAAGCACAAGTGAGCGAGAATCAGACACCAAGGAAGAGGTAGAGCTAGATGTTACATTTCACTCACAGTTTGTTCCTCCATGTGAACACATGGGTAGGATGACTCGACCCCCACCAGGTAGAGGATGTGAAAAATTCAGAGGCAGTTATAGAGGTGGAAGACCTCATTGCTGGTGGTCAACCAGTAGGAGCTATGTTCCAGCTCACAGGAATACCCCCGCTATCCACATAGACTTAGATTCCAGTTATGAGGATGAGTCTCACGTGGTTAGCATGACAACCAACCTCTCTCAGTGGGTCCCTTTGGAGATGACGTTCGAGCTAGATAGTAGTCAAGACCAGGCCTCCAAGCAAAACATGAATGTATCCAAATCATTATGTAGAACAGTCAGACAGCAGTTGGGAACCTTAGCACTAACCTCACTTTCCTCCCAAAAAGTTGAAGGTTTGGTAGTTAAGGAGGCCCCCAAGTCATCCACAGATGTCAGGGCGAAAAGGTTTTTGTGGAGCATCATCCTCAAGTCAAGAAGCTGATGTAGAACATGAGGATGGTTCATATAAATATTTAATATAGCTGCCTCTTGATTGGTATTCATCTTGTGTTATTAACTTAGCAAAAAAGGGATTAATCTCACATACTTGGTCTAAACACAGGTCGAACTACTTTGAAAAATTATGGGACAAC
This sequence comes from Cymbidium sinense, assembly GCA_021442155.1. Classification (NCBI taxonomy): domain Eukaryota; kingdom Viridiplantae; phylum Streptophyta; class Magnoliopsida; order Asparagales; family Orchidaceae; genus Cymbidium; species Cymbidium sinense. Next base: position 79,062,482 of record CM038228.1, on the reverse strand, counting down.
CAAACATACTCTAATCAAGGTCGTGACTAAGATGACAAGGTCCAAACGACGATAACCATTGCCTAGTCATCACCACTCATTTGGGATGATAGGTCCTCTCAAATCATGCTAACTCTGAGGATGTATGTTTACAAACTTGATGACTTAAATGAGCAAGTTAAAAGTGCGCACCACCAGAGTTTGAAGAAGAAATCAGTTCAACCATTGATGAACTCAAGGAAATCAACTTGGGAACAAAAGAAGATCCACGCCTGACGTACATTAGTTCCTTGCTGAATGAAGAAGAAACTAATGACTTAGTTAGGCTATTAACTGAGTTTAAGGACCACTTCACATGGAGTTATGAAGAAATGCTCGGTTTATCTCATGATGTGGCAGTCCACAAGCTAACAGTAGATCCTAATGCTAACCCTATCAAGCAAGCTTCTAGACGCATGAGATTAGACAACAAACAACAGATCACTTCTGAAATCAAGAAACTGATCAATACTGTCTTTAGTAGGAAGAAAAATACCCTACCTGGTTAGCTAGTGTCATGCCAGTTAAGAAAAAGAATGGTCAAATTCACATATGTGTTGATTTTAGGGATCTAAATAAGGCATGTCCTAAAGATGAATTTCTACTTCTTATACCAGAATTGATAGTGGACATTGCCTCATCTCATGTAGTATTCTCCTTTATGGATGGGTCATCTGGCTACAACTAAATCAAGATGGCCACCGAGGATGAAAGAAATCCTGATCAAAATCTATTGTTATAAAGTCATGCCTTTAGGCCTTAAAAATGTCAGTGCTACATACCAGCGGACCATAGCTCAGATCTTCAATGAACTCATCAATCATCAAGTTGAATACTATGTTGATGATCTAGTAGTTAAACGAAAAGAAAAGGAAGACCATCTCTTTGACTTGAGAGTAGTTTTTAAATGGTTAAGATAAGTGTGCATTTAGAGTAGCTTCAGGGAAATTCTTTGGATTTGTTGCCCAACATCGAGGAATATAGATAGACCTGAAGAAGATCAAGGTTATCTTAGAAATGCCACCCCTAAAAGTTTGACTCAACTCAAATCATTCTAAGGGCGGTTGGCATATCTAAGATGCTTTATATCCAATTTATCAGAAAGATGTCATCCATTCTCAGCACTTGTCAAAAAGGATGCCAAGTTCAAGTAGGATGATAAGTGTCGGCATGCCTTTGAAGACATCAAAACACTACGATGATGCGCCGTCTAGCGCCTCTTATCTGGCAAGCCATTGATCATCAACATCGCGCATTAGACGACTCTCTCAGTGCTTTGTTGGCTCAAACTAATGATAAAGGAAAAAAAATGTTCTCTTCTACCTCAGTCATCATCTGATTCCTGCTGAGGCAAACTACCCACCTATTGAGAGGCACTGCCTAGCTTTAATCTTTACATCCCAAATGCTACGGGACTACATGCTTTCTCATAAGGTGAATTTGATCTCTAGAATCAATCCACTATTATATCTCACTGGCCAACATTACCATGGTTGGCACGATGGTATAATTTTGTCCGCTTTGACATCACATCTTCTTGTGAAATGAAAAGACATGAACTAACAAATTTCTTAGCAGCACACCCACTTCCTGCTGATTCCCCGCTTAGTGATGGCCTCCCCGATGAGCAAATCATGAACTTAGGGGACACTAGCATTTTCTATTGGGAGATGTATTTCGATGGTGCGACTTCCTCTCAAAGAGGAGAAGAACCGCAATCTACTCTTCTATGGAAGGTAGGGATAGGAATAGTTCTCTTAACTCTGGACCACAATATAATGAGATTCTCATATTATCTGTCCAATCCATGCACCAACAATGAAGCTGAATATGAGACTCTTATTTCTGGTATGGAGTTAGTCATTACATTATGCGTCAAGCCCATCTTCGTGATTCTCTCATCATCAACCAAATTATCCAAATTTCTAAAGCCCAAGGTCCATCATTACCACAAGTACACCATGGAGTTGTTGCATCCATAGGTCACTATCTACAAGATTCTGAGAGATAATGTAAAGATGCATTAAGCTCAAGCAAGGAGTTAGCATGCCTAGAAGATGAGCCCATTTCAATAAGGTTTCAAAATAGATAAGTCTTATCCCGTATAGATGCTGAACTCATCGAGAGACTCTCTCTTAAAGGGGAGGTTGCCATTGCCAAAAAGGACAACGAGTTAGATTGGAGGCAACCATTCATGGATTACTTAAACACAGGTAAACTACCACTAGAGAATCCATTAGCCTATCAGGTGAAATAGAGAGCTCTCTCCTGCACTCTTGTGGATGGCACCTTATATCGGCGATCTTTTGATCATATGTGGTTACGTTGTTTAGCCAAACACGAAGCTCGTAAGATCATGATCGAGGTACACTCAGATTTATATGGAGCTCACCAGTCCAGTCCAAAGATGAAAGCCAAGATCAAAAGACTAAGATACTACTAGCCCACAATGATTACAGACTGCATGGATGTTGCTAGGAGGTGCCACCAATGTCAGGTGCACGATGCATCCTGCATCAGCCACCCAACATTCTACATCCTACTTTGGCCTTGTGGCCATTTGAGTGATGGGGCACTACATAGTGGGTCCGATCAATCCTCCTTCTTCTAAGGGTCATCGATTCATTCTAGCTACCATCGACTACTTTTCCAAGTGAATAAGGCAATCCACTAAAGTGGTCATAACTCGATGTCTCTTTTTGAACCATATTATATATAGGTTCAGGGAGGATCGACGAATTATATCTGATAATGGTACTACATTCAAGAGCACCAAAATCAATAGCTTTACCCAGAGACACAACATATATTAGAGATACTCTACCATCTACTACTCGAGGGCAAATGGTCTAACAGAAGCATTCAACAAAACTCTCATCCAAATATTGAAGAAGACACTGACAACAACAGATTGGTATGCATGACAACGGATGGATACACCACTCTTGGCGGTGTGAGTCTACTTTCTCCTTGAGTTGGCCACCACTGGCTTTCTTTTGCAGGTTGGATAACATCCCTAGCGACACCTCTCCACGTGGGCACTCTATTTGGATCACGCCAATTTAGACACTACGGTTACTCATGGGTGGAGTCCCCTTTCTTAGTAGCCACCCACATGGTTGAGAATTTGTTCAGCAGATATAGATTCTCCCTTGGTCATAAATTTGAGATAGATGGGTGATATAAGGTCCTTCTCGGTATGATCCCTTGCAACTAGCGGGTCCACATAAACCAAATAAAATATATCTTGTGGATTAGGAATTCAAGCCCTGGCGTCCCCTTTTCCAAGCATCCTATCTTTAGGTGTGACAAAACTCCCTATAGGAATTGTCTAATTACTTTGAGTTGAGATAAGTCCCCGGGTGCACTCTCTCGATCATCTTAGGTCGCTTCGACTTGTTGTGCCATGAGTCACCCTGACGTCTTTTTGCTTTGAAAGATATAAGTCTATTACACATTCTTTCTAACATGATCATTACAAACCGACAGGCAGCCCTAGGCCTGGTCCGATTTATTGCACAAACAACCGATCACCCCAGTGGTTCCTTGTTTAAGAAGATTTGAGTCCCTACGCTTTCTTCTTAACTTGACCATCGCAAATCGAAAGACACCATTTTTGGTTAGTTAGCTCTACTCCACGGTCGGCAGACTATCCCTTTGGATTTATAAATCTAAGACATGTCTAGGCTGATATTAGCTCCGTCTTAGTGGGTCCATCGCACACCGATAGGGTCCATCCCAAATTGAATTAATTAGCCTTGAGTCGATGTGAGTCCACTAGTGGCATTCGCTCGAATAGTCACTTAGGTCGGGTTCAATTTATTATGCTATCAACCGATCACCCTAGTGATTCCTTGTGTAGGAAGTTATGAGTCCCCGTACTTTCTTCCTGACTTGGTCATTGCACATTGAAAGACACCCCTTAGTTTGGATAGTCCTACTTGATGGCTGGTAAACTATCCATTTGGATTTGTAAATCTAAGACAGGTCTAGCCTGATATTAGCCCCTTCTTAGTGGATCCATCGCACACCGACAGGGTCCATCTCATTAAATCTGTCATCCTCCATCCAGTGGAGTCCAAATCAAATCAATCATATTTCCAGCGGATTCGAGCTCACATCTCTAGGAGATGTGTCCTCAAAATTAAATCATATCCTCTCCTTAGTGGAGCAACAAATCAAATCAATTTCTCCCCAATGAGACATCAATAATTTTGACTTCCCCGATGGAGTCAATCAAACCCAATTCAACTAGCATTCCCCAGTGAGTGCATCCTTAAAAGAAATCTCATCAAACCTCTATGCGTAGTGGATAACTTGAACATGTTTCCCTAGTGGAAGGTTCACATGCTTTATCCCTTGGTGGATCCCTTCTTCCCCTTATGCCTTTGGCATGAGTGGAGTTGCATTGCACTAAGATCGTGATTCTTTCTACTCCTCGGGTTTAGGAGTAGATCATTTCGTTAGTGCTTACAATCCTTCGGACGTTGTTGATCATCTCGGTCAACGCTAATATGTGCGGCGTGCCTTGTCAGTCACACCATACCTATTAGGCGCCCTTTGTTGACCTCACTTTTGGAGTGAGCTTTTAACTTCCTCATCATAGGTCTAGGACTCTTATAGATACTAAGAGTTCTTTAGTCTTAAGATACTTCTAGTGATTAGTTGAACACTTAATCTAACCCTAGAGACTTAGAAGAGTTAGCCATAGGAATAGGTTATGCCTTAGGGATGTAGGAAGACTTGCCTATCCTATAGCATAAACCTGATCCTTGCTTCCTTCTTTCAAAACCAAACCTCAAATTCAAAATTCTAAATTCCAAAATCAAATCCAACTATCCAATGATTGAAATCCATCACCAAATTCAAATTCCAAAAATCCCTTCTTAAGCCCTTTTGATTTTATCTTATGGACTTAGCCTTAACCAAATCCAAATCAACCCCAACCCAATTGATTTCCTCAATTATCAAATCCAACTTCAAATGAAATTCCAAATCATAAGTCAATTCCAGATTATACATGACTGAAATTCATGATCAACTCCAAATTCCAAATTTCAAAAATCTCTTCGTATGCCATATGAGCCACCTTCATGTGCTTAGCCAAAATTCCTTCAAATTAACTCAAACTTGATTGACTTCTTTATAAAACAATCATTCCTTCATTTATATTCATAAATATAAATGAAATCCACCCTCCAATGACCAAAAATAAATCAAACTAAGTCAAAACCCAAATTAGTCCTTTTCAACCTACATCCCTAAGCTTAATCAAAATTGCTTTCAAAATACTCCAAACTCAAGTGATTTTTTCTTGACCCATTTATATCTTCATTCATATTTATAAATATAAATTCAAATGACCAAAACCAAACTCAAATCAAACCAAATTCTCAATTTCACCCCTTTTAGCCAAATTTTTAAACTTGGCTAAATGAAACCCAAATCAACTCAAAACTCATGAATTTCTTCATGATTCAACCATTACTACAATCATTGATCCAAATATAAATATAAACCACCATTATCAAACTAAATCCAAGTCAACCCAAATCAAACGTAAATTGACCCTTATGACTTGAAATTGTCATATGAATCAAAACCCACTTGGCTCCAAACCAATTGCAATTGGATTTATATTTCAATCCTAAGTCCATATGTAAGTTCAATTAAACTTAAATTAAGCCTTGATCAAGCCAATTGACCCATTTATCAAGCCATGATCAAGCCAATTGACCCATTTAGGCTTAGTTGACCCAAAGTGACCTAAAGGACCTTTTTAAGCCAAGTTCTAATCCAACCCAAATTAGATTGAACTAAGCCCATCTAAATCTTAATCATGATCAACAATCATCATGGGGTGATCAACCATATTGAATTGGGTCAAACCAAGTCAAACATAGCCTTTGACCAAGTCAACACTTAGCCCAAATGAAACCCAAACTAGCCAAAATTCACTATATGGCAAATTGATTGAAACCATTGATCTAAACCCATTCATGGTCAATGATTGAACATGGTCAAGTTATCAATTGAGCTAAATCAAGCTTAATTGGCCACTTGACCTAAGTTGACAAAAATTGGCCCAAGAAGCCAAAATGGGTCAAATCATGATTCAACCAAAATTGATTGCAACCAATAGCTCAAGTTCATTCCAAATCACTTGTTGAACTTGACTAAAGCCATGATTGAGCTCAAGTTGACCAATTGGTCAACTTGACCCAACCTATCCCAAATTGACCTAAAATGTCACATTAACCAAAATTCAAATTAATTCCAATTTAAACCAAACCAAAGCCTACAATCATTTTCAATCAACTAATTGAACTTTCAACCTTATCAATTTAGTCAAATTGGTCAACCAATTTGACCTTTTTGAATCCAAATGATTCAAATTCAAACCTGAGCCAAACCAATCCAAATTAATCACACCAAAATATTCCAAATCATGATTTAGACCTAACGCAAGCCTTGGTTTGACCCAATTTCACTATTTGATCAATCCAACACAACCTAATCCAAGTGAACCCATTTGATCAAATGAAGCCAAATCACTTCAAGCCAAGCCATGGGACCTTAGGAGCTGGCTAGACCCGAACCAAACCAGACCTAACCCATTCCCAAATTAGCCCAAAGCCTGGTAGACCCCACCCACGGGGATAAACTAAGGTGGCAAGCTCTTTTACCTTGGATTCTTGCCTAAAATGGCAAAGTCCACCCTCTTGGCGCATCAAACTCCTCAAAGAGAGCCTCCCTAGCATCCCTAGCCCAACCTAAGCCACTATAGAACCTACCATGAACCAAAGGAACCAACCCAAGCACCTCACCTCCATGGCCGAACCCACTGGTGCTTGGAGAAAAAATGGCAACCCCAACTCCCCAAATTAAGGCTTGAGCCTCCTGCCACACACTCGCCCAACCATGGCATGCCATGTGGAGTTGAAGGTGATAGCTCAGTGGGCATGGCAGTGAAAACAATCCCGTCCATCCATCACACTCAATTGAGGGGTATACACCCTCACACAAAACACATCCTGAGCTTTGAGACTCCTGAGTAATTTCAAATTATCACAGAGCTTTCCCAAGGCCTCCCCGAGCTCCCTCGATTGGCATTTCTCCTCTGTGTGTTCCCCATTCTGAGCAATACTCCTCACTTCACCAAACCCAAATTCCTTTTACCCACACCCTCACCACACCTCGTCGAGCTCAATCGAGTCATTTCCAAGCTTCAAAGCCACGAAAAGTGCAACTTCAATCAAGACCGGTCGCCATTAAAGAGGAGCTTGGTCGACCAAGCAATCCACTTCAAATCAAGACTGGATTTCTTCAACAGGACTTGTCTCTACTAGACGAAGCTACCTCTATCGTTGGAAGCACTGGTGATAGCCTCTGGTGAGGTAATTATTCAAAATTGTACTTATAGGCGATTTTTCAGTTGGTCTTTTCTGAAGGGAACTGTCATCCCATACAATTTTGATTGTTGGATATGCACCCCCCGCCCCCCCTCCTTCTGAAGGTGTGGGATTATTTTGATCCCAACCTGAGCTCGGGTGAGCTCGGATTGAACGGGGAAAGATGAACGGTGTTCATCTTCTATCACTAGTGAAGGAGAAGGACCATGCGTCGTCCATTCCGCATGATTGGAATGGATGGCTATGATCAAATCACACTAGATCCACTGTAATTCTTAGCCTAAGCCGTGGGTTTAATCTGTTGTCCGTTCTTAGATCAGACGTAGAGAAAGCACGTCTATCGTCGCTGAGTTAGCACGTGGATGTGACAACTTAATTAATCAATCCTGTCGTGCCATGTCGAAAATGTGTCGTGTTAGCAGCTACAGCCGACGGGATTAAGGGTTTAATTAGGGTTATTTAATTAGTTTTTTTAAATATTGAAACTTCCTAAATCATAACTAATTGTAGAAATATCCAAAAAATTTAAACTTAGATTTATTTTGAAGATATTTCATAGAAGAATCCAAGAAAATTATAATTAGTGGATTTTGAACAGTGACTTTAGCTTACTTAAGATTTTATTAAAAATCTAATTAGCTTAATTACACCTTAATTAAGCTCTCAATCAATCTCAATTTTTCTGTGGATGTTTAGGGGGATGACCTGCCTCCCCTATTTTTCTGAGATTTTATTGATTGCCTAATTAGAAAAATCATTTGAGTAAGCCCTAATCACTCTTTTAATCTAATTAGTTATAATTAATGGATGGACAGTAGCTTGATTAATCATTAGAATATAATTATCCTTGTTAAATAGTAAGATAACTTAGGGAATATGATTGGGGACATTTTTCCTAATTTATTTCCTAAGTATTCTCTACCTTTGTAAATTAAATTAATTAATGGGCTAATGGAATGATTAGTTGATTAATCAAGTGATTAGAGCTTCAAAATGGGGGACTCAAAACCTAATGAAATGATTGAATGATTTAGGGATTAGGATTGAGGCCTTGCCCTTGATCCTTTCCCCTAAGTTAATTTCATCATTCAAATTAAAGCATAACTAAAACATTTAATCAATTCATTAATAGTCTAATGAAATCAAAATTAAAAATCAATTCATCCTAGCCTAAGCAACCTTTAATTGACATTGGGTAGCTCCTTGGGCATTCAATAATCCAAGGTGAGAGAGAATGAAATTATGATTGGCTCACATGTGTGAGAATAAGAGTAATTAAATGAGATCCATTAAGTCTAATTAACTATTAATCATAAGCCAATTGCATTAGGTCCCTTTCTTAAGAGCATTGCAAATTTACTTTTCATGTGATTGTATATCATATTAGCTTATTATTAATTAGTTAATTAACTTAAGGTGATATAGGTAAGGGATAATTAATTCATTTCATTCATACCTTAACCTTATCAAAACATAAAATCAACCTAAATATTCTTCATTAAACCAAACTAATTTACACATGGGGAAATGGGTCAGGATTAGCAAACCCTTCTCATACTTCCTAAGTCAAATCAAATTCAAAGATAAAAATGTCTTTACAGAATTTTGATTCATTTTAAATAACCTTATTTGATATGATTATCCTTAGGGATTAATTAGGGTGAATAAAATCATGTGTTTACATTCCTTTGTTTCTCTCCAATCATGTTAAATATTGTTTGCCATATGAAAATCATGCATTCATCTCTCTTGAAAATTAATTAAATAAAATGTTTCCTTTTTATGCCAAATTGCATGTGTTGGCTAAAATTAAAGATATGAGTGGCTATTATCACTATTAAACCAAAAACTATTTTAGAATTTATAAATCAAAGATTATAAATGAAGTAATGATAGTTACAAATATTTATAAACTGACATGTGATGATAGTATAATATGTATAATGTGAAGTTCTCTTTCCCTACTTTAGTATGGGTTCACATAGGATTTGCAAGTGTATAATTCATTTGAAAAGAACATGACACTTGCTTAAATATATTTTTATGCATTTCCATGTTAAGACCTAGGAAGAATTTCACATTGCACATGTAAACCATACAGCCAAATCAAACATAATTTCTTGCATGATTCCTTATCCATTTGGTTCTTGTACATTCATATGTATTTATGAAAAGTGGTATATCAGTCTGGACATCCTGGGGCTGTGAGGCTTTAAGTAACCCTAAGTAGATCTTGTACCTTATGCCCCAGGTGTAAAAAATAATGGCATCAAGCTCACTTAAAACTCTTATACATATGAATGTGTGATGTGATTAATGAATAAAGAATCAAAAATCAAACAAATAAAACATAATTTTTTTGCATGGATTTTTTTATCCTTGTAGTTATTCATACATTTACATGTATCTAACAAAAGTGGTATATTAGTTTGGACATCCCGGGGCTGCGAGGCTTTAAGTAGCCCTAAGTAGGTCTTATACCTTATACCCCTGGTGTAGAAAATAATGACATCGTACTCACTTATAACTTTTATACATGTGAATGTGCATTTAACTAATGGATGAAAAATCCCTCTTTTCTATATAATAAATACATGCATTCATGATCCCATTACCAAAATAGAAATTTAAATTTTCAAAATACATTTCTTTGCATTCATCATCAAAGTATGCTAAGATTTGCATTGTATGTATAGGTATGCTTAGGATTATGCATATGTATGGTATACATGATGGAAAGAAATGAATATGTATGTGTTATGTGATAGTAATCCACCCTAACTAATCCTAAGATGCCTTTCTTATTGAATAGGGCTATTTATAATGAATCTAAACTTAGGATTAATTAAAACACATAACAAACCATTCACTAAAGGAAATTCATTAATCAATTTACCTTAGAAATTACTTAAGGTAGGGATAAAAGAGAGCTCCCTCTCTTTCTTCTCTTTATAATGTTTAGTTGCTAAGTGTAGGCTATATGAAACAAAAGAAAATACTAAGTAAAATCCCCAAATCAACTAAACCACTTAAAGAGAAATCAACCCTTTATAAATTAAATTCCTCACACTTAGCAAATTATAACCTAAAGCCTACTTAGGACATACCACACAAGCTCTAACACATACACATTAGGCTGAGTCACCACTTCTACCTTTATATTAGGGCAGTGCATGGTTTGATGAATGCTCAGTTTTAGATGTATTATTTTAGACTAGATGTTAGGGTGTATGCACGAATGTTAGGCGATATTAGCTAATCATATTTTATCGAGGGGCTTACTAAGGGCATGTAATAAAATATAAATAATTTTTGATGTACAAGTTGCTTAGCCCCTAAGCATAGCCCAAGTTAGGACAGGTGGACTTGGTTACCCATGAGTGGGATGTTAAGTTCAAATTATTCCTATAACTGCTTAGATTGTATGATGTGTTTAGCTAATATTTATTTTGCAGGTGTAGTTATATTTACTTTCCTTCCTTTTAATGTAACTTTTGCATTAGGATTGGGATAAGTGTTATGGGGATTAAGGATAAGCATTGGTTATAAGATCATGTCTTATATACTATGTGATGCCTTTGGAGCAAACTACATCCTACTCAAGCCAAAAGAAAGAAAGAAATGGAGCAAATCAAAAAAATGAAGAAATGAAAGATGAAGAGTGAAGAATGGATGATGAAGAATGAAGACCCCCATAACACTTATCACTTCATAATTGTAATTTATTCTTTCATTGTATCAGGATGTTTAAAGGTATAGCTCGGCTACTCACATTTCTTTTTTTTTAGTTGTGCGGCTACCACCTTTTATTCTTTTACGATAGTTTTATAAAATTGGTGATATTTTGTTTAGCTTGCGCATTAGAAATAGTATGCCTTTTCATAGTTTCTTTATGATTGGTGATTGTTGTGTGACCTGTATGCGATTAGGCTCCTAGGATAAAAAACAAATTTTCTATTCATTAATAACTCATAACTAAAATCTTAAAATAATTCATAACCTCACATAAAAGTCTAGAAATTAAATCAAGATAATAAATTTTTTTTGTAACTCCTTAGTTGGATGATTGAATGTATAATATCATGCATATCATATTCTTTCACTCTTGTTAAGAGAGGGCTTCCATCTATGTCAGAGAATAAAGGCTTAACCTGTAAGAGCCTTCAATGAAAAAACACCTATTTCTCTCCTGATTTACCCCATAATCAATTTCTCATGCATTTAGGCATACAAAATCCTATAGCCTATGTCAAAATAAAAGTCCAAAAATTTTATAAAATTTGCATTATATTTAAGTCATGACTCATGCCCTTCATGATCTAGTCTTTTAGGGAGTGTGTTTAAGGAATTAGTTTTTTTCTAAGTAAACAATAGCCTAACATCTTGCAAAGCATAAGACTTGCCTACATGGATTTAAAGCATAGGAGGAGTTAGCTGGCTACCACTCCAGGCGGTAATAAGCCCAACAGTCGGATGATTTATTCTCTCTTGAGGAGGTAAACCATATATCTATTTTGGCCTTAGATTTAGGTCGAGTTTTGGCCCTCGCCAAAGCTCCCTAGATTAATGACCTAAGGTTATTATTTCTCTTTGCAGGCTACAAGTATAAATCCTCACCTCTCAGGCATTTTCATAATCTTGTATTGTGGAATTATAAGTCCTAGATTTCTAATAAAAATTCAACTAAAATAAATAAATCTTCTCAAATTCAATTGCATAAAGCCCAACCATATGATAGATTGGAGTGCTCACTAGGCTTCCATGAGTGCTCCCTACTCATCTCCCTTAGTTTCAATAAGAACTCTTCCCTTTTGATCTCTCCCACTTGATTTTCAAAAATATAACTAATTCTTTGATAGTCCTATATTTGAATTCTTTGGAGACAACAATTGCCTACTTTAATCGAGAGTATTCTTAAATGATTAATTTCTCTTAAGATGTAATTAACTATGAAGGCTTGCCTCCATAGGGAACTTAACAAACCCAGTTTAAATAAACCCTACTTTACTTTTTCATGTAAAGTAGGAAAAAAATCTCTGGTATATCCGAAGACCCATCATGCCTTAAGATTCCTCATTAGGTGATTAGGTCCATTATAGGGTAGTGGATTCTATCTATTGAGATAGTAAACTATTCCTTAATATCATACCTGATCACCTTAATGAGTACATCTGCATGGTGTCCCCTCACAAAAACACACATAACACAAAAATTAATACCACACTCACAAAGAGCCAATGTCGAATCAAATATATAGCTATTTTCACACTCATATAATCTTAAGTAGGGCGTCTTCTGTGGTATGTATGACAACCACAAGTTACGATCAGAGTCCTCTAATAGGGCGGTTTGCCCCAAAATGGCACCACTAAATCATGTTCACGGCCGCAGCCTGTATGCTCTCCAACAGCTTTGCTATTTGAGCTAAATTATAGAATATATTTGATTAGAAAAAAAGCCTTATATTAGCTAAGGTTGACTTACATTTATCCCCTCAGACAAACTCCACCCCAAGTCTACATGACACCTTGGACGACGTAACCCATGATTGTTGACAAGGATCCTTCAGTCAGGTTGGGTCTACTACCTCCTCTGACTGAGTGGACCATGGACCACGACAGCCCGGGATGACGAAACCATGAGATCTTGATTGGGCACATCATCATTCCCCCAAACAAAAGCTTTAAATTAAAATAATGAATCTCATAATATTCAAACTTCACTCACTGCTATTATACACTCGTTATTTAGCGATTTATCGACTAGCCTTAATCGAAAGTGCTCTCTCAGTATTGGGAGTGGTAATTAACTATAGGTGCTTACGCCTATAGGAAATTTGAAACCAGATCTAAAGTCCTCGAAAAAATAAGAGTGAAATCTCTGGGTAGTATTTTATCTACTATTCCATCTACCTTATGAAAATTTGACCAACACTTTAATCACTCTCTTCATTGTGAAGAGATCGATGGAAAATTTTCAAAGCTCACAATCTTAAGATGCTTTTCATGTTTGAATATGATTCTTTAAGATTAACCCAAACCTAGGATTAATATAATGTTCAATAAATCATTTACTAAATGAAACCAAAAATCATAACAACATGCCATTAGAAAATAACTTAGGACAGGGATGAAGAGAGTCACATATAAATTAAAATCCATTAATATTTTCAATAACATGAAGTGAAACCTTCTCTCATGTGTGACTTAAACATTCCAAACTTAGATAATCATAAATCTAAAGCCTAACTAAGACATACCACACCAAAACTTAGCATACACATTAGAATATTAAGTCATCACTTCTAGCTCTATGTTAGGATGTTGTATATTGTGATGTTATATTTTATTTTATGATGTAATATTTTATGCGGAGATTATGCTAAAGGGTTCATTGAATGAATAATATAATGCGTGGTGACATAAAGTGGGCTTAGTTTTACCCATGCGGTGTAAAGTCCAAATATATAAAATATAATTGTATGATTTGAATGCTTGTTTGGATAACATATATTTTGCACTTGCAGTTAGATTTTATTTTCCATAAATATGTAATTTTTTTAATATGATTAGAATTAGTGCTATGGGGTTTAAGATGAGTAGTGGTTAGAAGGAAAAGACCTGGGAGGCCCTGTGAAGACTGAAGTAAATCAAGAAAAAGAAAGAGAAAATGAAGGAAAAGCAAAGAATGAAGACTCCCATATTATTTATTTAATTGTAATTGTGATATTCCTTTGTAATCCAAGTTGTATAAGAGTAGAACTCGGCTACCTTTTTTTTTTCTTTTCTGGGGTGCACTACAGTACCTGGCCACATCGGCCTTTTATTATTTTACAAAAATTTATAAATGTTTGATTATCATGTTTAGATTGTGCAATATAAATGGCATATTTTTCATAGATTTCTTAAAGTTTGATGATTGAATATGTGGCCTAGATGCGTAGGCTCTTTAAGATAAAATTAATTTTTCTACCCTCATTAAACAACTCATAACTAAATTTTAAATATAACTCACAACATCACCTTAAAGCCTAGGTTATAATTAAGATAATTAAAAGATTTAGCAATCTCTTAGCTGAATGTTGAATGTCATAACATCATGCATAACATCTTGTTTCACTCTTGAATAGGGTGGGTCTCCATTCTTGCACGATAGGAGAATGCTTGATCTTTGAGGGCATCCCTTATTGTGGAGAACACCTCCTCCCGCTAATTTAGCCCATAATCTTATTTCATCATATATATAAGCATAATTGTCCCAAGCCTTTGTCTAAATGAAAGTGTCAAAATGGTGTAAAAGATTATAAATTTTGCATTAGTCTAAGTCATGATTTCATGCCAATCATGATCTAGTCTCTTAGGAAGTGAGTTTAGGACTCTAGTTTCTTTCCTAATTAAATAACAACTTAGCTATCTTGCATTTACATAAGACTGGCCTACATGATTTTGAAGCGTAGGAAGTGTTAACTGGCGACCACTCCAAGCAGTTGTAAATCCAAAAGAGTCGGGATGGGTTTATCATCTCTTGTGGAGATAAATCACTATGTCTCATTTTTTTTATTAGACTTAAGTCATGCTTTTAGCTTGTGCTAAAGCATCCTAGTTTTAGGTTCCGAGGCTATTTGTTTTCTTCGGGCTACACATATAAGTCCCCACCTCTTAGGCATAATCTTATGTTGATGAACTATAAGCCCTAGCATTCTAATAAAGATTTCAACTTGAACAAAAATAAATTCTCTCTTTCAAATATGTAAAGCCTCACTATAAGGTAGATTGGAGCACTTACTAGGCTTCCTAGTATCATGAGTGCTCCCTACTTATCCTTTTTTGGAATCTATAAATAAGTTTTTCCACTTGAACTTTCCCACTTGACTTTCATGAAAAATCCAATCCTTTGATAGTGTAACTTTGAAATCTTTGGAGATATTTATTGACTATTTTAATTGAGAGTTTTCTTAGGAAATCCCTATTTTCTAGGATGTAATTAACTATGAGAGCTTGCTTCCATAAGAACTAAAGAACCCGATATAAAATAAACACTGCTTTACTTTTTCATGTGAAGTAGGGGAAAGATCTCTGATATATACGAAGAGACATCAACCTTAGAAGTCCTTATTAGGCGATTAAGTTCACCGTAGAATGATATTTCTATCTTTCGAGATAGTACATCATACTTTAATGTCGTATCTGATCACCTCAATAAGTACCTCTTAAGATCGGCATGGTGCCCCAATAACTCCAAATTAAAACACCACAACATGATTTTTTATATAAAAAAATTGTAGACCTTAAATTAGTTGATATAATTTCACTATATAGGCTGAAAATTATAACAATATACCCTTCTTCACTTTGAAAGAGGCAATATTAGAAGGATTAGACTTTATGATAGTGTAGAGGCCACCTATATTATAATTAGGAATCTATCCACTTATGATTGATTTTAAAGAAATTTCATACGTGCGAAACAATTTTGATATATTTACATATTCAATACTAAAATTTGGATATTATATAACATTAGTGCCATAATAGCATTAGTATATGCATCAAAAGTGCATTTTACTTTAAAATAATTAATATAAATAATATTTTGTTGTAAAGTTAGAGATTTTAGTGTTAATAAATAAATGTCATAAATTTAATGTTAAATATATTATGTATGAATGAATAAGAATTATATTTCATGTATATAAATCTTTTTTATTGTTATGCAAGAGGCATTACAATTTTATTTATATATATATTCAAGCCTTTATATTATTAATTTTAGACATATACTAGGTCATATCTTATGTTATGATCCATAGAGGAAAATGTTTTTTGAATTAATGCAAACATAGTGGTGTGTATGTCTTAATTGCACCAACTTATAATATTAATCACTCGATTATTTAAGGGTTGTTTGATTGCCTAAAAAAAAGGAATGCAATGTATTAAATTGATATCAAAGCAAGTAAATTTCTCTAAGAACATCTTGCTATCACTTTTTCCAAATTAAATTGAGTTTGTTATGTTCATTGAAATTAGTTTATCAAATCACCACTTCAATACCTATTTATTCAATATTTTTTTATCATTATACCTATACCTCTACTAATATACATAATTTTTAAAGTACATAGAATATAAAAATAATTACTATCATAAGAAAGGAATTAATTACCAAATAAATAATAAAGTAATCATCAAAACATTTTATAGAACACAGAACTAACAACAAGCATAAATACACTGTTTTCACTTCAACTATAGCTTTCAGGTAACGGTGTACTGAGATCCCATCGATCTCAAGCTTGTTTCATCAGCATAAATTCAGAGAAGTATTCTAAACATAATTAATATGGAATATTTCTGTTATCAACAACTATAATACATTATTGTAGTTCTCATCCTTTCTTAATACTAAAATACAAATAAATCTCAAGGCATAAAACCCCCATTTGACATACTTGAAGATGGAAGCTTGCCTTGAGGCAACATCTGTGGCCTGACCGAACCCTGGACGAATGCTTGGTTCATGCCAGTACCAACCATGGGCTGCTGCTGCTGCTGTGATTGTTGCTGTAGCTGTGACTGTGGTTGTAGCTGCATCTGTTGCTGTAGCTGGGGCTGTTGCTGTTGCTGCTTGCTGTTGTTGAAGGTGCTGATTTTGTTGCTGGAGTTGTTGCTGCTGCTGGCTTGATACCTGTGGCTTGAAAACCACCATATCCTAAACAAAATTAAGAGAAATTTACATATCGACCACTAATTCTTATATATTTACAATTTAACACATTTCCTTTCTCTTTTCAATTATTGTACTCATGTATTTGGATGTGCCACAATCAAAAAAATCATAGGGAATTTTACAAAATTGTATGGGTTGGACTTTTATTATGAATATCAATATTTGAGTGTTAATTTAGAAAATTAAAATATGAGAGTGATTAAATTATAAATACATATGAATTGGGTGCGGTGCTATGTATGTAAAAGCCCCAATTTTTAAAGATTAAGCAGAGTAACTCGAATAAGATGCTTTAAGCATTTGAAAAACATACCCCAGGAAAAAGCATCCCAATCAAGCGGCCAGCTTTATCGGAGACTGAGAGAAGCAGCGTCTGCGAAGGTAGTTGGATGACTGCACACTGAAGGAAGAAAAAAAAAAATTTACAGGATATATTAGTTTGTTGCACGAAACGACATAAGAAAATCAGTTGATGAAAACAAAGTAGTTGCTTCCATGATTCGAATCCGTGAAGGTACTTACTGCAAATGATACTTAAAAAGCATCATTAGAGAATGATTTTAACAAATTGCTTCTTACAAATAGTCAGATACAAATGAATATGAATTGTAAATATTATGAAGATACTAAATAATATCAGCACAAGAATATAAGAATAAATATGGTTGAAGTTAATTCTCCTAATGCAGCCATCAACAGTTCATAAGAAATCTTAAATAAATAAGTTACCAACCCACAACTTTTCCATTTCACTAGATAATATGTTACTGCACATATATAGAAAGATTGTCATAATAAAAACTAGCGGTTGATTAAGGATATGGTAACAAAGTTTCAAATGACACTATACCAAAGTTCAAGTTATTAAATATGCATACTAATATGTAACATGATAAGAATCCAGAAACAGTTAGAATTCGCCAATAAACATTTTAAATAATTTCATCATCTCAATATATTTAGCCAATAACAATAGAGATCTTCATTATCATTATTTTAATGTCTAAGATAAGAATTTATCAAAGATAGTAAAATAATTTCATCATCATCAGCATTAGCATTATTTGAACTTATTTAGAGTCACATTTATGAATCCTCATCCTCCATTCAATGAGTGTGTAATGACCGGTAAAACAAAAAAAAACAAAAAAGAACTGCTGAACTAATATCAGTCAATTCAGCTTATTAGAGGGAGACAGAAATTTACCCCCATCATTATATCGAGAGCGGGAGACGGAATAGGAAGGGCAGTCGAACAAGACAGAGAAGGGAGACGAGGGTGAGACCTAGCGATAGCGGCGAGGTCGACATCGTTTGGATTGTCAGTGACCAGCATCCTTTGAGCAGAAATTGGCAGGCTTTGAACCGCCTCTACATGCAGAATACAGAAAAGGGTAGAAATTTTGTGAATTGAATTGAACCCTAGCTGGCCCATATCAATCTCGACAACAAGGATCTAAGGATTACTTGCTTGTACATATGTTTTTACGTCATTTTATTCTTTAAATTCTTAAGGAATGTTGCATTTAGGAATTTCCAATCCCTAGCAATAAATTTCAATTAGGGCTTAATTGGGGAAGGCCAAATTAGGTATATAATCAGTGTTGGAGTATAACATATATAAATAAATGAAATTTGTAATTAGAATGTTATGTTTTCTACTTGTAAAACCAAATCTATACATACACATACATATATATTATGCTTTTGGAATTAAGCTTAATATAGAATTGGATTCAATTAGTATATGTTTATAGAATAATTTCTTCATGTGATGAAAGGAGTAATGATTTTATGCTTTAAATCAACATTATTTGTTTTGATATTACTTTCCATTAAAATAGCTAACTAATAATATACGAAGTAGTTTCATATATAGTTAGATTAGTTATAAAAATATGTAGAGGTTACTTAACGAGTATTGTTTGCCATGCTTAAACTAAGTACAAGATTATGAATCTTCTTTTAATTAGAACGTGAGGCATAACTAACAACAAACTTAAATATCAAGTTATATATGATGAATTTATATAGAATTATGGCTAGTAATTAAGATAAATTTATCATAGGAAAGGATAAAATGTTATGAATATATAGTTATGTGATAATTTTAAATAATGTAATAATAACATCGTAGCTAAAGTGTAGATGTTTTATAAAATGAAGCATAGGTTTTAAGTTACAAATTATAACTACATGTTTAAATACTATTAATGATTCATAGGTTGAGCTGTGAAATGTGTGGACGTGTTAGCGAAAAAGCCAAGCTAAATCATCAAAGATCAAGACCTTCTGTGACTACATATATTTCTAATTTACAGTAATTTTATTTCTTTCATCTAAAATATTTCCTTGTAGTAACATCAATAGTTAGTTTGCATTGATTGCTATCGAAATGTTCACTGATTTACTTGCTCTTTAACTGTTGGTCATGTTGACATGAATGCCATAGAACTCTTCAAAAATTCAACTTTTGTTCAAACTTTATATGTTGTAGGAAAGTATTGAATGCAAATAAAAACATATGAATGTCATGATCAACATAGATTGCTTGCATGTGTATGTTGATTGATAGAGTTTCATTCTCTTATGGTACTAGCTTTAGACACTAAACTACACATGCACGTATATGAAAAAGTTTATTAATATTGAGTGCCTTAAGTAGTACAACTTTAAATGGTAACTCTTATGATGGATATAATCGATATAGATAAGATAAGATATTGTATTGTAATATAGAATGTGATTAAACCATCTTAAAAGACTCACATTTGAATATAAACTACTACTTAATTGTTTACTGATTTATATATTTAATTAACATGCATAGTATTTCTTTTTCATTGTACTATTGTAGTTTAAAGGCATAAGTTTTTACTGACTATTGATAGTTAATTATAGTTTTAATCTAACATTTATAAGTTGAAACTTTGACATAGAAATGAATAATAGAGAATAGAGTGTTTACAGAAGACGAATCCAGAATAAGAATAAAAAAATGTGCATTAATATTTATTGTCTTTTTTTTTTTGTTAATGCCTCTTTCAATTTTTTATTTTAACAACTCAAAAATATTAAAAATTTTAAAATTTAATTTTCCACCGTTCAACCATCCATTCCTACCTTAGTAATTTCAAGCTCCTTAGTATGAGACTGAGTTAACTCTATTTTACAAAAATCATTTTATAAAACTTCTTCCCATGCAACAAGTCTATCACATTTTCTTCTTAATCCTTGCAAACTAATCTTCCCTATTTGTTTAATTGGCTTATAGTCTACCATCCATTGCATATACTCAGACCATCTAAGTAAACTTTCTACTACCATATATAGTAAGTGATATATTCTCCATTCCTATAATATAATCATTTCTCAATATATCCTTCCTAACTTTAGTACACATCAATCTTAGCATTCTCATTTGACACACTTACATTAGCAATTAAAAACTCCTTTTTTGCATAGCAGTCCGATCCAAATAACATAGTTAATTTAATAATAATTTACTTGTTTTTTTCAATCTCACTCATATCAGTCTCGTGGCAATTAATCTTTAGGCACATTCTCATTTAAACCACTTGACATTAAGTTAAAGACCGTCCTCATTTATATTTTATCATTGTTCTATATACTTATATTTATCATAGTAGGTAATACTTGATCTTCCAATATATATATTGATAATTATCAATTGTATAACTTAGGCTTAGGCTTGATCTTTCTTCTATTCCAAGTCACTTATGCCTAAAAACTTACACCATAATTTAACTTTCAACTTATTTCAATAGTGATCTCACTTATGTTGCATGTTTAAATAATACATTTTTGGGTTAACTAGATGATAAAATAACTTATACTAAAATAACTTGCATTGAATATCTTTTATTAAAAAACTTAACTACTATAAAAAGGTATTGACTTAATATCGACATTTGATGCAAGCTTATTATGATTGAAAATCTTTAGAGATTACATGACTGCTTCCCATAATGCTCACTCATAAGAGATGATATCAAGTTAAATAACAAGTAAGTCGAGTTTAGCTCAAATTCATGTTTTCTTTAGTTCATTTTGAGGAAAACTGGCACAAACTTAAATTAGTTTGATTGGGCTCAAAACTACTTACACATGGCTAGCATTATATTATTTTACTTAAACAAACTTGATGTTAAAAATAAAATAATAGAGAAAATTTTTTTAAAAAAATTTATATTGCTCTCACTTTGCACAAGAGGGGAGGTATATATGCAATTCTAAGAGGTATTAAAAAATAGAAATATATAAAAAAGGATAAAAAAAAGGACTAGCAGCCTTATAAGAAGGCACATGAATTGTAATCTGAGGGCCATTGAGTAATTGATTTAATAGTACAAGACCTTGGTTCATGTGCCTTGAACTCTTTATTATAACTGAAGAGGAAGCACAAACACAAGCTATTGAGTAATTGATCCAATAGTAGAAGAAAGAGAAGATTAGTTAGTATAACACACAACAGTAACAAAAATCCAACATAGGAAATTCAACACATCCCCTTTAACTAGATGGTAGAGACATACCAATCAAAACTTGCCTACAATGTTTTTAAATGTGAAGCTGAATGATCATTTGATGAATATATCGACTAGTTAATTTCCTGTAAGTACATATGAAATGCAAATCAGATCATCTTCTAATTTCTCAATTATGAAGTGCCTATCAACCTCAACATGCTTGATTTGATCATGTTGTACTAGATTGTATGAAATGCTGATAGCATATTTGTTACCACATTATATTTTTATAAATTTTTTCCACTTAATTTTTAAATCTTCTAATATGATTTTGATTTATAAAAACTCACAAATCTCTTAGCAATGACTCTCAACTCAACTTCAACACTCAATCTAAAAACCACAAGCTATTTTTTACCCCAAGTTATGATATTTGATCCAAAAAATGCACAATACCTTGAAGTGGACCTTCCATCTACTAGTGATCTGGCATAACATGCATTCATGTATCCTTTAATTTGTAGAATATCATTCTTTTTATATATAATTTCTTTTCTTGGGCTTAACTTGATATATTTGAGAATTATAGAGGTGGCTTGAAGATGTGACCTTTTGAGTTTATGCATAAATTGACTGACTATACTTATTATGAATGTAATGTAAGAATGGATGCGACATAAGTAGATTAGTTTTTCTACAAACCTTTTAAATTTGCATACCTGATTATTTTTGAAGGGATTATCGAATCTTGGTAGTGAATCCATATAAACCCCTTCTTTGACATTCTCATATAAAAAAGTATTTTTCACATCATATTATTCTAAAGGTCACCCATGATTTGTTGTAAGGGATATCAAAATATAAATAGTGTTCATTTTTGTAACAAAAATAAAAATTTCTTGATAAACATCCAATATAATTGAGTATATCTTTTTGTTACCAATCTTACTTCGTACATTTTCAAGGTATCGTCTCTTTTGTATTTGATTGTAAAGATCCATTTGCATCCTACAATCTTCTTTTCTTTTGATAATCCAACAATCTCCCAAATATTATCTTTTTAAGACACTTATCTCTACTCTCATAACCTCCTAATTCCTATTTTTACATGCCTCAAATAGAATTTATGAAATAGAAATGAGGCTAGTATTAATGTTGATTAGAAAGTCTTAATAAGAGAAAAAAATTATGAAAGAAGATAAACTGAGAAATGGGACATATATGGGCAGCAATGAGCTGATCAATGTTACTTGGTACTAAGGTCAAGTCATGGAGTTGTTAGAGATTGTGGTTGGGGTTATTTCTTCTTGTATAGACCTAAAGGGGTACAATTGATGTAAACTTATATTTGTGAAATTTTAGGCTAAGTGAATATCAAGATAAAAAATAATATCAAATTTATCTTCAAGTTAGGAATTCTCCCCCTGAAGATATATTTGAGTAAAGAAACTACATGTTTCTTTAAAAATGACATCCATTGAAGTGAAGTATCTATTTGTGGGTAAATGATAACAATTGTATCCCTTTGTGTAGCAAAATATCTAATAAATACACAGTTGAGAGCTCTTGGACTATATTTTTCTCCAATGTTGTTCATAGATATGAATATAGACAATGCATCCAAAAATATTATGAGAGATATTTGAGGTGTTTGTAGAAAAAAATCCTGCCAAATAGTTTTAGAAGACTTTTGAAATCAATTGCATTGGAGGGTATTTTATTGATTAAATAAAATCTAATATTAGAACAGCTCCCTGATATCAATTTGGCATGTGAAGAAATGTCCTAGTGACCTCCAAAAATTGATGATTTTTCCATTCTCTCACTTCATTTTATTGAAGAATATCAAGATAGAAAGATTGATGGATAAATATTCTTTTTGAGAAAAGAATGATAATATGTAATTAAAATAATCACAAACATTATCAATTAAAAAATTGATATTAGAGCTAAATCAATTCTTCATCATCATAGTGAATATAAGGAGAATAGTGCTAAAATCAAATTACTATTTAATTAAATAAACTCATATCATTCGAGTGTAGTCTTCAATAAAGGTAACAAAACTAATAGCTCAAGAGATATTGTGAGTTTTAGAGAGTCCCCATACATTGGAATGAATCAACACAAAAAAAATTATAAGGTCTAGAGTTGTTTGCAAGAAATGAAACATGATATTTAGCAATTTCATAAGTTCTATAATAAAAATCTGTAATATTTGTATTTATGAAAACAGATAGAAATATACGTTGAAGATTTAAAAAAAAAAATGATGCCCTAATCTATAATGGTCTATTGCAATGATGTCGATAATCTGAAGACATGGAGCATGACAATTGAACTTCATCAGTCATTTTATTTAGCTTGTCAAATTGTCCTCAACAACAACAACAAGCCTTTATCCCACTAAGTAGGGTCGGCTACATGAATCCTTCGTCTCCATTGTGTCCTATTATGTATCAAATTCTCATTTAATTCAAATATACTAATCTTAATCAAGTCTTTTTAGGTCTACCTCTACCATTCTTAACATAAGACAAATCTAATATCTACATCTCCTAACCATTACGGCCGACGCTATGTGGCCAAACCATCTAAGGCGACTCTCTCTAATCTTATTTGCCATACTCCAACTTTTTCGAACATCATTTAGATTTTATCTCTAAGAGTAAAGCCACTCATCCTTTGAGCATCCTCATATCTGTAACACTTAACTTAGTCTTATGCTTCTCTTTTATTGGCCAACATTTTGCACCATAAGTCATTGCAGGTCTTACCACCATCTTATAAATTTTTTCCTTAAGTTTAAGTGAAACTTTTCTATATCACAACAGGCCAAATGCATTCCTCCACTTCAACCATCCAACTTGAATTCTACTACTACATCTCCATCTATTTCACCATCATTTTGAACAATAAAGCCTAAATATCTGAATTGCTCTCTTTTATTAATGACTTGTTCACCTAATGTCACAACACTACCACTAGAACTTCTACAACTAAAATTACACTCCATATCTTCAATTTTAGATCTACTTAAACGAAAACCTTTAGACTCTAATGTTGACCTCCATATTTCAAGTTTCTCTTGGACTCCCTCTCTAGTCTTATCAACAAGAAGAATGTAATCAGCAAAAAGCATACAGCAAGGTACTTCTTCCTGTAAATGCCTAGTAAGAACATCCATAACTAAAGTAAAAAGATAAAGGCTGAAAGCTGATCCTTGATGTAATCCAACTAAAATAGGAAAAAATTTTGTCAATCCTCCTTGTGTTTGGACACAAGTAATAGCTCTAGTATACATATCCTTAATGACTTGAATATAACAAATATTAACTCCATTCTGTTCTAGAACTGTCCAAAGAATATCTCTTAAAACTTTATCATAAGCTTTCTCTAAATCAATAAATATCATATGTAGATCATCCTTACTTTCTCTATACTTCTCCATCAAACCTCTTAACAAATGTATAACATCCATAGTAGATCTACCCGGCATGAAACCAAAGACAGAGAAACTTTTGTATCACATCATAACCTATGCTCAATTACTCTCTCCCATAATTTTAATGTATGACACATTAACTTAATTCCATTATAATTTGCACACTCTTCTGCATCACCATTATTCTTAAATATAAAAACCAACAAACTCTTTCTCCACTCATTTGACATCTTTTTAGTCTTTAAAATAACATTAAAAAGATTTGTAAGTCAAGGAATTCATTGATCTTCTAAACATTTTCACACTTCTATTGGATATCATTAGGTCCTATTATTTTTCCACATTTCATTTTCTTTAAAGCTTCTCTAACTTCAGATTTATTAATACTACGATAAAAATAAAATTCTCTATTTTGTTGTTTGGTATGTTAAAATTAAACGCATTCTTCGGATCCTTCATTGAAAAGTTTATCAAAATATCTCATCCACCTATTTTCAATATCCTTTAAAGAAAATACTTTATTATTTTCATTAATATACTTCACTAACTGCCTTTTTACTTCTCCTATCTCTTTATTAATTTATACATACATCTTTCACCTTCTGGTATCTACTCTATTATATAAATCACTAAAGTTAAATTTTTTCATCATATATCTTTCTTAGAATCTCTACATAGACTTTATATCTTTCCCAATTCTCCAAGTTTTACATCTAAACCAAGTTTTATAATAATCTTTTATTTTTTATCTTTTAACACTCTAACTCCACCATCAACTATTTTTATTAAAAGAAGTTTTTCCTTTGATTCTCCAACCACATTTTAACAACTTAATTTCACTTCATACTTTTCCCATTAAACATACTTTATGAATATCTCAAATTCTAAGTTTCTCAGAAATTGTTCTTAAAATATTTTATTTCATGTTTTGTCCACATCTAATCCTGGATAATAATTGATTTATTTTTCCTTTACAATTCTTCATCATAAAATCTAAAACTAACTGATTTAAACTTTCACTAAATTTACAATCTATACACCAATCTAAATCTATCTATTTTTCTTAAAAATAATCAATCTGTTTTACTAGATCCATTTTTATAAATAATGATATGTTCATCTCTTTTTTAAAATAAAGTATTAGCAACTACAAAATCATAAGCTAAGATAAAATCTAATATAATTCTACCTTCTTCATTAGTCACTCCAAATTCATAACCACCGTGAATATTTTTAAAATCTTCTATCACTCTACCAACATGTCCATTTAAATCTCCTCCAATAAATACATTTTCTTCAACGGGTATCATTTGTATTAATCCCTCAAATTCATTCCTAAAAAATTTTTTTGAGCTTACATCCAAACCTAATTGAGGAGCATAAACACTTATAACATTGATAATCTTAATGAGATCAAAATTCACCCACCTCTTTCTAAAAGAAAAGAGAAGTATTTTATAATTTCAAAAAAGCGGATGAATGAATAGATAAGGAGATAGTTTCTCATTTGGTGAGAACCTTTATATTGGTTCAGTTTTAGGCAGTTTATAGTTACCCTCTCAATCAGAGAACTTTCGATTAATCAAATTAATCAATCGAAAGAACGAGTATATAATTGATGAGTGGAGTTTAGAACTTATGAAATTTATTATTTCAATTTAAAATTTTTAAGATATCACCTTGGGATCCCATTCATGTCTCATCCCCCTGTCCGCAGTTAGGAGGTAGGACACCACTGAGAAGGATCCTTAAGAACACACATGTCCCAGGTGTCCTCATGTAGAAGTGGGGACAAATATAAGTCAACCTTTAACATATTACCCAACCAAATACATTCTACATTTCCGACTCAAAGAGAGAAAAGTGAGAACATATGTCATGGCCAATTAATGAGACGTCATATCTTGGCCAGGGTTCAAATGTACCATTTAGTTATATCACAAGAAAATCGACAGAGACCCACGCCCTACGCTTTAGGAATATTTGTGAAGGTAATTATGTATTTAATTTAATGCTTTTGTGAAAGAAAGTTTTCTTAATTTGTCAACCGTAAGACAAACAAATGGAGGACGGATTGATTTATTTTAAGTTTTAATTTAAATAATTCATTTCGTTTTATTTAAATTTTGTTTTTTTTTGAATTTTGATCATTTTATGATTGATTTTAGATTTGAATATATGATCATTTATCATTGAAATTTTAATTATAATTACCCTTCTCTCATCGTAAATATCAATTGATAGACTTATCTACGATTTTCTACGGAGGATCGGATCTAAATTATCTCAAGAAGTATAATCCTTCAAAACCTCGTCTAATTTAAGAACATGAGGATCGGGTTTGGGACTTTTCTTCCTCGCGAATTTGAATTTTATGTCATTGATTCATATCTTGTATTATATAATGTAATTAGCTTCATATATTATTAATTTGAAATTATTATAATATCAAATTTTTAGGTTTTATTAACGACCGGTCCAAGACAAACCGGGATGTATAGATCGTTTTGATTGACATTTGATTACTCAACATACATGCAGTATCTGTTTTTAAAAATTTGTAAAATGCTAAATTAAATGCAAGCCACAATTTGGCAGTTTTTTTGATACGATAAGAGAATCGGACTCTATCCGTAGACTAAACCGGACTGCAGATAGATATTCTTTATATTCGACTTAAGAATTACTTCAACATGACAAAGATATCGCTTTTTGAAAATTGTATGACATTAAGACAGTTTACGTCTGTTTCACGCCAAATTTTGATTTTGAGTTTTTGATTTAATCCAACCAAGACCAAACCTAAAGCAGTAGATTCGTTGTTTTATATCTAACTCACACGCCCCTATTATTTTGACATTTCAACATACATAATGAAAGATACGTTTCTTTAAAATGTAGGACATTAAATGTCAATAAATGTAGTGCTCAATTCTGCAGTTTTAAGTTTTAATACGACATTTTTTGTTAATCCTGACCTCATCTCAAGCACCAAACCTAAGACAGATATATGAGATGTAGATTGATATTCATCTGTGGATATAACATTAACATTATTTAGTAACACCCTTTTGCTACGAGAAATCGCCAGTAAGTGATTGAATCAATACTTTGATCCCTTGATCAAATAAAATGTTGTTGGCATAAGATAAAGACGTATTTACTTGAGAGTATGTTATGAATCCGATATAGGCCAAATATCTTTTTTACGCAAAAAATCGTGAGGATAAATTGAAATAAATTATGTTAGGCTATTTGATCAAATGTAAGGTAATAAACATAATTTAAACATTTTCATTGGAAATAAGATATGCATATTATTTTGGCCAAAACCTCCTTTTATGTCACAAATCAACAAGTAGATAAGTGAAATAAATTATGTTTTATTTGATCAAATGTAGTAGTAGACCAAACATGACAAGCCTTTCATTTGAAATATGACATATTATTCCCTTTTATGTCACAAATAAGCAGTATAGGGTCAAATAAATTATGATTTTGGTCAATCGAAGAATGGACCCTAAATAGATATAGACATTTGTTTTAGGCTAGAAACCCTTTCTATGTGGCAAATCAAGAAACATGAAAATAAATTATTTTGAAGCTCATATGATCAATCACCCATAGCCCATGTTTCTCTTGATAAGGGGAGGAAGACAAAGATATGAGTAGATGTCATATCATTTAAAGAGAAAGTGGATTAATTAAAATCCACCTCCTTCACATGCAGTCAAGACAAAATGGGGCAGTACTCATTAAATTTTATTAAGAAGATTAGTAAAAGAGTTTATTTTCCCTTTAAATCCATTCCTCCTTTATTTTTTAACATTAAGGATGATGTAAGCATCATTACTACGCATGTACGTGATATGAAAATGATAAATTTGGATGAAAATCCTCAGATGCAACTTATGACAAAGACACAAGTGTCTGATAACAATAAATAGATAAAGAAGTGCTATATAAATAAAGGGGAGATTCATGTCTCATGAAACATTGCCTTCCTACTTTCCTCTTCTCCCCATATCTACAAGTTTATGTTCCAATCTTAAGAAAGAGTCAATTTGTGCCACTTAACTTGTAAGTTCTTTCTTTTTTTTTTTATTTGATGCTTTTTTTTTATAAGATGTCATAGACACTTGCAGTTTAATTTGTGTCTCCCCATGTTTTTTTTGTCATGAATATGTAGATCATCAAATAGACAAGTAAAAAAAAAAGATAAGATACTTAAGCTCATGTTTAAGCATATCCAAAGTATATCTCATAGATATCGTATGTAAAATTTTAGGATAAGCTTTAAACAATACATATCATAATATAATAAAGATAATTTACACACGTGAGTAAGTCAACACATAAGATTCATATTGACATAAAGAAAGTTAATCAATTCATGTCATATTTACCACAAAATAGGATACTGCATGATATGAAAATTAAAGCAACATTCATATATAACATATTTCACCTCCATTTTTTTATTTTTTTTTTTGGAAAATTTGACCTCCCGGACGATCCCCTGATAGTCGCCGGACTAGTTCCCACCACGCCAAGAAAAGTCATGATAGTGTCGTGAGACACCCTCGACCATAAATTTTGATTGCCCACCACGCCAAGAAGGCGTACGTTAACATAAAGATAAGTTTCCCTACCATGTTGGTAAAACACGGTGGTGACTTATAATAATGAATTTAAAGCAGATTTGCATAATAAAAAAAAAAAAGTTACTTGCATGTATATTTAATTAAGAGATAATAATCAAAATTTACACACCTCTCCCCACATGTGTTACATGAGACGCCGCCACCACGCCAAAGGTGTAAATGGATGTCGAGACACCACTAAATTTTGATAGATAAGATTTCTATTAGAAAGATATCAAAAATAGAATGACAAATATACAAGAATGAAACCCATAAAGGAAAGTAAACAATTTCAGATTTTTGAGTTTGATTTTGGGGTTTCACAACACCCAAGCCCTTCTATGCTTTTAAATTTCAGATTTCATCATTTTCTTTTGTAGGTAAGAAAGACAATTTCAGCAAACATTAACTCCTCCATATGATAAGAGGAGGATATGAAATATTTGCATTTAGCTTAGGGATTCTATTTTCTATCCCAAGCAAGAATTATTTTCAGCAAGATAGAAGTACAAATATCCATAGGAAACAACAAGCAATCATGACATTAGGGCTTAGGATTTAAACCACACTTAAAAACCCCCTCTTCCTTAATTTCATATTTCACTTTAATCATGTGCAAGAGACAACACGAATGAAACCCATAGAAAATAGTAAGTAACATGGCAATTCATTTTCAGATTTCATTCTACCCATATGCAAGGGACAAAACAAATGAAATCCATAGGAGATAGTATGTAGTATGACATAGCCCCTTTGATTAAAATGATTTCAGCATGTATCACATTTCTAGACAACAATTTCATAGATTTCCCTTAGGTAAAACTATCCAAGAAGTGTACTAAAAAAGCAAATCTAATTCAATTTTCCCTTAGATAAAAATATTTTCAGCAAATATCATGCCTTTAGAAAAGCAAACCAATAGGTTTCCCCTTAGGTAAAAAAAAAGTTTCAGCAATTCAAAAGGAGACAAATATAAATCATGCTTTGCCTCATGATAGTTGTTTGAAAGTAATGTTTGATTTTGCAAATCATAGGATGAAACAACTAACTTCATTTAGTAGATATAAATCTGAATTTTTCAATCTAACAAAGATATTTGCTTGCATAATAACATGATTTAGCTAATACATTACCAAATGGTAGAGAAGAGCCAAATAGAAATGAGAAAAATCTCATGGGAATCACAACCCCGCTTTATCATTTCAAGCCAACATCAACATAGGATTAAACCCATGAGTAATACAAATATCCTTGCTCTCTTTTTCTTCTTCCCCAAATCAAGAGAAAGAAACAAGCATTACATATCAATGACCAAAGTAAGCTTTCAAAGATGACATCATATAAGCTAATGAGATTAGGATTTCAATATCACAACATGCTTTCATAATTCAAGAGCAAGAAAAAGGTATAAAACAGTATATCTTGCATGATTTCAGCCTCCAAATACTCATGGACAGCAAATCAATTCATTTTTCCCTTAGGTAAAAATATTTTCAGCATGCGTCATGCCTTTAGACAACAAAATGATCTAATTTCCTCTTAGGTAAAACCAATTTCAGCAATTTCCCCATATGCAGAAATTTTTTCAGCAAATAACCTCACAAAAAGCCATAAATAATAGCAATAAAATAAGATTTGGGCCATACATCATCTCAAATCTCTAGAGGGAAACTTTCAACACAATCCCAAGCATAAGATATAGCATTTTAAACAAAACCCTAACTTCCAAAGGAACTCAAATGCATAAGAATAAGCTTAGGGTTAGAGAGAAACGACCTGGAGGTGTTGATTTGCTAAAAGAAGAAGAAGGAGAAGGGATTTCAGCTGGCTAGGGTTCGCCAACTGCACTCAACTCGGTCGATCGAGAGACACAGTAGCCAGAAGAAGTAGAGGGACGGATGAATGGCGTCAAGGTTGGGTTCGAGCTCCCGTCGGAAAGGAGAGAATCGCGAGAAGGCATCGTTTGATAAGTTTTACGTTTGGCGGACGGCTCGATCAATTTGAGCGTCGTTGGACGTTGGGCTTGACGATGTGCGTACAATTTCATTAAAAATTTGATTTTAATTATTTGATCGATCATTAATTGATTCGATATTTGTTATTTAATCAATTTTAATATTTTCGACGCATTACGAAGCCGAATTTTCAAATTGCAGCAAATTAGATCAATCTCGATCGCGATTAGGGGGTGTTAAACTCTATGTCATTTATTTAAATTTAAATGACGCATAGTTATAGGTCAACACTTAATATCAACAATAATCATTAAAGCTATAATTCTATCTTCACATCTATTAATATTTATAACATTATCCTTCAAACTTTTATTTATAATCACACTTACATCATTTCTAGTTCGATTTCTACCTGAATACCAAAATTTAAAACCTAAACTATCAATCTCCTCGACCTTCTCCCCCAACCCATTTAGTTTCTTGAACACAAAAAATATTTATCTTTCTATGAATCATAATATCTATTAATTCCATTAATTTACCTATAAGAGTACCTATATTCCAAGATCTTAACCTAATTCTAGTTTCATCGACTAACTTTGCGCATCCATCCATAATGTGGGAACCCTTGCTTATTTAACATGCGCCGACGGCCACTTGCACATTATTCAAGCCATATAGTGCATTAAACTTCCGGATGGCCTAGCATTCACAATGATTTAAAGGATTCATGTCATGATTATTTGAAAAGTTTTACATTTTACGCCACCCTCCACTTTTCACATCTGGACTAGGGACCGGTAAAGATAGTGTTAATTGTAAAAACATAGTGAGTAGTAAAAAAGATGACTTTGTAGATATGATCATTGGTAAATTTATGGATAGATAAAATGTTAATTGTAATTTGTGGAAAATGCAATACGTTGTTGACAATTAAATTGAGAGAAATTGAGATGTCTCATTGTCCTACAATAATTATTAAAAATCCATTTGCAACTTTTATTTTCCTATTACAACAACAACAAGCCTTAATCCCACTAGGTGGGGTCGGCTACATATGAATCCTTCGACTCCATTGTGTCCTAATATGTGTCAAATTCTCATTTAAAACAAGTATACTAAGATCATTTTTTATACATCTTAACCAAGTCTTTTTAGGTCTACCTCTATCTTTCTTAACATAAGGCAAATTTAATGCATCTACTCTCCTGTCGGTCATGGACTTTATGTGGCCAAACCATCTAAGGCGACTCTCCCTAATCTTATCTACCACCGGCTACTCCAACTTTTCTCGAATATACTCATTTTGCATTCTATCTCTAAGAGTAAAGCCACTCATCCACCTAAGCATCCTCATCTCTGTAACACTTAACTTAGTCTTATGCTTCTCTTTATGCCAACGTTCGCACCATAAGTCATCGGTCTTACCACCATCTTATAAAATTTTTCCTTAAGTTTAAGTGAAACTTTTCTATCAAATAATAGGCCAGATGCATTCCTCCACTTCAACCATCCAACTTGAATTCTACTAATAACATCTCCATCTATTTCACCATCATTTTGAACAATAGAGCCAAAATATCTGAAACGTTCACTCTTATTAATGACTTATTCACCTAATGTCACAACACTAGCACTAGAACTTTTACAACTAAAATTACACTCCATATATTTAGTTTTAGATCTACTTAAACGAAAACCTTTAGACTCTAGAGTTGACCTCCATAATTTAAGTTTCTGTTGGACTCCCTCTCTAGTCTTATCAACAAGAAGAATGTCATCAGCAAAAAACATACACCAAGGTACATCTTCTTGTAAATGCCTAGTAAGAACATCCATAACTAAAATAAAAAGATAAGGGCTTAAAGCTGATCCTTGATTTAATCTAACTGAAATAGGAAAAAAAATTTTCAATCCTCCTTGTGTTTGGACACACCAGCTCTAGTATACATATCCTTAATGACTTGAATATAACCAATATTAACTCCATTCTGTTCTAGAACTCTCCAAAGAACATCTCTTAAAACTTTATCATAAGCTTTCTCTAAATCAATAAATATCATATGTAGATCTTCCTTACTTTCTCTATGCTTCTCCATCAAACCCCTTAACAAATGTATAGCATTCATAGTAGATCTACCTGGCATGAAACCAAACTGATTGTGAGAAACTTTTGTATCACATCATAACCTATGCTCAATTACTCTCTCCCATAATTTTAATGTATGACACATTAACTTAATTCATTTATAATTTGCACTCTTGTGCATCACCTTTATTCTTAAATATAAGAACCAACAAACTCTTTCTCCACTCATCTAACATCTTTTAGTCTTTAAAATGATGTTAAAAGATTTGTAAGCCAAGAAATTCTTGATCTCCTAAACATTTCCACTATTGGAATATTATCGGTCCTCTTGTTTTTCACATTTCATTTTCTTTAAAGCTTCACTAACTTCAAATTTACTAATCTGACGATAAAATGAAATTCTCTATTTTGTTTAGGGTATTAAGGTTGCTAAAATCAATCAGTTCGTTGAAAAGTTAATCAAAATACCTCATCCACCTATTTTCAATATCCTTTTCTAAAAAAGCATTTTATTATTTTCATCTTTAATACACTCACTGAACTATGTCTTTCTTCTCTGTCTTTGGTTGGCTAAAACATACATCTTTCACTTCTTTGGTATCTAATCTATTAAATAAATCACTAAAAGCTAAATTTTTTGCATCATATACTGCTTTCTTAGAATCTCTACATGCCACTTTATATCTTTCCCAATTCTCCAACAAAATTTATAAGTTTGAAATATGTTGGCAAGATTTATCATGTGGCTGATAGCTCCTAAATCTAAGATCCGAAAAATGAAAGAATTATTTGAAATATTAAAAAAATATAAGAATTAAAAATCATACTACTCTGAGCAATAGAGCATGATTTGGATAACTTTTTTAAGTTATAGATAAACCTCCTTAATTTATCAATTTCTCTACTAACTCTAGTTGGTAGGCTTGCCATTTTTTTTTAAATTTCCGCTTTGTTTTTTTCATAACCTTGGAGTTTTTCATGGAGTTTCCAGTACGCACTTTTTTTGTAATAGATGCACTAAAGATTATCTTTATAAAAAAAATTTTGTCCTTATTTTAAAGAAAGTTCGGTGACAAAAATCTTAACTTAGAAGTTAGGATTTAGAAGCTATCATAACATATATCTTGAGGCTGAACTATTAATCATCACCATCCTTAGTTCTTTAACTAGCACAAGAAAGAATACTATATTCAAAAAAATATAGATTTTCTTTGCTTAAGATTTAAATCCAAATCTAATCAAAATCATTATTAAGTCCTAGTAAAAACACAAGATTTTTTTCCCGCCCCACAAATTGTTTGAGAATCACCATATCCTCACAGCATGACATCTTTAGATCTTGAAAATAATCCAACTCAAACAATAAATCTTGATAGCATTAAAATTCTTAGTGACAAGAATGCTACATTGTTTAGTAGTATTGAGATTTGTCGTGATTTTATAGATAGTGTAGCATCTTTCGTCTTTGAATAGCTTTATTTAACTGCATCTCAAACCTTTTTACGGCAAAGAAGAATATAAAAAGTCCACAAATCTTTATTAGCATGATATTCAATAACCATAGCATGATCATATAATTAACTTCATCCCCAAATGCAAACTTTGAGTCTTTAGTCTTCGGAGTTAGATTCAATATGTATTGAATCTAACTTGAAAAGTATTTTTTTCTAGCCCCACAAATTGTTTGAGGGTCACCAAATCCTCACAGCATGTCATTTTTAGATCTTGATTACAATCCAACTCCAACCAATAAACCTTTTGTAATAACTGAAAAAAGAAATAAATAAAATATTTTTAAACCATCGCTACGGTTGGCCGCTTGTAGATAAATTGAAGGGGGGAGGCATTGGTTTCGGTTTACCAAAACCGAACTCCCAAAAGCACGCGAGAGAGAGAGAGAGGAAGAAGGGGAATACGGCCTCATGCGTGTGTCCTAGCCGAGTGAGGCGGCTTCACTGCCGCCAACACCAAGCCGTTGGAGGCCTTCCGTGCGTCGATGACCGAGAGAGGAGTGAGCTCTCGGGACGAGAAGGAGAAGAATCGGGTTGCGTGTGCATGACTCTGGACGGGCGACAGGTTGGGTCTTAGGGCACCGAATGAGGAGGAAAGAGAGGTAATTATAATATATTTTGAATTTTGAATTTGTAGCTGAATTTTGATTAAAAATTTTGATAGGAGATAAAGTTAAAATTAAATGGATTTGATTAAGATTTTCATAGAACAAATTATGGAAAGGATTAGGAGGGACCTTTTTAAAGCATAAATTTATAACAAGCAAATGTTAGAAGATTGAAAAGCAATTAACACAAACAACCAGAGCAAAAAGAAAATACATAAAATAAAATAAACATATAATGAAGTGCGCGGTGAGTTTGCCCACCTAGCATGAAAGCTTAGTAAAAACAATAACAATTTTTTACTTATACCACCATCTTGAATAAGATATGGAAACTCCTATCCACCAGCATGCTATCACTCTAAATGATCCCATCATAATAAAAATAAAATAAAATGCTGTGAATAAAGAACTTATGTGTCTTCACCCAACAAGAGAAGAATTTTCAAAATAGGAGTATCAAAATCACTATAAATTGTATGAGACAAGACGCTAAAGCTGAAGGAATAGTAAGGGCAGACACATTCAACCCTAGATTTTGAAAACACACCTCGACTGTTGAGGAGCAACAATCATTGAAGGAGAAAGGATGGCAAAACCATTTGAATGGACTTCTTCATCCTAAACATCTGATTTTCTTAAATCCAGATGAGCTTTGAACAAATCAGAGTAGATGTGGACAAAGAATGTTACAAAAAAGAGTAATATTAAGTTGCCTTCAAATTTAAATTTATGCCAGTGACCACAAGATGATATACCAATTCACTCCTCTTTATGAAAAGGTAACATTCATCTCTACATGGACCATCATCATAGAAGGTCTAAAAAGATAGACAATAATAGCATCAATTTGTGACGATTTCCCAAAAATAGATCCTAACAAATATAAAGTTGAATAATTGAAAGAATGAAGACGTAATTGCAGAAAAGCCACTCAAACAAGGGTGATGGGTGGCTCCTCGAAAGCATCAAATGGGGACACCATTTCAGCATTCTCATCAAAAAGTAACTGACATAGCCTATACAACAAGAAAACATTTCAGTGTAACCTGACTCTTAAGTTTGATAATAACATGCAATGATCAGAAAGACAACTGAAATTACACCAATCAATATAAATTTGATATGAATCTGCAAATGAGATCTCTATTGGAACAACCCAAAGAAAATTTCCAACAATAATGAAAGTGACTGGCCTAACAAGTTAATCAATCTCTGCATTGGTAAAAATACACACATGTTCTTCTTAAAAAGAAAAAGCTTGCTAGTGTGCATGAGAATCTCCAGCTTAATGAAAGTGTAATAACGATTGTATGGATATTGAATCCGACAACCCACCCATATTAGCAAAGGAGCCAGAAGTACAAGTAAAAGGCAAAGGAACAATGAACATGACTGGAGTAACTGGAACAAGGGGCGATCAAGATGGATTAGAAGGAACCACTATAACTCTAGAAGTCAAATGGACAAGACATTGAACATATTTGAGTAACTAGAGTTGGAGGCGGTGGCAAAGGCGAAACCATCAAAACCTTATAAGCCTCCAAGGAGAGAGATCATTGAGCAAAAGTGGGGAGCGGCGAGGAGGGCCAACAAGATCAACTCAAAATAAATGAGGAGACAAATAGAATAGATCTAGAATGGGGAGAAGAGAACATTGTTCATAGTGAAGAGTAGAAACTGGAGAAGAAAAATAAGAGATGGTCTACTGCCTCCCTAAAAGGATCTACAACAACTATAGCATGCACAGCTCATAAAGTTGCGAGCAAGATGCACATAAGAACACACATAAGATACATACCAGAGCACATGCAAGCCATGCATTGAATGCATGCTAGATACATGTGGGAACGCACACAGGACGCGCAGGGGAATGAGTACAGTACA
Source organism: Cymbidium sinense (assembly GCA_021442155.1). Taxonomy (NCBI): domain Eukaryota; kingdom Viridiplantae; phylum Streptophyta; class Magnoliopsida; order Asparagales; family Orchidaceae; genus Cymbidium; species Cymbidium sinense. The sequence continues at coordinate 79,024,698 of CM038228.1, read as the reverse complement.
TGCACAAAGCACTATGATGGGATGCATACACTAGATTTCGCACACAAATACCTTGCCAATCCTCCAAGTCAATGACAACTTTAATAGGATACCTACTCGCTACTCTGCAAGCTAAGACAAGGTTCATTTCACTTAGCTATAAGACTGCAAATGAATCGAGCCAAGCTAAATAGGAAGTTGTTTGAGCATGAGCTTATTTACCAAAAACTTGTTCAAACATGGCTCAAGCTTAATTCAAACTTCAAGGATAATATTCGAACTTGATTTGTTTAATTCCTTCATTTTTTAGCTTGATCTAAGCTTAACCTAAACTCGATTCATTTAATGATTATCAAGCTTTTAAATGAGTTGAGCTCTCATGAGATAAATAACAAACCCTATAATTGATTTTTTTTGTTAGCTATATAAACAAGCCTTGTAAAGTTTATAAATGCTCATTAATTATCAAACAACCCTAATGGGTGAACAAGTCTAGTTTCTGAGTTTTTGTGAGATTTAGAATAGGAATTAAAATTAAATAATATTTAAAAATGTTAAATTAAATAAATTAATACTATTTAAAAATGTTTGATGTAAGTTACTATTTTAATTTAAGAATTATTAATCAATGACTTATTTCATTAAATATTAATGCGCTTTTAATGAGTTTTATATTGAGCTTTAGTCAAGTATTAAAGCAAGTGTTAAATTGACCCTCAGTTGAACTTTAAATCGAGCTTTAAAGAAGTCTTATTTAAGCATTTGAATGAGCTTGCTCAAAATATTTAAACAATATTGGTCATGAACATACATGAATGAAGCAACAAGTTGTTCAAACTTGTTCATTCAATAATCAAGTGTTTATAAAGTTGTCAAACGTGTTTGTTTAGTAAATTAAATGATTATGAAAGAGTTCTTATCGTTGTCAAACACTCTGTTCATTTGCAGCTCTACTTAACTAGCAATTTGAGAATTGAAGGCCTTTGGATTGAGAGGGATTTATTCTTTATTTTTTAAAAGAAATGAGCATTATTGATTCTCCTTCATGTGAATAGCATTGATTTTAGGGATATTTTCGATCATGTGAGAAGTGAAAAGGCATGGGAGATACAACTTAGAAATAGAGTGAAAGTGTAACAAATCAAGGAAACAAATGCAAAAACAACAATAAATTGCTGAAATCAAGTACAAAGTCCATAGGACTTTTGAAAAGATACCAAACAATAGTTACCGACAATGTAATTCAAAAGGATAAAGCAAAACATGTGGTGGGTAGGAGAAGATGAGTGGAAAATAAAGCAGCAACAACAAAATTCATAAAGATTGAAAAATTTGCTATTTCACATAGCTCACTAACATTCTCATAAAGAGTGGCAGCATCGCACAACCCAAAATTAATCTAATAGTTGCCAGAAAAATTTAACTAGCACTCTTCATAAAGCATATCTAACTGGCGGTGTAAACATGATATTCTTTTAAATAGCTAGACCTGACTAATTACTAAATAGCCTTTTCTCTTATTTAAAAATCTAAATAAATAATTACAAACTACTAATTAATACCTAATCTAATTTGATATCCTGTAGAATATCAATGACAATGATGAATGGCTTGATGATCTCCTATCATTTGATCATAATGCATTTATTTAACTTTCAATATTTTAAAAAGTTTTAAAATTATGTCCCAAACCAATTTTTGTCTAACTAAAAACTCAAGTTCAATTAACATATTTATCATAGGTCCCGCTATCAAATGTTAAATTTGAGGGTTTATGTAAGGTTGACAACTGATTTTTAAGGATCAATTTGAGGGATAACTTTTAGTGCTTTGCATTCAGACAATTTGAGGGTTTACTTCTTTTTAGTAACCTTTTTAGTGGGAACATGCTTATTACAACCAATTTTGCTAGAATATGATAGCTATAAAAAAATTAAAAAAAAACTATTGTACAACTTTTAGAAAAGAAAATATATAAAATTCTCACAATAGAAATTCAACAAAGCTATTTTCCTCATAAAAGTTTACAATTATCTTAATAAAAAGCTGCAATAGGCCCAAACAGACCTAAAACTTGTTCAAACCTATGAAAAAAATTTGTAGAGACTACAGGCCTATTTGGGATCAATTTTATTGTGTTTTCCTTTTTTTTCTTTTATGTTATTTTAAAAACATATTTGTTTAGAGTCTGTTTAGGATCAATTTTCTTTTGTATTTTTTATTTTTGTTTTTATGTTATTTTCAAAAATACATTTGTTTAGTATATTTTATAAGTTTTATTTATTTATTTATCATTTTTTATTTTTTAAAATAAATCACATTATTTTTAAAAACACTTAAAATAACTTTTGCATATTTCAAGTGTTTTTAAAAATAACTATCATCATCAAACATGTTTTGTTTCAAATTAAAAAATAAAAAAATAAAAAATAAAAGTGATCCCAAATAATCGCTTAGTGCATCTATAAATGTTTGTTATTTAAATAAATCACATTATTTTTAAAAATACTCAAAAGAATTTTTTTTTGTGTTTTAAATATTTATAAAAAAAACTATCACTCCCAAACAAATTTTATTTTGAATAAAAACATAGACAAAACAAAATTAAAATAAAAAATGATAATAGAAAATATAAGTGATCCCATATGGCTGCTTAAATTATATGATAAACTATAAGTTGTCTTAGAAATAACAGTTTAAAGGATTGCTCATATTGAATTGCATAGTCTAGCAAAAGAACAATGTCATTGTGCTCATTGTTTAAAATTGTGCAATTTTAATCATATCTTAAGCTTGGCACATGCAAAGCACCTCGAGATTTATACCTCATAGTGAGAGAAAAATATCTCAAAATACATGAAGTCTACACCTTTACTTCATAGTTTGCATGTAGGGTTATCAAAATAACTCGTTGTTAGCGAACAGCTCGTGTTCGGCTCGATAATAAGCTCGCGTTTGATTCGTTAGTTAAATTAACAAGATGAACATGAACAAAAATTTTCAGCTCGAAATATAAACGAGCCGAATAGCAACAGAGGTCCTGTTCACTCGTGTTTGGCTCTATTAGGCTCGAAACTTAAAATCTATTAAAAAATCTATAAAAAAATAATTTATTTATTAGCTATGATTTATTTAAATTTGACTTGTTTAATTGTGTGTCAATTTATTCATATACTTATCTAATATTTTGTTATTTAGTATGCAATTTTGTATTATAAAATTTTGATGTAGAATGTATTTTGTAAATTGTAAGGATTATTTGTTGTTAATAAAATTTTTATATTATTATGTATTTTTCTATTATTTGTATTTAAAATTTTATGTTCTAGGTTTAATAGTTCAAAAATGAAAACAAAAAGTTAGTTTTAGTACTTTATATGATAAATTTGAGCCTATTTCGAGCTTATAAATGAGACTGATTCGAGCCAAATTCGAGCAAATAAATAAACGAGCCTGATTCGAGCCAGACACGAACAAATTCGAGCTCAAACGAACATTAACGAGCCGAACACGAACATTCTCTTAACGAGCTTAACTCGAACACTAATACAAACAAATGTAAACAAGCCGAACACGAACAGAACCTCAGTTCATTCATGTTCGGCTCGTTTACACCCCTATTTGCATGAAAGTATAAAATGATAATAACCCCATGGTTATTAATGATGTGCCCTAGATTATAAATACTTTTTAAAGAATGAAAATGCAATTGCACTATCATAATTGTAAGAAAAAGATCTTAATATTGACTTCTTAATAGAGAAGAAAGTAAGAACAACAAAAGTTGGTAAGCAAAAAAGTTTAATATAAAAAATCTATGTAATAGAAATTAGAAAAAACTAATATAGTTATTAGTTAAGATAATAGTTTAATTGAATTTTATTAATTAGGCTGGAGGAAAATGAATGAGATGAGAGCTGATAAAAAAGATTTGAAGGAGGTTTATACTGGTAAGGATGAGGGAGGCAATAAAGCAATCACCTATGATGGTGATTCTAATGAAGATCTTTAAAGTGATGGGAGTGAGAGATGCTTTTGATTTTATAGTCCTAGATCATAACTAGTTATTTTAGGACATAATTACCACTTTATTTTAGAATTGATGTTCATGTTTACTTGTTTATCTTAAAGTTCTTATTATTGAGTGTTTATATGATTTTTTACATTGTGTTTTGACACCTATTAAATGATGTTACCTATTAGTGAGTCTTAAGAAGGATTACTCTCCACGATTACTTTTATTTTTAATTAATATAATGGTTTCCTTATGGGTCGCTAATGAAAAGAAATGTTTCCATACCCATTGCACAATTTTAAATCTCGATTGCAGTGCCAACCTTTATATCATAACCTAGTTAGAACATATATCAATGCTATCTATTCATAGAATTGCACATAAAAAATCATGAATGCATACATTTATCCATATTAAAATTAATCAAATAAACATGGCAAACCAATGGAAAAGGATCCCTTCTGATGACATGTCATATTTCAGAATATTAAAGTGCCACCCCTAAAAGTTTGTGTGCACCATCTAATGCAAAGTTTGGCCATACAAGCAGTTCGAATGTTAAACTTGAGCAAACAGCTCCCAGTATATATATCATTAAACAATGAATCTTTAACTATAACCAAATAAGATCAGTAAATCAAGCTTTCTAATCAGATGGACATTTTCAAGCCTTCAAATCAAACTAAGCATGCAAAAAAATAAACTTCATAGACAAAAAAAAAATTAGCATATTAAATGTTCAAAAAGTTGTGGTTTAATGATGAACTCACCAGCTTCTTTTCCTGTAATTGTGTAAGGAAACCATGCTGATTTAATGTCCGGAAAACCAAAAAATCTGCCTTACCAACATACTGCCTAAACAAATTACAAAAGAAAGCACAGATGACAATGAGATCAGACAATCATAAAAGCAAGGGGGGTGAGCCAAAGGATTTTACTTGTTATTCATGTGATCTTGGGCTATGAGGCGAACAATTTGCATTGATGATGGCCAATCTGCTGCAAGCCTGACAGTTTGACAGATCATACAGTAAACTTAATTGATGAGCATATTACAATGTTAACTTGTTATAATTAGCATAAGCCGACTACACTACTTGTATCATAATTTCATTGGAACTGACCATGTACAGGAAAATAATTAATTGAACGAAGAAAAATTAGTTGTTATACTGCTATAGAAGAGATGATGAAAACAAGTAGGTTAACAGGAATCACAAAAGTTCATGTCACGTCATGAAACATACGCAGCACAAGAGATGGTGAAAACGATTGCTACAAGAAAATTCTACATCAGGTTTATGGCAGACAAATACGTCAAAGAAGTCAAAACAACAAACCTTTATCCCACCACGTGGGGTCAGCTACATGAATCTTTTTTATCCATTGTCTCCTATTAAATGTCATATTCTCATTTAATTCTAATAAAATAAGGTCATTTTTATACTTTCTAACTAAGTCTTTTTAGGTTTATCTCTATCTTTCTTAATATAGGTCGAATCTAATACATCTACTCTCCTCAATAGATCATTGGACAGCCGATGTTTTAAGTGACCAAATAATTTGAGATGACTCTCTCTAATTTTATTTGTCACCAGAGCTACTCCAACCTTTTCACATATAAAAGAAGTCCAAATATATATATATATATATATATATATATATATATATATATATATATATATATATATATATATATATATATATATGATATTAAGAACCATCTGCCAAAAATTCTAATGTGGATTGTAAATCAACTCCTTGTAAGAACAAGAAATCACACATCTCATTCATTGCATAGGTTCAAAGGATGACGCAAGGGCTATTCATAGGAATAGCATAGCATAGACAATAACTTGCATCCTTGGCACAATATTGGATAATTACAAATGAATTCAGAAAGAATAAAAACATAAATATCCTATGCCTAAAAAAAATAAAAGAAAAAAGATCAAATATCATTAAAAGCTTTTAATGCTTAATCCATTTTGATATCTTGTTGAATGCTAAATGGCTCAAGAGTAACCTCATGAATAACTATCTTATTAATCTCTTGCTTGCCAAGACTTGTGAGAACAACATTTTTTTTTTTTTTCATTTTCAACAAACTTACTGAGTTCTTTACATAATTAAATTTCATTAATATTTTACAGGGAACAAAATAGTAATTTTAATCCTGGTCCATACATTAACCTTATTTGGAATTTATTCAAGATGTGAGAAGGTCAAAGATAATGAATTTCGGAAGAAAATTATCAGGCACATGATTACATGGAACAATAGCCTGCATGGTTACAAAGAAGAATAAGACAGCAGTTGATGATTGAGACTGGATGGATTTTCTTCAAAAATTATTTATAGAAAACTGCTAACTGAAAAGTAGACGACAAGCTAGTAGAGCTTGCCAGGAGCTTGGCTCTTATAACCAGACATTGGACCAACTAGTCCCAACCCTTCCCAGCATGCACATAATTAGATGTACATGGTAGATATAAATAAAACTAGACTCAGAATAAATAAATAAAAGTGAGAAATTATGGCATGGCATAGCATGTATTTTACTCTATTCATTGCATGAAAAGGTGAGTATTGGCAATGCAAAGAAGAATATAATGTCATTCCAATAACACCGACAAAACAAACATTGGCTCTTTACAGCTATATCCACGTTATATAGAAGTGACGAACAGCCATTGTTGAGGTTACAAACCCTATAAAACGTTAAAATATATATAAAAAACACTGTTTTACGTTATTGTTGGGCCGGTTTAATTCCACCATCAATGATTGACATCATACACCTTAAAGCTCTTACTATCCCAAAGTCATTGGAAGTCATCATGTACACATAATCTACTTTGACAAAATGATTTAATCATAGAGCTCCAAAATTAATTAGAAACATGTGCTGCCTTTGCAGGTTGCCACTAATCTTTTAGGTTGTTTGTGTAACTAAGAGCAAAAAATGACCTCAATTTTGTGGGCCGCTATTGGGTTTTAGTGTGTAGCTCATCATTAATTCGTTTTTGTAAATAACGCCTACTTTTTGGAGCCATTTGTTTTTATTTTTTCACATATTTTGATACTTGGAATGGATTCTTTTGAATTGCGTATTTACCCTAGTGCTTCCCAATATATACCCCTCCCCCTCAACCCATAAAATCAATTAAAAATATTCAAAAACTCCATATTGTAAAAATTATTACCTCTTCATTCTTTCAATAAAAATCAAGAAGAGGTTGAGCTTCAAGATTCGACATTCTTCTCCTCATCATACATTCGTTGCGTAAGATGTATCTTGTACCTATTCTTTGCTCTTTTAGAGTTTATTGTAATTGACTAAATCTTGAGGAAGAGTCATAGAGAGGTACCATTATCTACAATCAAATGGAAAGTATTCTTCGATTGTAAAGAAAGAAGTGTTAATAACTATTTTAGGGTAGTGAAATTTTGAGTAAGATGGTGCTCAAGCGTAGATTGGTTGGAGCTGAACAATGAAAATATTGCATTTTTGTTGTCTTTCATTTTGCACTCTTTTAATTAATTAGCTGTCTCATTTCACACTGCGATCAATTTATTTTATGTGCTTTCTCCATATTATATTATTTTTACAAAATAAGTTTTTATAACCCATCCCCCACTTCGACCATCCAACTCTTGGTTTGTGCCAGTCATACATAAAAAAACTACATTTTACAGGATTAGTTTGATTGTGCATGATTGTTACCACACCAACTCAACATGAAAAGTTGCACGTGTTTTCTACTCGTGAAAGAGCATAAACTAATATGCACTTAAAATTAATTAGAGCTCCTATTCTCCTATTTTCTCAAACAAAATTATCTTTTCGGTTTTGAAGCTTTAACTGCCATAGCTCATATGATAAATTCATAGGAAATAGGACCAACAACAACAAACAACAACAATAAGCCTTTATCCCACCATGTGGGGTGAAAATAGGACCAAAAAAGAAAATAAGAAAATGATAATAAATCTAGGAATGCAATGCCAAACAATAAATAAGTTAAAGAACCTTGATCAAAGAAAATGATCTTGGTGACTTACGTTTCTGATGCTGTTGCACTCCTGTAGCCCTACAAAAAAATAATAATAATAATAATAATAATAATGCCAATGAATTTGCTTACATTTATGGACATTAAATTTGAACAAATTTAATTAAATCAGGCAGAAAGCCGTTTCAATTTTACCATACATTGCAGATATATTGCATAAATACATGGCCAGAAATGGTTCAAAAATTAACATCTGAACTCAATAGAAATGAAGTGATCGAGCAAAATAGTTGTGATAATCCTAATGCCGGTAGCATCTTGCATCTTTAGATTGATTGTTGGAATGACAGCAAAGCAATTATTATAATAAAAATGTATTCGATAAGATACATTGATACAATCAATTGGAAAGACAACACACTAAATGACAAACATGCTATTTTAACACCTCCACCTCCTTCTAAGTGGTTGACATCAACCCCTTCCGAACTCAACATTATCAGGTACTTCATGCACTGGGAGAGCTCCCTCCTTTTAAATGAGTAAAAGTAGATCAAACATAAATTTAATATGAGCAATCAACTATAATGCATGCAGGAATTTTATATTTGCAAAGTTGCAAGAAAATTGTAACTTCTGATTTGTAGAAAAAAAATGAGAAAAATTTTAGATATTGGGAATTCAGACATTTATATCAATTGAGTTTAGAATGTTGATAGTTATTCATTCATTGAGAACAAATTAATGTAGTTCAAGTGATAAGTACTATTTATCTCATAAATGGAAAAAAAAAAATATCAACATGCCACAGTGTATGATGGAATGATATGATCAATAAACTTCACACACTAGTCACAACAGAATCAAAATATAGATACTGCATAACGAACTTACTTCAAGTTTACAAATGAAGACAGGATGTCCTTGCCTTTGTCCAGATAAAGCACCCTGTATAATAAAAGAAAAGACAGAAGAACCTCGTTATTAGAGCATACAATTGCCATAGAAGCTGGAAAATTCAAGAGTATAATAGAAGGCAACCAATAGTTAACCAATGATAACTGATGGTGACTGTCTAAATGAGCCCTATCTATGTCTGCAATGTTGATGTTTTTTTTTATGCTTTATTAGTTGATGTAATTAAAATATTTTAGTTATGCTCTTTTAGTTGTTTTTTATTTTCAATGTATTGTATTTAAATTGTAGATTTATCTTGATTTGAGACATTTAAATGATTATTCTCAAAGTCTTTTCCTATAACAAATGGAACACTAGGGCTAATTGTAGATGTTTGATGATTGGAATACAAAAGTTGGTTATCAATGCCATAACAGAAACCTCTTCCACTGCTTTCCCAATCATCAACTTTTTTTCTGGCCCTCCCACTCCCTTCTATACACATTTTCTCTCTTTACCGCTTAAAACTACAATGCCCGTTCCTCCTATACAAAACGTTCCACAACTCCCACAAACCCTTTTCACAACATTAAAATTTCAGAACCCGACTTCAGCTGGAAGCCCTAATCCTCCACCTCCTGCACATGCCTAAACATATTCTCATATTGTTTACATGCCACAATGAAACCATAAATTCCCTTCCAAATGCATGAACATCTCATTCTCAACTACTTTCCAAGAAATCTTTAACAATGACTCAATAGACCACAAATGGTGTTGTCAAATGGGATGTCCTTGACCATTATATTCATTCAACTAAGACCTCCAAACCATCATAGACTAGAGTTAGCCTAAATTTATGATGGGGTACACATTAAGGTTTAAAGATAACTAAAGTACAATGTATTTCACCAATAAAAGTTAATTTTGAAGGTTGCTCAAATTTTTTTAGTTAGATTCAACATTCTAGAGGTGACAACAATCTTAAAAAAAGGTTTTCTTTGTCAATGGTTTAACTAAAATTTGATTTGAGCCAGCTAAAAACTTCTAATAATTAAATATATGTTTGATATATAATATAAAACAAAGATTAGGTTGATTATTAGTCATAATTTGGTTATGTTTATAAGCAGTTAGGAGTTCAAATCTTACATCATATATTATTTTTAATAAAACTTCAAGTCACTTGATAGTGATCCACATTTATTATGATTTAGGTGAGATTCAAGCTCAAGACATTGCCAATAACTTTCAAAACTCTTACCAACCAGACTAATTGGTATCACTTGATAGATATCAACGTTGATCACGATGAGATTTTTAATGATAAATAAGCTCATGAGTCTAAACCCACTTAATCATTAGGGCCATAGCCATTAGAGCTTTTATAGGATTGGCATCATGGGCTGATAGTCTAGCCTGACCCACATAACAGCTCTACACAAAAACTTTCTTAATTTTTTCACTAAAAATATTATTTCTACCTTGATAAAATCAATAAATAAAAAGCTTTTTACATCAGCATTGCTGCTATAATTAATCTCTACTTATCACTCAAATAATTGGTATTATAGTTAAAGAAATCAAGCAATTCTCTAAGAAATTGATTTTGACATTTCTACAGATCATTGGCTTCCACTCATCACTAACATCCCTTAGATCTTGAACTCCATACCCTGCACACAAATTTCCAAAAACTAAAACACAATCTTTCCCATCATAAATCATATCTAGAAAAACAATAGTGAAACCATACCTTCCTTTTCATATGGATAAAATAGCACATTCTAAACTCATTAATTTGCAGCTCCATCAACAAAAGTTTTCCTTGCAAGCATTTTTAGTTTTAGTTATTTTTTTAATGATTATTTATAGGATTTGATATACATGATTTTTATTTTATTTTATTTTCATCATTGTTGCATCTAAAGCTTTTCCTCCACTTTGACTATCCAACACTTCCTTTCATCACCTCTATTAGGTTAGTTGCAACAAATTTCAAAAAAATTGAGTAAAAATTTGGAAACTGAAAATATATTTTAAAAAATCAAAATTTTAATATCAAATGCTAAAAAATTTAAATTAGCATTTAGATTTCAAACTTAACAAATTTAAAAATTATTTCCAACCATGTTATCCGCTCTTTCCTATTCAAGAAATCATTCTATCAATATCCTCTACAACTCACTAAACATTTTCAATTTATCTGTTTGGGACAACTGCAACTGTATGAAAAAATAATAGTGGAAGTGCTGAAAAAGAAGCAGTTGTTTGAAGAAGTTGCAGTGAATATACAATTTTTTTTATTTTATAAAAATCAAACCGTAGTTTTTTTACCGTCACCGCAAGTAGTCAAGTTATGTTAAAAACATAATTTTTCCACCATAGATTTCTCAAATGCAACTAAAACACAACCCGAATGCAGTAGCAAAACGACATTGTGGTGTTGTACGTCACCGCACCGCACCACCACCACTGCACCAAACGACACCTCAGGAGTTATTGTCAAGTTAGTCAATATTATTTAGCATCATGATTATTTGATTGTCCTTATTTGTCACTTAGTTATCGATTAAGGGCATGATGATCATTCTAATTATGCTTGTGTAATTTTAAAATTAATAAGAATATAACGTCAATAAGTATACAATAACTCTTATATTATGATGTATAGACACATCTAGATGCTTTGTGTTCATATTGAGATTTTATTGAAAATGGACATGACTTCAACATGCCCAAAACCATTTTATAAGTGACCCTTTCCTAGATAATAATCGGTATAATAATTTATGAGGAATCTTACTGAATAAAACTTTAAAAGAGATATTTAATGTCAATCATGATATGCATCATACTAGTCAAACTTACAAGTATCAATATTAAAGCTTAATCTTTCATAATATTCACTTATTTTATTTATTTCATAATATGAATCTCTTATATTAGCTTTAAAATATGTCATGTATGTGGATCTAGATTCATTGACAATCATAAGATAATGAATTACATTAGACCAATATCATATATCATATGATTAAAAATCCAGCCCATAGGCTACATATTAAAACTCTTTTGCTTCTATAAAAGCTCAACTTTGTCACCCTATTTGTACAAGTCATCATAATTATAGCATTTTGATGCCCCTCTTGTCTCCATATGGGCTCACCTTTATCACTATCTATGTACAAGTTATCATAAATATATCAAATTGAGAAACATTTTTACCTCTCTATGAGCTCACCTTTATCACCTTAGGTGTGTAGGTTACAATAAAGATACTATTGCCACCATATCAAGATGTATGACATTTCTAAAACAATTTACTTTTCCTTATTAGACATTTAAAACATCTCATTCATTTTTTAACAGGCTAATCATCATTATACATTAATGAGTAATTTGTAAATACATGTTATCAACTTTGAAAAATATAACATCTCAATAAAATGTTAATATAATCTCATGCCTTCAATTTATGATTTTTATAATCTAAAATGAAACACATACATTTAACCAAAATTAGTAGGGAGTAATGCACTTTGTAATATAAAGAACCTTCTAATGCAAAGCTTATGAGTCTAACTTATAAAATTTATCACAAGTAACTAAAGCAATTTACTTCCTAAATGAATAATAGACGATTGGCCATAGCATAAACTTCCTAATTATGATTGCCTTGAAAATGTGTCCTTTTATTAACAATCAACGAAATACAGATATCACAAGTTATAAAATTTCCTACCTGATAACGTAATTATAAAACAAAATTATCTCAATTTAAATTTTTTCCTCAAAGTAACTCCTCATACAAGCCTCAAAGCCTATCAATGATAATCCAAAATTGATTCGTCAGAGAAAATACAAAACTTTGAATTTTACTTTCAAAACCCTAAGACTCTTCTCCTTCTCCTTCTCCTTCCCCCTTCTTTATTTCCCTTACCCGAACTCTCTATTACTCAGCCTGCTGCTACTTACAAAACCTTAAGAATGAACAAAATGCCTTCAGTTATACATATATAGCATAAATTGTATATCATTTCCAATAAATATCCTCTCAGCTGTTCATTTAATCACCACCATTATATGCTAGTTTAAGTGTAAAACAGTGGAATGCTGAAGAATAAATCTACACACAATAACATTAATAGAAGTTGAGGCTTAATTATTTACATATGAATTTAAATTATAACAATTAATTTACTTAAATTATTATATATCCATCTATTTATTAAAATGATCGAAGTTGAATGTAGATTTAAAAAAATGCCTTTGGATCATTTTTGAAATTTATGAATTATTTTTTGAAGAAAATTTTTAAAGTCAGCTTTTATATTTTGAGCATTACAATTATCTCCACTGTATAAACAATTCATCCTCAAAACTTTTTCCTTAATAATTGTCCAAATATAAGAGAAATTTTATATCTCATTTCATGTTATATTAACCAAATTACTACTAATTTATGCCACCACTTCACATTTCAATAAGAAATGTTGGTTTCTTAACTTTTTAATATCAAATTAAAATAATCTTTTAGATTCTTCAATATAGGTCAAATATTTATGTATCACAATTTTATTATGTGGTATTCTTTGATTTACAACTGTAACATCTCTCAAACATTGACACATTACAAAAAATTATATACATTAGACATGTTTGCCAAAAATATTAATTTATAAGAAATTTGTTCATCTCTTTTAATTATGTCACAAATGACTTGATGTACGTGGGGCTCAACATCCCTCCTTGGCTAACTCAAAATATACATCTTTATAAGCCTAACTTTTAAGAATACAAATATACCCATTTTGAATTCCACCATTTTATGCTTTGGGTCATAATATTTTTATTAACAATCATAACCAGCTTTCAATCTATCTCTAATAATGCTGATTTTTTCAATTAACTTATGCAATTAATCCATTAATTATGTCCCTCCAACTTTATCTTAATAAAATTCTACATATCATAAGGTGTGTTCTTTGTACTAGATTTATAGGCATTATTAAAAGCAAATTCTATCAATGGAATATGATCTTTCTAGTTATCTCCAAAATCTAAAACAGATATAAACTTAGTAAATTATAACAACTAAATAACTCTTTTTGATTGGCCTTCTATTTGTGAATGAAATTTTTTATTAAAAAACAATTTAGTGACTATGATTTCTTGAATGTTCTTCTATAATCTGAATGTAATCTTTCGTCTCTATATCATAGATGATCACTTCAGAAAATGTATGAAATCTGTCATTTTTCTTTGTAAATATTTTGGCTAAGTTCTCCCCTAAATCAATCTAATGAATAGGTAGACAATTACAACACTAATATAATCATTGCCTTGTCTAGAGCTGAAAAATTGTGATAAAAGCTATAATCATGTATTCCCATGTTCAATCTAGTATCGGCAGTTTTGATATTCAACTTTCACAACTTGACATGATTCACATCTTGATACAATTCACTACATTTTTTTTATCATCCCACACCATCAAAATAACGCTTTCAAATCTTCATATATTTTGATTCTACAAGGATGAATTACATAACCTGAGTAATGAGCCTTATATAATCTCATCAACTTTTATATAAAATCTCATCAACTCAAAATTTTTTGGAACACAAAGATGAAAATTACTTATAATCACACTATACTTACCTAAACTGAAATCCCTTCTTTTGTTTACTTGAATGCAATCAATCAACTCCTAATATTCATCACTAGCCTTCTATGCATCCTTAAGTTTTTCCTCCAAAGTAGAGTGTGCAATCATTTTGTATTATTGCCTCTACATGGAATGCCAAAATTTTGAAGGCAAGAACTATTGCAGGCAACTACAAATCATGTGTTGGGTAATTCAACTCGTAGATTCTAACATTCCGTAATCAATAACTTTCATCTTCTACATTAAAACACATCACAAACCCTTCAAAGATCCACCACTGCATATTTGAAATGCCTTGGTTCCAAATTGAATTGTTATTATCACTGGCGCAAATGTCAAACATCTCTTAGATTTATCACACTCATCAGTCCAATAAAATTTACTATTCTTTCCAATCAACTAAGATAAATGAATTGAAATCTTCAGAACTCTTCACAAATCTCTTGTAGTAGCCAATCAACCATAATACTTCAAATCACAATCACATTGGTCAGTCTCAGTCATTCTATCATTGCTCACTTTCAGGATCAAGCATTCTATCTTCACTACTAATGATGCATCCCAAGAAAACAACACTTTTCAACGAACATTCACATTTGAAAAATTGGCATGCAATTCATATTTTATCAATTTGCCAAAAACAAACCTTCAATGATTAGCATGATCATTATCATTTTTAAATAAACAAATATATCATCAATTAATACTATTACAAACAAATTAAGATAAGGCTTGAAATTATACTCTCATCATATTTATGAATATTGTTAAGGAATTAATCAATCCAACAAGTATAACTAAAAATTCATAACACATATCTTATATCAAAAGCTATTTTTTGAATACCATTGTCCTTCCTCTCTTGCATGATGATAATTAGATCATAAATCAATTTTAAAAAATAATAAAGCTTAATCTCATAAACTGAATAAATCATCAATCCTTAGAAGAGAGTAGTTATTATTTATAATCACTTAATTCAATTCACCATAATTAAGACATAGTCATATATAGGCATGTTACACCATCCTCTTCATAAACAAAATAGAAGTAACACGTCGAAGAGACAGACTCATCTAATAAATCATTTTTCATTCAATTCTAGTAATTAACTCTTCGGCTCTTACAACTCTTTGATAACCATTCTACAATGTATTTTAAAAATTGGTGCAATCTCAAGTTAAATATCAATAAAAAACTCCACCACCCTTTCTGATGGAAACCCAAAACATTTTCAGGAATAACATTCATATATTCATCATCACATAAATACTACTTATATCACTCATCACATCTTTAATAGCCTCTAACTTTGCAAAATTATTAATTTATCAATTTTCTTCCATTTATTCGACTTAGAAGTAGAAAATCTTATCTTAAGGTAAATTAAATTTGACTCTCTTCTTCCAACACTCAATACTAGAATAATATATGTCAATCAATCCATACCCAAAATTACATCAAATATTGTTAGACATACCAAAATCAAATCGATACTAAATATTTTATAAGCTACCACAACATCAACAAAGCATAAAATATTGGCAAGCATTCTATCACCAGTATATAAAATGATATGCAAGCTATAAGTAAAATGGACAGACCACAGACAAAAGAAGTGCAGAACGCTGAAATCAAAAAGTATTCTAACAACAATATTTGAAATTCTGATAGTGCATGTCCCGACTTCTGAAGACTCCTTAGTAGTAAGCACCCGTGCTAGTATCATTCTTCTATTGACTCCAAATGATTCTTCTTTTCCTGTAATATTGATTCATTCATAGCAAGCTTTCATCTATGGGTTACTCTAGCATCTAAACTCCTCTTTTCCCCCTCTAACATCTTAGACATTCATCGATAAATTTCTTTTTATATGGCCTTAACACCACACAAATAACATTTCTTAAGATTCATCAAGCATTTCCCTGAATGAGGCCTCCCAAAGGTAGCATAAGCTGAGGTAATATGCTAACCTTCCAGCTGCTACTCATAAACAAGCTTTTGCTTCTTGAACTAGACCACCTACTCTACAATCCATTGTCCTCTTCTTATTATTATTCTCACGTGCTGTCTTACCATGGCCACATCATGCTCTAGTAATCTTGCAATCTCTACTAAAGATTACATCTTTTCCATTATCTATATCATCATCTACATTTGCATCATATTTTATGTCATCATGCTAATAAAATCTTGTGCAATTAATACATTCTACGCACTAAGTGTACTACCATCAACTGGTGCATAAATCCACCTCAGCAATCATACTAGGCTAAGTTGACTGATCCTTTGTCCTTTTGGTACCCATTAGGCTATGTTGAACAACTCATTATTATCATTTAATGCATATTGTTACTCATATTCATTCATTACACTACATAAAATATATTATGTAGTTTGTCTCACCAATCAAGAAGACTATATCCATCTATGCTTCGTAGTAATGATATCACACTCAATCTCTTTCTTAATGACACTAAATCCAATCATGCAGCTATATTTAATCAACTAAATCAAAGTGCTTTAATACCAATTTCTATCATGCCCTATGATAACCTCTCCTGATGAAACATAAAATCAATTGATTGAATATACCATCAACACCCATTCTAAAATTCAATCCACCACAATCAAGTGAGTAATAAACTCAATCACATAAACAACCCAAATACAAAATATCAATATCATAACATTAAACTTCCATTGGATATATATATATATATATATATATATATATATATATATACCTTATTACAATCAAAATTATACATCAAAATATTGTGTAATTACTTTAAAATATGATCCTAACTCAGAAGCTACCTTAACATTACCTCACCCTAAAGTAATAGTCAGAATATCTAGTGAGCATGAAAAGCTCTACAAGATAAACACATGATTCAAATATTCATGAAATTAGGTCAATAAAATATACTAATTGTTTAACTTTAAAATTTTATTATATGTGCCCTTTTTTAATAATTAGCATAATAATTCATAAGATAATCTTACTAAAAAATTTTAAAAGGGATATTTTATATCAATCATGATATGCACAAAACTAATCAAACTTACATGTGTCAATATTAAATACTAATCTTTTATAACAATTATTTGCTTATTTTATTTATTTTTTAGCACTGAACAACTAAGCTTAGCCCTAGAATATATGATGTATATAAATCTATATTTATTGGCCATCATAAAATAGTGATTATATCTGAACAACACATATATCATGGGGGTTTAAAATCCAACCTAAAGTACAAAATAAAAACCCTTGTCTCAATAAGGACTTACTTTTATTGCCCCAGTAGATCATAAACATATCATCTTGATGACCTTATTGCCTTTACATGTGCTTACTTTTGTCACCTTACCCATGGAGATTATTATAATACATAAACTTAAGGACACATTCCTCTATATGGCCACATATTTATCACCTTATATGTACAAATTATCATAAAAATATTATTTCCAACTTATCTACATACATAACCTTTCTTAAACTCTTTTTGACTTTAATGATTGAACATTTAAACACACGACTTACTTTTATTGCCCCAATAGATCATAAACATATCATCTTGATGACCTTATTGCCTTTACATGTGCTTACTTTTGTCACCTTACCCATGGAGATTATTATAATACATATTTATACTTAAGGACACTTTCCTCTATATGGCCACATATTTATCACCTTACATGCACAAATTATCATAAAAATATTATTCCAACTTATCCACACACATAACCTTTCTTAAACTCTTTTTGACTTTAATGATTGAACATTTAAACACATATATCATTCATTTCTATACAAGCTAATTATCACAATACATTAATGAGTAACTATAAATGTATGCTGTCTTACATTTGAAATACAATATTTCAATAAAATGCTAACATACTTTTAGGCCTCCAATTTAAGCTTTTAATAATTTAAAATGATATAAGTTCATTTAATTAAAATTAGTAGTGCACACTTTGCTTACAAATCTTTTTAATGTTATTTTAAAGACTAAAAAGATGTCAGATGAGTGGAGAAAGAGTTTGTTGGTTCCTATATTTAAGAATAAAGGTGATGCACAAGAGTGTGCAAATTATAGAAGAATTAAGTTAATGTGTCATACATTAAAATTATGGGAGAGAGTAATTGAGCATAGGTTACGATGTGATACAAAAATTTCACAATCAGTTTGGTTTCATGCCAGGTAGATCTACTATGAATGCTATACATTTGTTAAGAGGTTTGATGGAGAAGTATAGAGAAAATAAGGAGGATCTACATATGATATTTATTGATTTAGAGAAAGCTTATGATAAAGTTTCAAGAGATGTTCTTTGGAGAGTTCTAGAACAGAAAGAAGTTAATATTGGTTGTATTCAAGTAATTAAGGATATGTATACTAGAGCTGTTACTTGTGTTCAAACACAAGGAAGATTGACAAAATATTTTCCTATTTCAATTGGATTACATCAAGGATCGGCTTTAAGCCCTTATCTTTTTGCTTTAGTTATGGATGTTCTTACTAGGCATTTATAGGAAGATGTACCTTGGTGTATGCTTTTTGCTGATGACATTCTTCTTGTTGATAAGACTAGAGAGGGAGTCCAAGAGAAACTTGAGTTATGGAGGTCAACATTAGAGTCTAAAGGTTTTCGTTTAAGTAGATCTAAAACTAAATATATAGAGTGTAATTTTAGTTGTAGAAGTTCTAGTGGTAGTGTTGTGACATTAGGTGAATAAGTCATTAATAAGAGAGAGCGATTCAGATATTTAGGCTCTATTGTTTAAAATGATGGTGAAATAGATGAAGATGTTATTAGTAGAATTCAAGTTGAATGGTTGAAGTGGAGGAATGCATCTGGTCTGTTGTGTGATAGAAAAATTTTACTTAAACTTAAGGAAAAATTTTATAAGATAGTGGTAAGACCTGCAATGACTTATGGTGCAGAATGTTGGCCAATTAAAGAGAAGCATAAGACTAAGTCAAGTGTTACAGAGATGAGGATGCTCAAGTGGATGAGTGGCTTTACTCTTAGAGATAAAGTGTGAAATGAGTATGTTCGGGAAAAAGTTGGAGTAGCTCCAGTGGAAGACAAGATTAGAGAAAGTCGTCTTAGATGGTTTGGCCACATAAAGCGTCGACCGTCCGATGACCCGGTTAGGAGAGTTGATGTATTAGATTTTCCTTATGTTAAGAAAGGTAGAGGTAGACCTAAAAAGACTTGGTTAAGATGTATAAAAAATGACCTTAGTATACTTGAATTAAATGAGAATTTGACACATAGGGGCCATGATAGGAGGATTCATGTAGCCGACCCCACTTAGTGGGATAAAGGCTTGTTATTATTGTTGTAGTGCACACTTTGCAACATAAAGAACTTTCTAACGCATAGCTTACATGTCTAATTTGTGAAAGTTATACATAAACGACTACATCAATTTGCTTTTTGAATTAGAAATTAAGTATCTTATCCAATCGATGATTGAACATAATATAAATTTCTTCGTTATGGGCATCTTGAAACTATCCTTTCATAAACAATCTAGGAAATACATTTACCTCAATTTATTAAATTCTAACTTATGATTTAATTCTAAAACAAAATTACCTCAATTTAAATATTTACCTCAAAATAACACATCCTCATACAAACCTCAAAGCCAATCTATGACAATCCCAAGTCAATTTGTAAGAAAAAAGAAAATTTTCAGATTTTAACTTTAAAACCCTAATTCTCTTATGCTCCTTTCTCTTCTCCCACTAGCTTATTTCCCTTACCAAAGCTCTTCGGTTCTTGACCGGATGATATGAATGATTGAAACACAATGTTAGGGAGGGGTATACTACATAAATATTAAATCATTTCCATAAATACCGTCATAGTTGTACATTTAATAATTTTTGTTGCAAGTTAGTTTAAGTGGAAGACAAGTGGATGCTAACAAACAATAAATCAGTACACATTAACATTAATGGATATTTAGCCTTAATTATTTACATAGAAATTTTATTTATAAAAATAAAAATATGTATAATTTTATATATGAATATACATACATACATACATGCATACATACATACATACATACATACATACATACATACATATATATACATATATATATATATATATATATATATATATATATATCAAAATGATCAAAATAAAATATAATTTTTTATAAAATACTGTTCACTTTTTAGAAAACATGAACATTAAAGTAAAACTTTTTAAGAGAAATGTTTGATATTACCTTTTTACATCTTTGGGTATTACAACCAAATCTTGAAGAATGTGCATCTTTGATGGGTGACTTCCCTACACACAACTTTGACTCCAACACAAGCAACCCTACACAGTTCAATTTCAACTACTGTTTTAAAGCACAATTTAATGCTCAAGGGTCTAATTTCGATTCAAAGCATGATGCAAAATGGTGCTTTTGTTACCAAAGCACCCATTGTTTGTATAAAACCATAAATATGTTGACATATTGTAAAATTTGATATAATTAAAAAAAGAAAAGTACATACATAACTTGTTTTAAAGATAAATATTGAGTATAAACTAGCATATTGAAATTTATGACAATCCCCAAAAGAAACTTTAAAGCTTAAACAAATTAACAAACTCTAAATTTTTATAAATCAAAATAAAGAAATCCACTCATCATCCTTTCTTTCATTAATATAATTTTTCTCCTCCAAGTAAAATTTTTTCATCATCAAATTATTCTTCTGTTGATGCTTCTTCTGAATCAATGTCACATTTTCTTTCTTGAGGAATAAGACTATGCACAAGTTGGGGTGAAGTAAATGCCACAGCTGATGACACTCCTTTTTATTTTAACCTACTTTGACCACCTTTGATCAACTTTTCAAAAATTGAAAGATACAAAGACAACTATACAAAAATGTTGTTGTTACAAAGACTAAGACTAACAAAAAATGAACCTAAAGATAACTAAAGAAAAAAAATTCAGCTGTTTATGAAACAAAGTGGACTCAGAGTAAAAAACTAATGCAAAGAAGCTCCTCTAAGATTGACCAGGACCATCTAGTTAGAGAATATAAAACACCAAACCAGAGAGATAGATCCCAAGCAGAAAGAAGCCAAGAGTGAAAGTCCGATAAAACAACAAAAAAACAATCGATGAAGCAATAATCTCTACGGTTTCCTGTGGCCATCGAATGAGGAAGATAAAAAAATACTGCTACATCAATAATGAGTAATAATGATGCTCTTCTAATATAAAAGCTCATCGTAGTCCGAATAAACCATCCAAAAATGCACTCAAAAATAAAGTTGATCAAAAGTGGTCAAAGTAGAACCTTGACTTTGATTAGGACGAGTGGCTTAGCAGTGATGCTCAACATTTAGTCCTAAATCTCCTTAGTAGATGTAATATGTGTTCCTCAAACTATAACTCTTTTATTATAAGATTTTGTTTAAGTATACTATTATAACCAAAGAATGATATGGGTATAACAATGACAATTACAAAGAATTGCTAGAAAAATAATAAAAGCTAACATAATAATTAAGGATGCAACATCCAATAAATAATAGAAGCTACAAAAAAAAATGTCTTCGAGTTATGTAACTTGAAGCCGTTTGAACAAAGAAAAATTACAATAAATTTTCTTTTGATTCCTACCCCATCTAATAAATAGAAAATGTCTTGTTGATAGATTAGTTGATGAGAGGTTCCAAAAAATGCAAAAGCTAAATGTTCATATTGATCAAAAAAAGAATGAATCATTCAAAAAGGTTCCCTATCCTTCTTCTGGGCAAAGTAGCTCCAACTAATCTTCTCATAGTGCACATTTATAAAGGTCAAAAGTTATGAACCAAAAATAAAGTATTAGCACCAATACTATCGAAAGAGTATTTAATTTGCAAGCTATAGAATATTTGCAAAAAGAAATTGCTCACATGTTTTATTCAGTATTCATATTATTTTCATGTGCAACCAACAATAATTTTACTAGATATAATTCTCCCAATTATAATCTTCTAAAAATAATATGGCTTTGAAAGAAAAGAGAAAAAGAAGAAAATGCTTAAGACAATAAATTAGAATGAAAGGAAAGTTACTATTGTCAATGATGATTAAATTGACGCAAAATGAAGACCTCTCATTAATGTCATAGTAGTTACAAAATCCAATCCTATGTTTATAAGGGCCATCAAGTGTGAAAGATCATGTAAAGATAAGTTTTATATTATCAATCAAATCAAAGAAATGATTATGGGGATTGGTTCAGATAAAGTGATTTAAGTAATCACTGAAAATACAATAGTATGCAGAGCAACAGGAACATTAATTGAAACTCAATACCCACATATTCTTTAGCCTCCTTAAGTTGTTCATCGAATGTAGAGAATAAAAAGATCACTCGTAAAGAATACAACTAGATTACAGACATTATAGAAGATGACAACTTTATAAAGACCATTATTAATATTGAATAAATTTGTGAAGTCAAAAATATTTACTATAATAGAGACTCATTTTGCATTGCCTATCATTCTGATTAGATGAATCAATATAATGAAATAAGAACTATAGATCATGGTGAATAGTCACAAGGGATCACGTATCACAAAGATGTAGATAAGGCCAATCTTATGAAAAAAAAAATCTTAAATGATATGTGGTGGATAAAATAGATTATATCATTACTTTAAAGAGCCAATATATGATATGTTAAAATCGACTAATATAGATAAGCCTTGTCTCCGACATGAAATTCTATGATCAAAAAAGTAAAAAAGGTTGTATGTCAACATAAGATAAAGAGATACAATAAGAACTCCATATTTTATAAAGTGTTGCATGCCATTTTTTTACAAAGATGGAATAACCATAAAACTACCCATCCTTTCTTAGCTCATGCTCTTAATCAAATGTAACATTTACTTTCTCATTACTTAACCCATTGCATAATTAGCAATCTCAATCATGAGATACTTTCATTTAATAGGTATTATAGCCTTTCTCGATTAAGTGAAGCTCCAAATTATGATATCTTACATAAAAATATGAAGATATAAACAATAACAATAACGAGCCTTTATCCCACTATGTGTGGTCGGCTACATAAATCACTATTGTTCACTGTGTCCTATTAAGTATCAAATTCTCATTAAATTCTAATAAAATAAGGTCATTTTTATACTTCCTAACCATGTTTTTTAGGTCTACCTCTACCTTTCTTAATATAAGTTGAATCTAATACATCAACTATCCTAATTGGGTCAAATGAGAGAAATAAATGCATGAAAAAAGTTTTTCTAAATATTAAAGATAAATAAACAGTTATTTGAAATTTACAAATTTCTTTGGATTTAGTAGTGCGGTGCTTCTATTGATTATAAATTCATAGCTTCTAGAAGCACTATTTATTGAAAGATTTGGTGTATTATTTATGATGTTAGTTCCCAACAACTATAAATTTTAATTTTTAAATTGTTGGCTCAACTATATTCCTCTTCATATAAAATTTATAGGAGTATTTTTACATACTAATTTTCATCTTTTGTCTAAAAGTAGCACATAATATACTAAAAAAGAGACTAAATTATGAGACATTAGCTGGGATATATTAAATACAATGAAAGAAATTGAAATATTTTGAAGTTATTTATGTCTCCATTGATGAGCCATCCTTAAAACTATTTTTTATTTAGATGAAGGTAAATGTATTATTAAAGAGGATATAGATACTAGCGTTAATGATGACCATATCATTATGTGTGCTAATTTCAATTAATTATGCTCATATAATTGTTGTTAATTATTATTTTGGATGTTTTTTAATGTTTTGAAAGTAATACTAATATTGGCACATATGACAACTAAAAGTGATCAATAAATGCTTGTGTGATAAAGCATTTCTTTTATTATTATTATTATTATTATAAGTGTTTTTATCATTATAAATTTTTTTATGATATTATACTTCATCCTGTGATGTTTTAGTGAAAAATAGTACAAATTATATATTTTAAATTAATAATTTATGAAAGATAATATCTTGTCCATAAGATGTATCCAACTTTTTGCAATTATATTGTATGCAACATCCATACTATTTCATGTATACACCATAGTATCTATATCAGTGCTTCATAGCACATAAATAGTAGGCCTGGAACTAGAACTGAAAGTGATTGATCATAGAACATGTGAAGGAACTTTCTTTTGCAACTGCTATTGAGGTCGATTCCTCCACTTATTCCCAAAAATAAAGCCCTTATTGCCCTTTCTCTTTACTTGTCTCATTCATCTCAATGAGACATTCATTTAGCTCTTCTTCTCAATCTCATGTTTATTTAACTTCTCCAATTCTTCCTCTAAGGATTCTTCTCTTCCCAACAATTAAGATTTTAAAACTACATGCCAATCAAATTACAAACGAACAATTTATATGGATTTGAATGATTAGTGATAAAGAGTTCATGGTCAATTAAGTATAATAAAAATGAAAATATATAAATAAATGTAAAAAAAATCCTAAGAAAGTTTATTGAAAAGTGAATATATAGCAAAATAATTGAAAATATGCATATGGAAAATAGACTTGAGTACTCTGCACATGTATAATAAATAGAAGTGCATCAATAAGATTGATGGAAAAAAAATAATTTTGAAGTACCATGCAGTACAAAAGACCTTGCCTTAATTTTTTTTTTTTTTTCATCAATGCTAGGTCCTAGTGGGATTAAGGCTTGTTGTTGTTGTTGTTGTTGTTGTTGTTGTTGTTGTTTGTATCAATGCTAGGTCCTTTTATTACAAAGAAGGTGACTACTCTCTATCTCAACCTTGTCAACGTAAAAAAATAAAATACACAATACAATAATATACTTGATTATTTACATTTTCAAGGTTCGTTGCACGTGCATTGTAGCTCATTGATAAAATATTTTTAAATTCGTGCAATACTAAATATAATCAATCTAAAAGGAGGCACAAATGAGACAGCCAGTCCATAGAAAAATCACTTATTATTTTTATATTATTTTTGCTTCATTTATATAATACATATAGATTCAAATTTTACTTAACTATCTAACCTCATAGTCTAGTAAAAATGCTTAAGCTTACAACAACAACAAACCTTTATCCCACTACATGGTGTCGGCTACATGAATCATTTTTTCTCCAATGCATCCTATTAAGTGTCATATTTTATTTTAATCTTAATAAATTAAAGTCATTTTTTATACTTCCAAACTAAATCTTTTTAGGTCTACCTCTACCCTTCTTAAAATAATAAGAATAAAATACATCTACTCTCCTGACTAGATTATCAGATGGCTGACATTTTATGTGACCAAATCATTTAAGGCGACTTTCTCTAATCATATTTGTCATTGGTGCTACTCCAACCTTATCACATATATATTCGATTCTCATTTTGTTTTAGTTATTAAGCCACTCATCCACCTTAGCATTCTCATCTTTGCAACACTTAATTTTATGCTTCTCTTTTACAAGCCAACATTCTCACCACCATCTTATAAACTTTTCCCTTGAATCTATGCGGTACTTTTCTATCACACATTAGGATCGATGCATTCCTCCACTTCAATTATACTAATAACATCCCCATCAATATCACCATCACTTTGAACAAACCCAATATATCTAAAACATTCACTCTTTTTAATGACTTGATCAACCATTGTCATCACTCAACCACTAGATATTCTATAACTAAAATTACACTCCATGTATTCAGTTTTAGATCTACTCAAATGAAAAGTAAAAATGCTTAAGCTTAAAACTCAAAAATTGCTCAAAATTAACTCAACTCAACCTTAGACTCAAATGATTTTAAGTTGATTTCAAGTTTGCTCCAACTTGTTGGACTATACTTTGAATCAGCTTAAAACTTGGCTCAAAATGAGTATTTAAATAAATATATAATTTGTAAAATTAATAATACAATATATCATATTTAAATTAATGTATTAATTTAATTAAATATCAATTATAAGTTCAATCACTTGAATGAGTTAGTATGACTCAAAATGATTTTGATTTTGAATTGAATTAGAATCAAAATTTTCAATTTCAAGTTGAATCAAGCTCACTCAAACCTAACTTGACCTCAACTATAGTCATGCACGGGAACCATAATCATCCGTGCATGGCCTCTTGTAAGTTTCCAAGCCAAAGCTTTAGGGTTAAACAAACATAGACATGGTTTAGCAAGGGTCAGCTCTGATGAGCACTGGATCTAGCTACCCATTGATTATCCCTATATGCCAAAAAAAAAAAAAAAATCATACTCGTTTGATCATGCTTACCACTAACTAGTACACTCAAGATATATAAATACGCATATGAAAATTACCTCCCATATTTTAACATACTTCGACTGAGGTTGCTGAACACCGGGAGCTTGTTGTGTTAAGGGCATGTTCATAGCAGTGTTGTTAGTCATCCCATGAGAATTCACGCTTGACATTCCCGGTGTAGGGATCATTGTCCCAGGAACAGAAGACATGCCAGTAGGTCCAAGCCCATTCATTATACTAGATGCCATGTTAATTCCACCTTGCCCTGTTTGGGCACTTAGTGGCAGGTTTCCTTGGCCCATACCTTGTACAGACTGACCCATGCCAATGCTGTTTTGGAGATTAGTCAAAGCTGGTGAAATACCCATGTTTGAGTTTCCTGAAACATGTGAATTGGCTGAAGTGAATGTGCCAATTGCTGTGTTTTGAGCAACCTGAGTTGTTGGTATCAACGCTCCTGTTCCAGAAACAGCTGTAATGCCTGACATACCAGATGATGTCATTCCACTAGAAATCATATTTGACATGTGCATTGCCATAGGTTGTCCTCCAATTGTTTGAAGACCAATAGAATTTGCCCCACTGATGGAAGCTGAGTTCATCACTTGCCGATGCTGAGAAAGATTGTTCAAGATGTTGACATTAGCTTGAGCAGGACCAACAGCGCGCAGCGTCTGTGATATAGGATTCACCAATGGTTTATGCTCCTGTATAACTTCATTGGTTACATTCATCTCTTGTGAAGTGGGAGATGGAGATGTTTGCAAGCTGGATACTCCTTGGGACGAAACACTAGATATTGGTGGTAGATGTGAATAGCCAGATCCAGAAACCATAGGTGGCACTGTAGTTGGTTCCTACATAAAAAAATTTCTTTTAATTACAATTTTAGAAATATAATTTTCCACATTTAAATGATTCTGTCGTACCACTTTCACTACTGCAGGAGTTATAGTCCCTAGAGGAGGTTGTTGTCGATTGACCATAGACCCATTACCTAAAAAAAATTAAAACAAACAAAATTATTTAGCTAATAAGAAAGCAAACACAATAGTTGGTTTAAAAACCCTAAATAGAACAAAGCGATAATTCTTTTCTTGACAATAGAATTGGAGGATAGTAAAAATTGTAGAGAGCAAGCTTTTGACAAAAATTGCTATTGTAGTGTCTTGAAATTTTTACATGAAATAAGAAAAATAAACCTTCAAAACTCAAGCAATTTAAGCAGTGCATGGCTGCAAAAATCAGTTCAAGAGCCATTTCCAAGATGGAAATGAAAGCATCGAGCAAATTGATAGTAGAAGTAATCCAGACTAGGAAAGCAGGCCATAAACAGATTATAACTCCATAAAAGAAATTTAGAATAACCACGCTTTACCAAGCCGCAAAAAATTTGCAAGCATCATTGATATATGTCATTGGCACCCAGCGTTTCCATCACAAGTTCAAATTTGATGTATCTGATATGGTCTGACTGAATGGTTTATAATCTGCTATAAATGATCACAGTTCTAAATATATATCATATCATCATACCTACTTTTATTGTCAGCAATTATAAGAAATTTTTTCAAAGGATGCCAAACATTTGCATGAATGCAACAATTAACTGGATCAAATATCTACCAATAACCTAAGATCTCAAGGGAAGAGTGATGGAGATCACATTGGTCATGCACGCTGAGAGAAGCATTTAGTTAATTACTAATCAAGAACTTTCCACTATACAAGAGGTTAAGGATGACTCCATCCATGCCCAATAAATTTGGGTCTACCCGACATGATGGAATAGATTTGAAAATAAATAATTGAACCATGGGAAGATTTTGGTGAGATATACTGCTAGAAATGGATATGAGTCTTTAGTTTAATGTCTAAGGATGTAATATGAAGTTTGTGGTGCAAAGTGGTAGCATGATGGGTTTAGAGGAGTTTGGTAAAATAAATGACAAGACAATTCAAACTCAAGACTAATTTGGGCTCATTTAGAAGATCACTTCAAAGAATAAGATATAACTTGTAATCTAGAGAAGAATGTAAGATTTGGTGGAGTTTAAGGGTTTTGCTGTGTAGGAAAAAGAATGTCTTAACTCTACATGGTTTCACTATGAGTTTAAAGGAGGATATTAGGGTAAATGTAACATTTTAGTTGATAGTTTGTTGGCCTTAAAGAATGCTTATGAAGTGCAGGAAGAGGAGTGGAGAGTTTAAAATATGAGAAGTAACTTGAAAAAAATTAGAAAGATAGCTACCTAACTCACCAAAAACAGGCAAAATACTAGAAGCCAAAAAGCACCAAACAAATCAAGAACTATTGTTTGCCAAAATATTTCATTTATAAAAATTATAAAGAAATTTTTAAGTCATATCTATAAGCACAACATAACTTTTAGACTAACATTTTTAGAAGGGAAAAAATGAAAAAGAAAGAGAGAATGAGATCAGTGGAAACTAATAAAGTAGTTTTAACCATTTATTTTTAATATTTCCTCCATTCCAAAACAAATCAAGGCTAGTCATACACATTACTCAACTTCCATGGAAGTAGGCTATAAGAGAGTTTACAAGTGGGCAATTTTGTCTCTTGCCAATGTTAGACTAAATATTTGAAGATTGGTTAACTCCATCATATGATATCATCTATATTAAAAATAAAGTTGATAAGCATATTGACTGGCAAATAAAGTTGGTATGAATTGGTTCTAATCTTCTTAATAATTTTAAATGATTCAGAAGCTTTAGTATATTTCTTGAATTTGGTGGATTGGTGTCCCTTAGGTCAAATACAAATCAACACATAGTTGCCTCTTAGCATGGCTATGACATGGGCAGACACCTGATCTCAAAATAACAAAAAGGAAAATTGTGGAATTGATAAAATTACGGCATCTCATATTTTTACCCTAACATCAATACTACCGTCAATTCTCATGCAAGCCTCTTCCTCTCCTATTCCCACAATAAATATAATTTTGAGATAATTAAAGAGAATTCAAATCTATTAAACACTATTTTTTCTAATCAAATTAGTAACTTTATTGCAAATAACTTAGTTAATTGTTAAGCTCATTGATTTATGAATGCTCATGTTTAATTATTTTACTAATGTATAATTTATTTTATGATATTATACTTCATTATGCGATATCTTTAGAAGAAAATAGTAAAAAATATATTTTACGCTAAAAAATTTGCTCAGAACATGTATCCAAATTTTTGCAATTATGTAGCATTGTCGAGTGCATTCATTTCTGTGTCCTGCTGTCTACACTTCATAACTTAAGACAATTGAAACTAAAGGTTGAATAGTTTCACTTGTCCTAAGATAAGAAACAAAATAATTCTCTCTCTCAATAAGAAATCATATGACTATCAATTGTTGCTCGGCTTGCTCCTTGGAAGTTGTATTAGGCTAAATGCTTGATGCAAGTGTTATAAAGTGCACATGTAGTATGTGTAATGGAAAGTATCTTCCCTGGTTGGCTTCGCTGGCATGAATTTTAGAGTTTTATTATTAGTATGTGAGTGTAGGAGGTGGAGTAGAGATAATATTGTAGGTGAGTCATAGAGACTTGCATATGATCTTTTGATTCTTGCTTTTTCGTCTTACTTTCTTTTATCATTTTTTGAGTTTTCATATTTGTTATGAATCCTAATGTCTACAGCCTTTACCATCCTGGTTAAGTTTAACTTGTCTCATAAAGAATCACACAAGTAGCATGAAAGTTTAAATGTAATGTTTTCAAAAATATAAATGATAAATAGGTGAGAGAAAAAGAGTTGTAAGGTAAATGATAGAAAGAGAAGAAAATATAAATGTAGTATCAAAATGAATGTACTAAAAGTGAATAAGACGTTAGAGAACATTCAAGTGAGAAGAGGGTACAACACCACTTACAATCCAAGCTCTACTTAAACAATTTAGATTTTTTTTGACAAAGTTCGATATAACCTTT
This sequence comes from Cymbidium sinense, assembly GCA_021442155.1. Taxonomy (NCBI): domain Eukaryota; kingdom Viridiplantae; phylum Streptophyta; class Magnoliopsida; order Asparagales; family Orchidaceae; genus Cymbidium; species Cymbidium sinense. The sequence continues at coordinate 78,993,840 of CM038228.1, read as the reverse complement.
AAAACACCAAGTTTAACATACTTATACCCTTATGCAAGCACTTTTAATGAAAATAAAGTTTGATAAAAACTATCAAGCCTCATTCACAATGAGTTTAAGAAAAGCAATTATTATAAGTACAATCAAAACAAGCTTCAAGTATTTACCATAAGCATTACTAAGGAAAAAATAAACAAAAATTGATTTTGTATTAAATGAGGGGGCTGTTTTATAAGTAGATCACTCTTTCACTAAGGTTTTTACTAAAGTAAAGACTATGGATAGATTCCCACAAAAAAAAAGGTTGAGTCTTATGATAGAGTCAACTAATTGGATGGTTTTATATATATCATTGGCTTACAAGCTATATATCTATAAAACTAATTTTTAATATAACTTTTGTAAAATAAAAAAGGAATTAATTTACCTTAGAAGTTCTAGAATAACTTAAAATGTTAAAAACAAGTTCACCACAAGTAAATTGCTTGCAAAAATCTTCCAACCAAATTTGCTCCTTCCTAGATTCACTTATATACCAAAATATAATAGAGCTCGGTAGCCTTTTGATGAGGGTAATAACTAAAAGGAAGATTACATATATACCATACAATTCTTATGCATTTACATATCAAACACCTAAAGTTAAATATTTACTTATCTAATACTTTCTTATGCTTAAAAAGGTGCATTTCACTTTTAAAAAGTGAGCGATGATAATATTTTTGATGTTATATTGAAGATTGGAGTATTATATATATGTAAAAATTGAAGTTTAGATGTTAGATATGTAAATATATAAAAATTGTGTGGTATGTATGTAAATCCCCCTAACTAAAAATGCCTACAGGTCTTTAGTTTAATGTCTAAGAATTTGATCTAGACTCTAAAATAAAAATATAATGAGTTCATATAAGTGTGGTGGAAGGAATGTCCAGTATAGTCTAACTCAAGCTAATTTAAGCAGATTTAAAAGATCGCTTTAGAAAATGAAATTTAAGTGCCGAAAATGATTGGAATATATAGTAGATGGATAGCTTGGAATTTTTACTTGTGATCTGAAGTATATGATAAATTTTGGTTGAATTTAAGGGAGTGTTTATATGTGAAGAACAAAAGTAAATCATAACATTACCTAGTTTAGCCAAGAGATTTAAGGGAGGTTGGGGTGGATGTAAGGTTTTGGTGTTTACCTATAATCAAAAAAAGAAAAGAAAAAACCCCCCTCCCTCCCACGTTCTCCCCATACCTACCTCAATCATTTCATATGAGACACCTCATGCCCACCTTACCCACACCATCACACTACCCCATACCCTCTCCTGCATTCTCTCCAAATCTCGCTCTTGTTCTCCCCTCTCAATTCTGAAACCCTCAATAACACTAAATAGGAAGTCACACCAGGTGTTTTGCTAAGAGAAGGCATCAACGGGTTGGCATCGTGTGAAGAAGCCTCATGGGAAGGCATTAACTGATCAATAGCATGTGAAGGAGAAAGCACAACAAGCGTGTGTTGAGGTAGGACTAGAACAAGGGACTCATAATTAACTTGATGGCTCGCCTAGAGGAAGGACTAGAACAAGATTGGCTGTGAAAATAAATCCCGATGATGCTCTTATTTATATGAGAAGGAAAGGTTCATTGTGAGGCCCACTTGAACAAAATAAGGCTCTAATACAAATTACCTAAAATTTAACAAAAAAGCAATTTAAAAAATGCAAATGAATAGAATGCAATCAATAATAGAATTGAAATGCAAAGTCACATGTACATCTTGACAACAGTACATTCTCATGAACAACCGGCACATCAAGTTGCTCTAGCACTTTCAAAAAACTGTGTTCATGTGAATGGCACTAAAACAGAATGGTATAATCTATTGTGCATCATGAGTTGCACAAGTACCATAGGCAATGTACACGTCAATCACTAAATGTAACCTGTACTCATCTCGAATGATAATACACCTCATAAAAGAAACTTCTACCAAATGAGACGAGCTATTCATTATTGTCTCACAAGTCGCACAATCATTTTGATGAAGTGTACAGAATATGTTGAATCACCAAAAGTAGATTCATCTACATATGCTCCAACAAACATAAAATGCTCAAATTTAACATCAACTAATGTATCACATATTAAGAAAAGAAGATAAACTCAAACTTCACTCACCTCAAGAAGCGTGGAACTGTTCTAAAAGATGTGCAATCAATTCAAACTTTATAGACACTCCTTCAAGACACAAGTTAATCAATATGTTATATGCATGCTCTCGAGCAGGCCGCTCTTCCTATAGGGCAGAGTCATAAGCCCCAATTAACAAAGTCCAATTCTCCCTATAACTGTACTTGACAAGGCTGATGTTTTTCGACAATATTTGATTGATAAATTTCAGCCAAATTATAAACAAAAATAACCTTACTTTTTATTCCCAATTTGATCAAATAAAATAACATCATATAAAAGTAAATACACACAAATTTTACTAAATTAATTTTAGTTTTTTTTTTCTCCTTCAAGGCCTTTTGCCAAAAAAAAATAAATAAATAAATAATTTTCAAAATTAAAGATACTGAGTCGTTTAACCTATAGAGTAGAATCATAAATCCCTACATTTAAAATCTGATCATCAATATCCAACAGGCCAAATTTGATGAGACTTCAATATCTTTCATTGAATCATTGCATCACTAACTAAAAAGAGTTTTCTAATCAAGTTAATTTACAATCAAATGTCGAGCCATAAAACCTACAAAAATCATTTTTATACTCCATTTACATATGGCAATCAAGGCCTCTCACGAGAAAAATTCAATTCAAAATGAAAATTTTGCGTACTATTGCACTTGTAAAACATAATAATGAGTTCATCATGTATACCCAATCATTTTTATACAAAAAAAGGTTGTCAATATCCAAAATGATAAAAAAAAGTCATTCAAACACACTAATGATGACCAAGCTGATGAAAAATCTCAATTGAATGAGATATTATTATAAAAAATGTCACAAGTCCTAATGTAAATCATTTGGGACTTAAATGCCGATAAAATATAAGAAATTCAAGAAAATGCATAATTGAAAAATATAGAAGTGAATTTATCACTTAAAATGTAATGCAATAACCCATCCATTATTGCTTGAAAAATGTAATAAATTTAAACTTAATCTAACCTCACAATGAGCCGATATCATACCAAGTGTACATTTATGGTTACTCTCAAAATATCTCACTCCAGCAAGGACATGACATGTCATTTAATCATGTGTTTTTATTGCCAAATGGTACCACAAAATACAACAACAACAAACCTTTATCCCACTATGTGGGGTTGGCTACACGAATCCTTCTTCTCCATTGTGTCTTATTGTGTCAAATTCTCATTTAATTCTAATAAACTAAGGTCATTTTTTATACATCTTAACCGAGTCTTTTTAGGTCTACCTCTACCTTTCTTAACATAAGAAAAATCTAATACATCTCCTCTCGTAACCAGGCCATTGAATGGTCGACATTTTATGTGGCCAAACCATCTAAGACGACTCTCTCTAATCTTATCACACTTGGAACTACTCCTTTTTTTTTATACTCATTTTGCATTTTATCTCTAAGAGTAAAATCACTCATCCAACTGAGCATCCTCATCTCTGCAAACCTCAAACCTTAGTCTTATGCTTCTGTTTTATTTGTCAACATTCTACACCATAAATCATTGCAGGTCTTACCACCATCTTATAAATTTTTCCCTTAAGTCTAAGAGGTATTTTCTATCATACAACAGACAAAATACATTCCTCCACTTCAAACATCCAACTTGAATTCTACTAGTAACATCTCCATCTATTTCACCATCATTTTAAACAATAGAGCCTAGATATCTGAATCACTCACTCTTTTTCATGATTTGGTCACCCGATGTTACAACACCACTACTAGAATTTCTACAACTAAAATTACACTTCATATATTCAGTTTTAGATCTACTAAAACGAAAAACTTTAGACTCTAAGGTTGACCTCCATAATTCAAGTTTCTCTTGGACTCCCTCTCTAGCCTTATCAACAAGAAGAATGTCATCAACAAAAAGCAAACACCAAGGTGCATCTTCCAGTAAATGCCTAATAAGAACATTCATAACTAAAGCAAAAAAGATAAGGGCTTAAAGTCGATCCTTGATGTAATCCAAACTAAAATAGAAAAATATTTTTGTCAATCCTCCTTGTGTTTGGACACAAGTAACAGTTCTAATAAACATATCCTTAATGACATCGATATAATCAATATTAACTCCTTTTTTTCTAAAACTCTCCAAAGAACATCTCTTGAAGTTTTATCATAAGTTTTCCCTAAATCAACAAATGTCATATGTAGATCTCTTTACTCTCTTTATACTTCTCCATCAAACCTCTCAACAAATGTATAGCATCCATAGTAGATCTACTTGTCATGAAACCGAACTGATTTTGAGAAACTTTTATATAACATCATAACCTATGCTGAACTACTCTCTCCCATAATTTTAATGTATGACACAATAACTTAATTACTCTATAATTTGCACACTCTTGTGCATCACCTTTATTCTTAAATATAAGAACCAACAAACTCTTTTTTCACTCATTTGACATCTTTTTAGTCTTTAAAATAACAATAAAAAGATTTGTAAGCGAAAAAATTTTTCTTGATCTCCTAAACATTTTCACACTTCTATTGGAATATTATCTGGTCCTACTATTTTTTCACACTTCATTTTCTTTACACCTACTCCAACTTCAAATTTACTAATACTACACAACAACAACAACAACAACAAGCCTTTATCCCACTAAGTGGGTCATTTCATGAATCATTTCTCCATTGTCCTATTATGTATCAAATTCTCATTTAATTCAAGTATACTAAGGTCATTTTTTATACATCTTAACCAAATCTTTTTAGGTATACCTCTATCTTTCTTAACATAAGGCAAATCTAATGCATCTACTCTCCTAACGAGGTCATCCGATGGTCGACGCTTTATGTGGTCAAACTATCTAAGGCGACTCTTTCTAATCTTATCTGTCACTGGAGCTATTCAAAAATTTTCCCGAACATACTCATTTCGCATTTTATCTCTAAGAGTAAAGCCACCCATCCACCTGAGCATCCTCATCTTTGCAACACTTAACTTATTCTTATAAATTAATGATAAAATTATTTCTATTAAGATAATTTATCAATGAGAATATTTATAAATTTAGAAGAGTTCATGCTCCTAAAGTTGGATAGAAAAATGGTTTAAAAAATAATCAATCTATGTTTTACTAGATCCATTTTTATAAATAATAATATTCTCTTTTATTTCCTTAAATAAAGTATTAGCAACTACAAAATCATAGGTTATAGTAAAATCTAATATAATCTTACCTTCTCCATTAGTCACTCCAAATTCATAGCCATCATGAATACTTTTAAAATCTTCTACCACTCTACCAACATGTTCATTTAAATCTCATCCAATAAATACTTTTCTTTGAGATATCGATTAATCTCTTTTCCAAAAAATTTCTTTTGAGCCTACATCCAAACATATTTGAGGAGCATAAACACTTATAGCATTGATAATCTTAGTATCAATAATAATTTTTAAAGCTATAGTTCTATCTCCATATCTATTAATATTTATAACATTATCTTTCTTTTATCTATAATCACACTTATATCTTATTTCTAATTACCAATACCAAAATTTAAAACCTAAACTATCAATCTCCTTAGCCTTCTCCCCAACCCATTTAATTTCTTGAACACATAAAATATTTATCTTCCAATGAACCATAATATATATTAATTCCATTAATTTACCTGTAAGAGTACTTATATTTCAAGTTCCTAACCTAATTCTAGTTTCACAGAATAACTTCTTTGCCCACATCCATCCATAATGTGGGAACCCTTGCTTATTTAACATTGCACCAAGGATCTGTGACCCTTGCACACTTTTCCGTATTCAAGTCGCTGGCCGCTTCGGGGATGCCATAGCATTAATACAACGTTTTAAAGGATTCATGTCATGATTATTTCGACAAGTTTTATGCTGGCTATCGACTACCTATCGCAACCCTCCACTTTTCACATCCGGACTTGGGACCGCCAAAGGTAGCGTTTATTTTTACTTAGGATATTAAGGTTGCTAAAATCAATCGTATTTTCAGATCTTTCATTAAAAAGTTTATCAAAATAACTCATCTTTTACTAAAAAAAAATATTTTATGATTTTCATCTTTAAAACAGCTCACTTGAACTAGACATTTACTTCTTCTATCTCTTTAGTTGGTCAACTTATACATATATCTTTCACCTTATTTGATATCCAATCTATTTTATAAATCACTAAAAGTTACTTTTTTGCATCATATATTACTTTTTTAGAATTTCTACAAACCACTTTATATCTTTTATAATTCTCCAGACCACTTTATATCTTTTCTAATTCTTCGAGTTTTTACATCTAAATTAAGTTTTTAATAATGTTTCTTATATGTTATCTTTTCTTGCACATTTTGACTCTACCACCAACTATTTTTAGTAAAAGAAGATTTCTCTTTTGATTCTCTAAGTATATTTTTTATAACTTGCTTAATTTCACTTATTGTTTTTTCCCACATAACAGTAGCTTCCTTATGAATATCCCAAATTCTAAGCTCTTATAGCTTGATTTTAAAATATTTTTATTAACATTCTTCCATCTTCAGATAATAATTTGATTATTTATCATCTTAATCTTAAAATCTAAAACTAATAATCGATCTTTCATTCATCAATGAATCTTTTCTACAAATCAATAATAATCTGTGTACTAAATCCATTTTTTATAATTATGTCTTTTTCTTAAATAAAATATTAAGAACTACAAAATCATAGGTTAAATAAAATCTAATATACTCCTATCTTCATCATTAATCACTCTAAATCCATAGCTATCATGAATACTTTTAAAATCTTCTACCACTCTACAAACATGTCCATTTAAATCTGCTCTAATAAATATTTTTTTCTTCAAGAAGTATCTTTTGTATTAATCCCTCAAAGTCATTTCAAAATTTTTTTTTTGAGCATACATCCAAACCTACTTGAGAAGCATAAACACTTATAACATTGATAATTTTAGTATCAACAATATTCTTTAAAGTTATAATTTCATCTCCAATCTTATTAATATTTCTAATATTATCCTTCAAACTTTTATCTATAATCACACATACATCATTTCTAATTCGATTTCTACCTGAATACCAAAGTTTAAAACCTAAATTATCAATCTTCTTGGCCTTCTCCCCAACCCATTTAGTTTCTTGAATATATAAAATATTTACCTTCTTATGAACCATAATATCTACTAATTCCATTAATTTACCTGTAAGAGTATCTATATTCTAAGTTCCTAACATAATTCTAGTTTAATGGAATAACTTCTTTCCCAGCATCCGTCCATAATGTGAGAACCCTTGCTTATTTCACATTGCACCCGAGTGTCAATATAGTGGCCCTTACACACTTTTGTATTCGCCATAACGCTTGGTGCCGGAGGCATACAAGATTAACATGATGTTTTAAAGGATTCATATCATGATTATTTCAATAAGTTTTATGCTGGTTGTCGACTGTCTATCGCAACCCTCCACTTTTCACATCTAGGACTTGGGACCCGACAAAGGCAGTGTTAAATTGTACCACAAAATAAACAATTATAATCAGAACTATAAATGAAAATAACAACTATAAATTATATTGAAAATATTCTAATTATTCAGCTCTTATTGTTGTGCCTTTTTTTATCCCTTTCTCGAGCTTTAGCCTTATCTTTTACAATTAGACTTTCAACTTAATTTTCTTGATCCATACTATGTGCTACAACAAAAAAATGATTAATTTTAAATTTTATTAATGATATTCATACTAGTGCAATGAGTACATGTTTCATGATGTGCTTCTAAAATATTGCTAAAATAATATTATGTCAGCAAATATAAAAATAAATAAATTTTCTATCAAGCCTATAAATTCTAAGTCTAACCGAGAATACATCCACAGCCATTATTTTACGACTCAATTGTTTCAAATATCTAAAATATGAGTTTTTGCATCCTAAGCCGTAGGCATAAGCAATGTAGCTCCACAATTGTATTGATAAATATTTTATGAACACTTAGCATTATGTGATATGCACTATTAAAGCCTCATATTTAACACCCAAAAATAAGTTAACATACTTGAAGTGTCATGAAATGTTAAGGTAAAGATAAATTATTATGTTATGCCTAGATTTTTGTTTTTTAATATTAAAAGATATGATAATAACATATGAAAAAACACTTCAAGAGACCATCTTATATAAGTAATATCTTAGCTCACTACACGACCAGGCATCTCATACGACAAATCAATCTTAAAATTTTCTTAACATTAAATATTATCATTTTTTAGTTTAAAATTTAGATCTTCTGCTCTAAGAAGTCCTTTATACATCCAAAAAGCCAATGATAATATCTAGGGAGAGATTGAGTTCTAATACATGAAAATGAATCTCAAACATTTTTTATTAGATCAACTTTCTAGCTTGAAACATCTACGAATATTTTTCGAAAGTATAAAGGATGCACCGAATGTTTTTCTTTGATTTTTTGACTATGAACACAAAAATTTTCTTCATTGCATGTGGCTACAATCTCTTCTTTCACGCATATTTACTCTTAAACAATTGCTCAATTTTAATATGCATAACATGAATTTATTTAAGCCAATGACCACTAAATTGAAGCCAACTTCAATCACTAACATGTCAAAGGTAGAAGTTATCCATACGTTCTCTATATTGATTGTTTTACCTTCCTCCGTAAAGTACATGAAGAACTAAAAGATTTTACCCATGTACTAGATTCAATTGCATCACATACAAATGTGATGATATTTAATGGACACTTTATTTTATGAAACATCCATGGAGCCATCATATTTAATAAGCACTTTAGCTATGAAACATTCATAAAAATCACCTTCTTCATCATATTTATCTTTATCATCACCTTCATCTATTTTAAAATCAATATACATTACATCATTTGTAGAAGTTTGATAGGCCTTACATCATACTCATTATCACAAATACATTTTCATTCTATTTATGAATATTTGATTAGACTTAGTGACAAGTTACTGCTAAATTCACTATTATATAACTAACATGCATATGGAAAAACGATGTTGAATGGTATAGAAGTCTCATTGAAGAAGAATGTAAGATCATATTCAATAACTATTTGCATTAGAGGAAATGATGTCAAATTATAGCTAACCAAACTAATACATCACCTCCAAATTCAAATAAATTTGATTTTCATCAACTTTGTTATAGTGTCTAGAGGATCTATGAGATCTTGGAGGGTGATATTTTTTTGAAACATCAATTCCTTGCTCCATTTTCAATAAAGATCCAACCAATTTAGCTATTTTTTCTCCTCCATACATCATAAATATTGATGTTTGATTCATTTTCATTGTATGAAAATTCCTAGTTATAAATGCAAAATAAAAAATTTAGTTGCTTCGAGTAAGGTTCAAACCCACTCCTTAATTGATACATCTCGTGAAACAGCTTCGAACAAATTCTATTAAGGCTTGATTAAAGCTAATTTATTTCATTAAATGAGCTGCTTGTCAACAAGCTCGATAATCCCAATTTGAATCAAGATCGTAAACAAACTCAAGTAGAGCTCAAACAAATTTTTCCTAATGATCTCAAGCTTAAACACTATCTTAAAAGCTCGAGCTCAATAAGGTAAACAAGCTGTAACTCGAACAAGCACATGCTCGACTTGACTCGATTCGTTTGCATCTCTGAAACCTAGTTTGAACCAAGATCAAATCATCTTCAAACATCGTTGGAATCTTATTCAAAAGCATATCAAAACAAGTTAAATATAGATTTGAACAAAGGCTGAAAGAAGTTAGAATGGCCAAAAAAGATTTGAACGAAATTCAAAACTTCTTATAACCAAATTTGAGTTTGTTTGACTAAGGCTCAAATCAAGTTTAAACAAGGTTCGAAGCGAGTTCAAATAAGATCTTAATCAGGTTCGAACCTATTTCAACTCTTCCTCAAGCTTGTTTCAATCCTTTGCTAGGTTCAATGTTCATATTTCTATCAAAATAACCTTAGTAACACATTTTGCACAATCATTTTCTTCCTCTTAACCAAATAAAATCATTTAAAAATCATTTTAATTTCATTCTCATAACATTTAAGCATCAAAATACTTACCATAGGTGTTGAAGTTCAATTCAACTCCATCAAAGATATCTAAACCATCATCACAATCATCTTACCATGTTGTGGGAAGAAATCTCACAATGAAAAGAAGAAAGAAACCTCATGATGAGAGAAAAGAAAAGTACGAATGTGTATTAAGAGCTAGAAATGAGGGAACTCTATGCATTCCAAATAGGATGTACTTTCCGAGGGATAAATGCATACCGTGCAATTAAGAGAATTTTGATCCAAAGAATATTTTGAAGGATATTTGCCAAATAAAAATAGTAGTCCAAACGAATATATTATGATGGATGAAAAGTCAAAGTTCCCATTCAAAATATGTCAATTTTCATCTAAACCAAATTTCCCATACAATATTTTTATTGTGTTTGAAAAAAAAATGCAATTTGAACATGAAAATTACAGTCTTATAATAGATGAATTTTTCTAATAGCCTCTTGGCCAACAACTAGTTCTATTGTGGAGCTTTTCAATGGCGTTTGTCTACCAAAACCCACATACAGCCATTTAAGTCCAGTGAGACCATAGATTTATTTCTGTATTATTTCGTGTGGGTTTCAAGAGTTCGCATGATCAATCTTTTGTGTAAGCCTTCATTGTTGAATAGTTTTCGTTGTTTTCCTTCTTGAGATCTCTAGAGCCATCCAAAGTCGTATCAATCTTTCTACCACTATGTATACAAAAATTCAATGTAAATATTAGGAAATTAGCATTCACCCACTTAATTAAACAACACCAAATCCTAGGGAGAATTTGAGAGCGGGTGGTTTTTGTAATAACCGGGAAAAAAAAAATGCAACCGCCCTTGGCTTAAGCGGAAGTAAAAGAATCTGAGGGGAGTTTTCAAAAACGAGAAGGAGAAAGGGGAGACTCTACACTGCGTTAGCCAGAGTGAGACGTGATCGTCGGCGTCGTCGGCAATGAGGAAGGAGAAGCGGCCGACCAGTTACGTCAGTGCCCGCAGATGCGTCAACGTCGCGTCGTCGGCCAAGGAAGGAGAAGAAGGCCTTTGCGAATGTCGCGCCGGAGAGGAAGAAGCCAGACGGGAGGAAAGGAGAGCGCCTCCGCGTCGCGTCGTGAGTGAAGAAGCTGAGTCGTGCGTGTGTTAGGGCAAAACCGAGAGGTAATGTAAGTATATAATTTATAAAATGATGTTCAATTGAATTTTTTATGTAAATATTATGATCTCAAACTTTGATTTAAAGTTTATAGTTTTTAACTTAAGATTTAGTAATTTCAGCAAATAGGTTAAATTAGGAAAATTAATCCTTGAAAAGAGAAGAATAGAATATATTGTGTATGTATATAATTTAATAATTAAATTACAAAATATGATAATAATAATTATTATTATTAATTGAAGATTTAATTTTAACCTAGAAAATAGATAATGAATAAGGACGGATGTGAGTGTTAAATTATAAAAGCTTTATGTAAGGAGGTTCAAGAGTATTGATTAAATTAATATTTGATTATAGAATTTCATTAAGGAAGGAAGCGTTAAAGGAAAGGAGATTGAGGAAGCTATGAGTTAAAGTGGGTAATTATGTTCTTACATTTATAGTAAAAATATCTTAATTTCTTATAATGAAATATGATTATAAAAGTAAAAAAGAAAAGTTTATACGATAAATGTCTACGAGATACCGAGCCCCATACGCTAATCGGATAAATGTTTATGTGATACCGACCTCATACGCTAATCGATAAATGTTATGTATACCTACCTCCCATAGGTTGATTGTTTGAAAGATTTCTTTACGTACGACGATACAATAAACCTGCGATATACTATTTCTTTCTTCTTCTTTTACTATAAATAAAGATAATCAATCTTAATCAATTATATTATATTTATCTTTCATAATCTTTCGTAATCCTACAAATAAAACTAGGGAAAGTCATGTTTACCGCAGTAGAGGGACTTCGCGAGATGTGTAATTATGTCTTGAAGCATGCTTAAAGTTGTTTTCTCCCTGAACTTGTTAATATTTAAGTATTGACAAATCAGATAATTATTCATTTGTGCTTCTTTTACGACGTGAGATCGGAGATTTTATTTACGATCAAAATGTTAAAAATATTTTATTCTATCCGTCCACCATCCGCCTTCAGATTCCAAGCTCGCCGACATGCTTTTAGCAATAATCGAAGATGGATTATCCGAGGCTTAGAAAATTGTTGTTGGGAGTCCTTTTCAGGTGAGGGAGAGGATGGTTATACAAGTATTCTCTGCTGCAATGTGTGAAGGAGTTATAGTTTTTATCCAAGAGAAGTTTACTTCAGACATGGACATAGGCAATTGGTGCTCAAAAAATGTAAAAAAAAATGCATTATATCAACCGTTATTTACTTTGCAGCATTAACATATTCTAAATTTCATGTCCCATAAATGTGAATAAAACTTGTAGCATTAGTATTGAAGTCAGCATACCATTAAAGCTGAGTTAAATAATTGAACTTGCAACTTGATCTTCTATCAGTAGCACTCCAATCACCTTATCATCTATCAACATATCGCGCATTTGTGTTCACTTGTCTTAAGTCATTAAATATGTTATACTTATTATAAGTGGATATTGGAATAGCTTATAAAAACTCTAGGTGTTGTATAGCAAGTAGAATAGATAAAAAATAAGGACTTGCTGTAAATTGTATGTATCAATAATCAAGCAAAAAATTAGAAAATTACGCTACAAAGACAACTAATTTCACAAGATCATGCACAAAATCGTTGAACATCCAGAATCTTTTTGTTACTCAAACTAAGAATTCTAAATATTATTTTGATAAAAGGAGTGAAGTTGAAAATAACCTGATGGAATGGAAGTTGAAGCAGGCCCTGGAACAGCAGCAGAAGCAGCAGCATCCAGCTTCACAATGCCTTGGTTAGTTGTCAAATTTCCAATCAGTGGACGACTTAAAGCAGCTCGGGCCTCCATAAAATTCTCCGAGATCAAAACAGTAAAATGAGTGTTCTTAACAACATCAACAGTTGGATCTGCAGCTCGAGGATTGCGCCTTCCCTGCATTAGATGATCAAATAGTACGTTCATCATGATAATTTCATTTGGTAGAAATAAAAATGAAACAAGCAAAACCCAACAGAATTAATAAATTACTTGAGGACACCAACAAGTAGCCACGGAGACGAGAAAGAGAATCGAAAGCTCAAAGAAAGAGTAGTGGTTATGAAGTTGAAATGAATCCAAAATAAAATAAATTCCAGAAATCACAAGATGCTATAATGAGTTGATACGCATACCGCATTATATACTGCTCTAAGTTTTGGAAGCTGCCTAGGACAGATCACTGATAATGATACAAAGCACTGTAAAAAAAACAGAATCGGTATGAAAACAGATCTGCAGATTGGGCATTAACTTTGAAATGATATATTTTGTGGATTACCTGGCCAAATGACTTTGCAACACCCTCTGCATCACCAAGGCATGTTCCAGATTGTGCTTCAGGATTCTCGCTCTGCTCTGTGCTTAGGTTAGGAGAATACACAGGAGTAGGTAATGGATAAGGATTGCTTGCAGCAACAAGGATGCAATGTTTCTGGCTATCAAGATTTTGATGACTCTGGCTGCCATTTGTTGAAACTGGGAACATCTGAAATCAGACCTAGATGATAGTCAAAAGCACTCCAGAAAATAAAGCAATCAAAAACATTTCTAAGATATCTTGCAGAAAACAACGATCAGATGAACATGTAAGAAAAGAGTAGACAAAAAACCTCCAATGAGAAGCGATACATGATTCCAATAAGCCAGTAAATTCGTAGTAGTCAATTAAAACTCTAGGGATGAAAATTTTGATACGTTCTAGACAATTCTTCCATTAAAGACATTAAATAGTATAAATATCATTTGGATTATGCATGTGGTCAGACATTATGAGAACATGGATATGATAGCAAAACAAGTCACAGGCATACTAAAATGAAAAGAGCTTATGCAGTCTGCTAAGCAACCGAAATGCTAAAAGATGGCGTGATCCAGGAACACGGGCCTTCCTAAATTTGCCTTGTTGAAAATTTAAAGACAATGCATAACAACAAAAAGGACATATAGACGCTTTGTAAAAGAATGCTGGCTATATGAAACAGTAACAAATTTTGAAAAACAAAATATATTAGATCCATGTGTCAAATTACTGGCATGTCTGCATCAATCATCTAGAAAAATCAGAAATATACTCAATGGATTACATCGCTTTCACATAGAAATTTAGAACTAGAATTGCAGCAAGTCTTTTATATAATACAACTCCTTAATAAAATAATTAGCCACTGATGACTAGTTTACACGTTTTCCAACATCTCAAATTGAAATCTCAATGGACTAGTTTTCACAACCAGGCATCACAGTATAACCTGGGAGTGCAAGAGCATTGTGTTATGACCGATATTTTAAAAGATGGAGTTGTAAAACAAAAGCTCAATGAAATTTATATTTTTTTAGTTTTAAAATTAAAAATATAATTATAAATCAAATATAAGAAAAAATTGAAATGAATTGCAAAATCAATAAATCACCAGCAGTAGCAAAGAGATCTCTTATGGCAAAGATTCAAAAATATGTGGCTTCTTTGATGCATTGCCTTCTTCAATAATGAGCAGCATGAGAGGATACACCATGCGGCCTGGATGAGCAACGCAAGTTGAGCTTAAGGCATCGGCCAAAAAATTCGATGCAAGAGAGATCAAAGTGAGCCAAAGATGAGTGTCAAATCAGTAAGGAGGATAAAGAGCAGTGAATGAGTCTTGGTTAAACAAGCTGCGCACAGGAGACAAACATGAGTCATGCAACACAAAGAAGATAAAGGTAATTCTACTAGAACTTCGATGTTTTTGCAAGTTTAAGGGGAGGAATCGATTAGATAGACTTGAATTCTTCAAAGATTAAAGTTAAATTATCTTTTTATTCATTCTATAATGAGTTAAAATTTAGCCATAAGATAATTTAGTTTAATCCAAGATATATAATAACTCTATGGCCCTGTTAAAAGGCACAGGAAGTGCACCACAATCGCTGCCTCAGCCTCTAGATCATAGGCTCTATAGATCCAACATTATCTCTCACTATCCCAAGATAAGTTTGCCCCACCCACCACAAGCTGACCCCATAATAAACCCCAAAATTATCTTCTAAAACACTATTTATCACAAAAAATTAATTAACAAAAGCACAAGCAACTACAAAATTAAAATATCAAAACTACTTTGGTTAAAGCAACTTATTCTATATATAAAACACAAGCCTAAACTATAAGAAAACAAACAAAAGATAAGAGAAAAGGTGGTTGGAGAGAAAGGTGTTGCGTGCAACCATCCCAACACTAAGTTTGGAATACCTAGGAAGGGTTGTTGACCCCAATATGAGTTTCATGAGTTAGCATAGTCAAATATGACATCAAATATGGGAAATATAAGTGATGCCACACAGGTCGATCCTGAAATGCATCGACATAGAGCAAAATTGCTCCAAACCTCTACAATTTGCGAAATTGACTTCGATGATGCATCCAGAGAATTGAAATGATCAAGAGAGGATGACCCTGACTGATTTGATGTTAGAAATGCACAACGGATCTAATTCAACAAAAATCAGAGTTGAAACCCTTAACGAAACCACTCAAACATTGTCTGTTCATAAAATGAACAACACCAATCCTTTTAGAGCGTCATGATCTATCAAGAGAAACCAATCGCAATCGATCGAATCAAGTAGAATGGACACAAATGAGTATCACGTAAATCAGGTTGGAATCGCTTCGATTGTCACCAAACCACTCAAATGATATACATTTACAAAAAGGAATACAATAAAATTGTCCAGAAATGACACGCATAATGCCTGGGTCCCTACACAAATAAAAAATGTGAAAATTACTGTATACATAAGTCAATGGCACACATTTCAAGACATTAAATTTTACAAGGAAAAAGTAAAAATAAATCACTAAATCAAATTAAGCTGACATTAAATTAAATTAGATTAAATTTATTTAATATAACCATTATTATTATATGGCTAAAATACATGCAGGTTAAATTGTAAATTATTGTTACCTTTTACATTAAATTAAATTAACAAATAATAATTATATATATATATATTCAAAATAAAAAAATCCTTGAAATCCTGCGAGTCTCGCCCATACCCATGTTTACCTCTTATCATTTCTACACGATGTCCCTCACCTCCCCATCCCGTTATTGTCTCAAACAAACAAAAAAAAGAAAAAATCGATATTAACTAGCACGAACCCGGATCCGAAGGACGTCTCTAAACCAGCTCAAACAATCCATTACTAATGTATATCCTATCTCTCTTTACACCTCCTTCCATAAATTTCCTCCCACTCATAAAATCTTTTTAACCAATATCAACACCAACCCCATTTCTAGTCCACAAACTCCATTTGAGGTATTTGAAAATAGGAACTAGAAGGTAGTAAGGAAAGAAGAGATAAAAGCTTAGACAAAAATCATATACACAAATCGTTGAATTGTTAAAAGGAAGAAAAATAGTAGGATGTAAATGAATCTTCATAATCAAATACAAAGCAAATGGGATCCTAAAAAGCTACAAAAGAACATACTCAATATATGAGATTGACTATCAAGAAAGTTGTGTTCCTGTTGCAAAAATAAACACTATTAACATTATGGGTGACATGTACAACAATATTATGTAAAAAATATTTTCTTATATGGAGACGTCGAAGAAGAGATTTATATGGATCCACCACCAAGATTCGATAGCTTCTTCAAAAAAAAATTAAGTATGCAAATTGAAAAAAGTCATGTATGAATTGAAATAATCACAAAGAGCTTAGTTTTGTAGATTTACAAAAGCTATAGTGATAGCTAGATACAAAGAAAGCCAAAGAAACCATACACTTTTCATAAAGCACTCTCCTGATAATAAAATCTCAATTCTTATTGTATATATTAATAATATGATTCTTACAAGGGATGATAATCAAGAAAAAAACTCGTTAAAGAATTAAAATATCAATGAACTAGAAAAACCCAAATACTTCTTGGGTATAGAAACAACTCAATCTAAAAAAGATATATTTCTCACCCAACAAAAATATGTTATGAACTTGCTTATAGAAACTAAGATGATAGAGGGCAAATCATGTGAAACTTCAATTGAAACAGAACAAAAATTGGATCTTAATGATGAAGGAATTGATGTAGATACGAGACAATATCAAAGGGTGGTAGGAAAACTAACCTATGTAGCTCACACTGTCCTGACATTGTATTCACAATAAGTTTGGTCAATCAATTTATGTACAAACTCAAAAAATTACATGTTCAAGCCGCCTATAAAATACTTAGATATCTCAAATCGAGCTCAAGAAAAAACTTTCTAAACAAATGATATCTTATAATACACTAATGCAGATTATCCTCGGTAGATAGAAGGTCCACTTTAGAGTATTATACATTCTTGGAGGAAATCTCATAACTTAGAGTAGCAATAAACCATATGTGTTTTTAAATCAAGTGTTGAAGCTAAGTTTGGAGCCATTATCCAAAGGATATATGAGCTTTTATGAAATAAAATCATATTAAAATATTTAAAAATCAAGTGAAAAGAACTTATAAAAATATGTTGTGACAACAAATCACTATAAGCATTTGCACACAATCCAGTAAAACATAATCGCACCAAACATGTTATGATTGATAAACACTTCATAAAAAAGAGATTAGAAAATCAACTGATTTACACTCCATATGTGTCTACAGAGAACCAGCTAGTCGATATATTCACCAAAGGATAATGCAGCCCCACATTAAAAAATATTGTAGACAAATTTAAAATGGCAGATCTACTATTTAATTTGAGACGGGTGTTGGATTTTGGGCTACTATAGCACGATAAAGTAGCTCGCTATAGTACAACTATAGTATCGCCCCACTCTCTCTCTCCTATGATGCCAATCATAATAAAGAGCCTAAGACACACAAATCAAGATCTTATACCATTGGATCAATTACTTTATAGCTTTTGGATTGCAATTCATGTGCCTCCCTATATGACCACCAGCCCTTCTTAACACTCACGCCTTCTTTTATAATTTATTCTCATTTAATAATGCCTCTTGAAGATGCATATATATATATGCCTACCCTCCTGTGCAAAATGAGAGCAATAGAATTATTGTAAGTTTTTTCTCCATTGTTATATTTACTACACTTTTCCTCCACTGTTTTATTTTCACTTGAGCAATCATAGTTATATGACAATAAAAAGAGACTTCTCTTCAAGTCTTCTTGCAATGTAAGACACCAAAAAGTAAGTTACATAAGGTTAAGTCATTCAAAATTTTAAAAAATAAACAATTTGAGAAGTTTTTGCATACATAATCTAATGAGTTCTTCAAACCATATTTGCAACAATGACTGTAGAGTATATGCAATTTAATACATCATATGCCTATTTTTGAAAGAAAAAAAAATCTTCTAAAAGTTACAAGTATACATGGATCATATATGTGTAGAGTTATTTCAGAATAATATAAATCATAGATCCATTCAAATGCATATTACTTTCCTTGTATTATAACTCTTGAATGTAGATTTATGTTACAAAACATGCACTACTTATATATTTGCATTTATTATAGATGCTATATTATAGCTCTTCGCTTACACTCTATATTATGCTTCTCGTGTACATATCTTCAAATGATGTAATACTTGTTATTATGATATACAATATATTTTGTTTTAATCTCTTTTGTGATGTATTATTGATATGTGTTATAATTTTTTGTTATAAACTAATAAAATTTAACTAAACATTTTACTTAATTTTTAATACAACATATATGTGATTAATTACAATTTTTAATAGCATCAAATAATATTAAAAAAGTTAAATTTATCACTATTATTAAAAAGCTAGAATGTTTAATGCTAGTATAGTTTTGATTATTGAAACACTGATTTGAAAACAAGTGAAAATACAACCAAAGATGTTGCCTGAGTTTCTAGAAACAAGTTCATTTGTTTTAGAAATACAAAAAAATTGCAACCAAACATACTTTATAGACTAAACATTGTTTTCTATTAATTTGCGGGTTGGATTCGAATCTGATGGTAAAGTTCAACTTAGAAAAAACTGATGCACCGGCCAATCGATCTTGAAGATCTTCAAATCTAGGCATGGGGAATCGATATTTTATCGTAATTTTGTTGATAGCACAGTTGTCTACACACATACGCCATCTACCATCCTTTTTTGGGACTAGTAATGCAGGCACGACACAAGGACTCGGACTTGGACGGATGAATTTTCTCTCGATGAGGTCGTCAATAATTCCATGTAATATTTCTTGTTCTTTGGGACTTAAACGGTAGTAAGGGACATTAGAAAGAGTTGCACCTGGTATCAAATCGATTTGATGCTGGATATTTCTGTCAGGTGGTAGACCAAGACATAACTCAGCTGGCACGACATCATCAAATTGCTGAAGCAGTATTGCAACTTCAGGCTGTAGTATAGAGGTTGCAGTTCCAACATCTCCATCAATAGGTCCAATCACAATCAAGGCAAACAACGATTGATGCTTATAGTCTATTAATAATTGAACATCAGAGATAGTCGTAAAAGCAGCTTTCTCCTTTTCAGCTTGGCTCGCAGATTGTATGCTTCCTTCACTGTTAGGAAGTAATCGAATTCTTCTTCCTTGTCGTTCGTACAAATATGTGTTGCTATGCCCATCATACCATATACCATTGTTGTATTGCCATAGCCTCCGCAATATTATGTGCACACGTCCATGTCTATAACATCACAAATCACTTCACATCAATAATGTCTTCCTATTGAGAACAACACTTGGCACGATTCAATTATAGCTACTTCAAGACCCTTTCTTACCCAACCGATCTAATAAGGGTTTGGGCCTTAATAACCTTTTGGGATACAATGTTTTTGGTACAACCGTTGTCTATCAATAGATCACACACCTTACCCATCACAGTGCGCCTAGTACGAAATATATGATTTCTTTGAGATATATTCACTCCCATAGGTGCTAACAATTTTTTTTCCAAAACACATGATAGGAATTCACCTTCATCACCTTCAACATCTTCAAAGGCTTGGAGGTAGAGAGTGATCTTCTTTATCAGTTGTTCCACACTCCAGTACTTGAGCTTGATGATGATTAGGGCATTCATTTGCTCGACGTCCTGGTTGGAAACAATGAAAACATTTGGGTGGGCCTATCATCCTTTGTGTGGGTTTGCTTCACTGTTCCCTTGTTATCTGAATTAGGACGAATAGTCGGTTGTTGGACTTAAAGGGAGCTTGGCCTGATGCTAGGATTTGAGATCTTTGGTACAGCTAATGCTTGTTCACCACCGAATCTCTTCCATGTAGTCTGTTTGGGTGTTCTGGCAAGCTGCAATTTTTCCTTATGGACAAAATTGATGGCCTGTGACAGAGACCACACAACATTCATTTCTAGTTTATATTAAATTGATTCTTTGAAGCCTCAAATGTATCCAGCCACCAATTGTTGATCAGTTTCATTCAAATTATTGCAACCACTCAAACGATAAAACTCTTCAATGTATGCGCTTACTGTGCGATCTCCTTGCGAGCACTTTTGATGTTGTTGATATAGCATCTACTTATAATCAATAAGTAGGAAATGACTTCAAAGTAATTGTTGCATCCTTCACCAACTACTAATGCTACTTCACCCTTCTCGCTTACGGGACTTGGTGAGTTGAACCCACCATGCTCCAACTCCTCCCCAAAGCTTGCACACCACATACTTAACTTGTTTACCAATAGGTTTATCCATATACTCAAAGAAGGCTTCAAAAGTCTATTCCCAGTCCAAATAATCTTCTATATGCAGGTGTCCATCAAAAAAAGATATGTTGATCTTTACCTTATAATTTCCATAATCCCTATTGTCATTAATTCATTGCTTGGTAGGGATGTTCCAATTCGGAATCTCAACATAGTCGATCTGGAACCGGCGGATCACAATTATCGCCTAAGACAAGATTATCAGGACAATTCACAGCCTCAGATCCCTGGTTCTTCCATTTATCTCAAAGCGACGCTATGTTCTCTCATGGAATTGGCATGGTAACCCTACTCACCGGTGTGGTTGCCAATTGAGGGATGTAGTGGTTTCGAAGGGCTCTCAATTCCATCCTCACCTCCTCCACGAATTTCCTGAAATCAGTAGTAAGGTGATCTAGACTTTGTTCGAGGTCAGAAGTAACCTCACTCAATTTTTCCCAGCTACGAACGTCATCGCAATGAGAGTCTTGTCACTATCTGCCATCTCACTCTGATACCAAGATAGTACAACAGAAGAGATAACAAGAAATAGAATAGGTAATTTGTTTTAATAGCAAAAAAGTTGTTATACTCTATTACACCGCTACTTTTATATCTCCTACAGGGGTAAAATGTCATTTAACACAAATAGCAAAATTACCAAATAGGTTATACGACTAAACAATATTATGCTTAAAGTAACGAGAAACAAGACGAATTGATTAAGTAAAAGGAGACTTCCCTGATTAGTTGCATCATACATTAGCCAAGGTGGTGGTTGAAAAAAGCCACGAATATTTCATCTTGCATTACACTACATTCATGTTCTACTTTATTTAACATTACAACCATAGCTTGTTGCTCAAAAAAAAAAAAAGCATACTAGTGTTCTTAGTAAGAAACAGGGTTATCATTTCTAGGCAATCGAATATTAGATACACTTCTAAGAGATTTCACCCCCGTTGAACAATTCATTTTTGTGGGTTTGAAATCAATATTCTATGTGCTAACATTTTATTTTTGTGCAGGAAATGCCAACCTTATATGGATCGTCTTATATTTCATGTTTTTATTATGCAAAACTTATGCTTTTTGTGTATAATCAGTTTTGCAATGGTGTTAATTAAATTTTGAATAAATAATCATTGGAAAATTGAGAATAACTTTGATTAGTAGATGAGTTTGGAAAAGTCGTTTATCAACAGAACTAGTTTGTTTTCCACAGAAGAAATTGCTTGTTGATACATATATCTTCACTATTTTGTGCAGCCATATTGTTGGGTTAAGATAAAGTGGAGCCAAGACGTAATACTAGCTGCCTAACGTTCAACATTAAAAAAAATGAAAAAAGGAGTTTTATATAAGACAGGTCCATCAGAAGTGTTGACGGCATACCGTTAATGCATCAGAAAGGCCTTCAGCTATAGCAGCATCACCAAAACCACCACCAGAAAATGGTACTCTTGATAACCAGCAAAGAAAAACATCTAAATCTTTTGTCCACCCAGTTCTTTGCACCAAGAAAGCTATAATAAATTTCAAGCAAAAGTATAAATTTAGTTAGACTGAACGAGAAATGAATTACAAGATCTTGACAATTAAAGAGAATATATATATTATATAAGTAATATGTGCATATAGAGGTATCTACTAATTTTTGGATGCTCACTTATTTGCAAGTTATTGCTTGGTTAGCTTTAAGTTCACGTTGTAGCAGGACATAAACAAGACTGCTTTTGTATGGTATGGTTGATCAATGCCGCAAAGTTGTCATGCAATAGAAACGTAGGAATAGCGTGGCAAGGACTAAGAAACTATCACTTCAATATTCTTCAAGCATGTCTAGTACTGAGGCAGCACAGACCTTTGCAACGGTAGCAATAAGGTCGGCGATGAATCACTAAGGCTTGGTAACCTACTGGTACTTGGAAACCGATGCTTACCAAGTTGAATGCATTGGTTCTACAGCTTCGTATGTTATTAGACAATATATAAATGTACACGTAAATGCCCTAAATGCACGTTCCCAATATTTTATATCAAAAAAGCCAAGTGGGTTGTGCTTTTTAATTTGGATGTAATGCGGTTATTCATAATCTTTTAAAAATATATTCAAATAGAATTATATTTTAAACTTTAAAGAAATATATTCAAATGAGAACTATACTTTAAAAGTGCCTTTGAGCTCAAATAAAAAATTAAATACTCACAATATATAATGACTAATTCTTGAATGTGATCTTTAATGTCCCCAACATCAGAAAATCTAAGAGAGAGTTGTTTTAGTCCTATGAATTTATATAAAATAGCCGTGAAGTGTATTGTAATGCAAATTAGCAGAACCCATATATTAGTTCTAGCATACTTGAAGAGCAATAAGGTAACATATATACAGAAAAAGAATAAGCAAAAGAGGTATATGCATGATATCATCTTATATTGAAAATTCAGGCATGAAGCTAAAGGATGGATAATAAAATTGTTAACATATATATTCTTGGAAGCGTTAAATTATCTCAAAATTAAACCATAATAAAAAAAAAAAATTAAAATTTGATACAAACATCTCGACATTTCTTCCTTTGGAGTAGATGGAGGAAAAAATAGACATTCAAATCAATTTATCAATTAACTAGGGTTTAGCATTAATGACAAGTTTAAGAATGAACCCATGCACAAGAAAAAATAAAGCCAATAATGCAAGCAATCTTAGCCTAGTGGTTAAGAGTGATACTAGATCTAGGGCATAAGAGAGGAGGGTCAGTAGCTACTTGAAGAAAGAGGGGAGGCTGGCGGCTAGGGTTAGAGAGAAAGGGAATATTGGGAAGAGAAGAAATTTGATATTAAAAAGAAAAACAAGACAATTCGAATACAAGAAAGATACATGACCACCATCAACAATGATTGAGATACAAATTCACCACCCAATATTAAAGAATATAGAAAATTTTCAATCTAGAAACTCTAGAGATGATTCTTCAAATACAAACATAAGCAAAAGTCTCAAACAACTTCCTAACAACAATGCTTATATTCATAACACAAAATCCTAAACATTATAAATAAAAAAGACACAAATGCCCATAATCAAATAGCTAAAATATAATAATAAACAAATATAGATGGGTGACCCACACTTGAGCCAATCCTAGGCCGGCTGCCAAGCTTGGATTGGTCCTGAAGGGAAATGACTTGGACTGACTTGGTAGTGGGTTCCAAGCACTCCCTTGTCATTGTCCAAGGGAAGGAGGAGCTCTTTCTTCATCTCCCGATGATCTGCTTCCCTGTCTGGATCTAGCTCGAAGTCAATCAATCGATGGGGTGTAGGATAAGGAAAAGACAATTTTTCATATGATGATATTCCCGCTAGAATTGTATTATATCAAATGATAGCTCCACTTTACCATGTTCAAATAATCCTAACAATGATAATCACACTGGTGTCACCTTCTTATCTTGTAGCAAGGTAGCAAGGTAGTATGATCTACTGTGGTTCGATCCTCATGACCTCTCCAAAATAATAGCATAATATACTTCACATCCATATTGAAAGTGTAGGTGTTCCGATACCCATCTTGAGGAGTCTTTCTAGCATACTACCATGGCCTACCTAGCAGTAAGTGACAGGCATCCATAGGTTGATCATATCATACTTGATCTTGAAATTTGGCTCCAATAAAGAACTCCGCTAGGCACTACATTTCAATATTAATTTTGTTCCTTTTCTTAGTCACATTAGAGAGTATCGCTGAGGATGCATCTGAGTAGGATGGTCTAATTATTCTACTACCTAGGCTATCACTATATTTCCTTAATTTCCTGCGTCGATGATGATGTTGCACACCTTCCCTTCTACTATACCTTTAGTGTAGAAAATATTGTGTTTGAGCCAAGATTCCTCTTCTTCACACTCAAACTAAAGGGCACTCTGCATCACTAACAGTTCTCCTTCGTCATCAGCCAATTGATACTCTTCTGCTTCTTTTTCTTCTTCTTCTTCTTCTTCTTCTTCTTCTTCTTCCACCACAAGTTCCTCACTAGACCCCTCTTCCACTGCTTCTTGTTCAACAAAAGATATAACACCCCTATTTGGGTAATCATATGCAATGTGCCCAAACCCATGACACTCGAAGCACTTCCTGATTGTAGAAGTTGAGATCTTGAGTTCACTTTTTGTCACTCTTCTTGACCTCTAGAGTGGAACCATCATCCTATGTGACTGCTTTTACATCTCCTGAGGGTGTACTCCTGCTTCCTGAACCTAAAGTCGAAGTCTGTCTGGAAGGAGGGGTAGATCTGATGTGTTTATGCTATGTTTTGACCTATAAAGCCAAAGTCTGCACATTTAATAAAGACCAACATGACTGCAGCTACATCATATTACTAATAGATGTCTTCAAGCTTCCACGACACCTAGCAATTATGTTCTCCTCGGGCTCGGCTAACTCACATTTCAGCATCAACTATTCAAACTCGGCAGTATAATCTTCCACTAATAAGTCTTCCTGCTGCAAATGGTGGAGTTTCAAGAACACATCCTATTTGTAGTGAGCTGACAGGCATTTGCGCTACATTTCCTTCTTCATCTTAAACGTAGTGATCTTGCTTTTCCTCTCGCACTGTCAAACACACTTCAAATTCTCCCACCATAAGGAAGCATTCTTCTTGAGCTTAATAACTGTCAATTTCACTCTTCGGTCCTGGGGAATGTCTTTGTGCTCAAAGACTCTCTCAATTGTGTAACCACCCAATAAATTCATTTAGGTCCATCTGTCCTTCAGACTCAGGGAAATTAATCTTCAATATCTGCATCTTTTCTCGTATAAACAATGTAAAATCTGTGTGGCATTGAATCTTCTTCACTAGAATCCTCCTGGTGGAAAGGATTCAAATTTTCTTTTTACTCCTCTTGAGGATCACCATTCAAGTAATGAGTGTTCCTTCCTTATTGCCTTTTCTCATAATCAGCAAGCCGCATATCCTTCAAAGTCATTGCTTGAAAATCTCCTTGTAAGTTCCTACTTGGCGACAACATGAATAGACTTAAAAATAGGGGCAGACGACTTGGATTGTTGCTGGTTGGTGTCCGAAATTACTTCAACAGACAGCTGGATTCAACCTTGGCAGAAGATTAGAAGTCTCTAGGAGAGGTTGACTGCAGATCTCCCAATATATAGGATTGGAAAGTAGTGTGGGTGTATTTCCTGCAAGAAGATGGGGAATTGCAAAGATCTGCTGCTGGATGGGTTGGTTGGCTGCAGAACAGCAAAAGAAAAGGCGTGATTGCTAAAATCTGGCCCGAAATTTCTGAAGCAATTTTCTTACCGTCAGACTGAGAAATTGGTGCCATTTTCCTTGGCAAATCTACCGTTTGAAGGCAAAAGGACTCTTTCTGTGCGGCTGGACAGCAACAAAACAGAAGGAGGGGTACTTCCCCCTGCAAGGCGAAATCAGGTAATTCTGGAATAGGGTTCCTGGACTGTAGGACGGGGATGCCAGAGGCCAAAACAGGGGAATTGGGTTGGAAGGGAAGGTTATGGAAACTATAATGGAACTGTACGGCACCATACAGAATTAAAGGGCCGGGAATATGAAACAAATAGCTGGGCGGCTTCCACGTGTAGGGACAGTGGCCGATTTAGAGAAAACAATTAGGGTTGTTATCTAGCCGATTCGAGGCTAGCTCGAAAGATTTTGGAGCAACTCGAGATTGGTTTGTGATTCGAATTATTCGATTTCGAGCCAGCTCAACTCATTTTCTGTCGATTTCGAGCCAGCTCATTTTAATTTCGAGCCAGCTTGAATTGAATTTTTTCATCTTTTTTTGGCTCGAAAACAAATGGAGTTAACTTATTTTGATTGAGCTAGCTCAAATATAATAAAAATAGATTATTAAAATAATTTAAAAATTGAATTGAGAGCATGAAATAAAAGAAAATAGGATTTTCAAAAAGATAATATTTATACCTATAAATATATTATATTTCTTTTAAAATATTGCAAGTTACAAATTAATACACTTAATTTTAAAATAATTTTGTTGTTACAAACTTAAAAATATTATATATAAATTTATTTTTTTTAAAAATAAATAAATTCGAGCTAATCATGGTTGACTCAAGATAGGATCAAAAAAAATTCAATCCAAATTCTTGGCTCATAACTCGGCTCAATATGTTATAATTAGGAGTGTGCATTCTTCGATTAAAACTGAAAATCCAAATCAAACCGAACCAAATTTTTTAATTTGGATCGATTTTATGTTTTTTATATGGATTTCGATTTTAGATTTATCTATTTTTGGTTTTTGGATTCTGGATCGGTTCATAATTTTTTAAATCCAAAATACTAATTAAACCGAACTTTAAATCGGGTTGACCAATCCATTGCCCCGTGGTCCGTCGAACTCGACGGGTCGAGGTCAAGTGCCGCACTATCGCGACTCGTAAGTCACAAGCCCGTGACTCGCATAAGAACAAAAATGGAAAAACAATCCCTAATTTTCATTCTCAGCCCGCTCACAACTCAGCGCTAGCCCTATTCTCTTCTCCTCGTTTTCATTCTGTTCTCGCGAAGTTCCCTGACCCCGACGCCCTCGGCCGCCACTCAACAAGCCCGCCCTAATCCGATAATCTCTATTCTGAGTATTTTCTTCTTTCTATTCTCTTCTCGCCTATCGTCTTTCAGCTTTCTCGACTTCTCGGCTTCTCCCGAAGCGAATTCACATTCCTCCCTACGGGCTAAGGTCCTATTCTCTTCTCGCGAACCAAATCGCCCACGGCTATTAGGTACATATCTTGTATTTTTATCTGTTAATGGTTCTCTAGCTATATTTGGTGATAGAGATTGATGATTTGATAATTGATGAGATGTTCTTTTGAGCTATTAGTTACATCTCTTGGCTGAGAGTGATTTGTATCATACAGTACTTATCTATGTAGAATAGGAGTCTCAAATTTGAATCTTGAAGAAAGTGAAATTATAAATCAGAAAACAGAAGGAAAATAGATCCTTTGAGAGGTTTTGACTCTAAGGAGAAGACTAATAATGCTGAAAATCTAAATCTATGGAATTGCACAATCCTACACATGCCAATTTCTGTTTGCTGCAGCTGATGTTTCAACAAATTACTGGATTTTGCTGCAGTAATTATTTTCTTGGATTGTAACACATAATTGGTATTGATTTCCAGCACATGTGGGGTGCCCAGCTACTGTTATTATTGTTCTAAATTGTTTCTCTTTATCTTATTTATATTAAAGTTTAGTCCATAAACTACCTCATGTTTTACAAAAAATAAACAGTCGCACTTATTTTACAATTTTTATTAGTAAATTTTCCGTTTATGAGTAATTAAGGTTTTTGCTTTCTTGTTATATTTCTCCGACACTATATGTATGTCTATACTGATCTCTTGATAAACAAAAGAAATGAATAATTATTCTCTTCCCTCTCTCTGTCTTGGATTCTCTTAATGGGCAAATGTCCACCTTTTTTACCGTGGATCAATGCAAATATTGCTCGTGCTTATATTTTTAGTCATTTTTATTATGGTATGATCACATACGGAATGGAATCTGAAAGGCAATCACCACTATCAAAAGTCAACTCTAATCTAGGCACTCTCATTCCTCAGCCAACCAAAGAGCTAACAATAACTTAATCCCAATCACATGTCACAAGTTGAATGATCACATTTATCAAGTATTCATTAAAAAAGACATTAGCTTATCATATGCTTTTTTTGTGCGAGGATTGTTTCATCTTTACTTTTTTGTGTGAGATTATAGTCAACAAGAATTAATTACTTGTGAGGACATTTATGAACAAATCTATCGATTTCAAATATTTTGAAAAGAAAGTTTTTTGAGGTATTGAGATGGAGGAATGCTCTGAGGTTTTCATTGAACTAAATTCATTCGAGGAGTATGTTATATGATATGTAATACCCAAAGTAGTAATCTGAAAGTTGGAATTTGGTATCTCTGAAACTTTAGAAGCATTCAAAGAGATAATATTTGAGCTTACTATAAAATATATGCTTGATGCAGGAGCCTTTACTAGTGATACAAGCATGTTTTTTTCATTTATGTATATGATTTGCTAAAGTTAAATAAGCTTCTTTCCTTTTTGTTTCCTGATGGTTGTGGCTGACTGGTTGGTTGCTGGCTTCTTTCTCAGCTGGTTCTTTTTTTTTACAGGTATATTTTTGCAGGTCTTGGAGGTGGTATGTTCTTAGTTGTGGTATCAGGTATATAAGAAGTTGATATTTTTTTTTCATTAGTAAATGTGGTATGCTCAAGTTCCTGTTTGGTTGGTCGATAGTGTTTTGTGATGCTCTTGGGTGGCTGTTGTATGGCTTCTTTCTCAGCTAGTTCCTTTCTTTGATTGGTGCCTGCGTTTCCTTTGGTTAGTGGTTATTTGGGCTATGATAGTTTTGATGTTATATTTCCTTTACTACAACTGATAGCATTATATGTGATTGTAACTCTTCTATCTGGGGTTTGGATGCTCACATATTTTATTGCACTTAATGATTTTTTGACTGAGCATGAGCTTTTACTTATACCTTTGCTTAATGAGACTTGGTTGGTGGTTATTTAGTCTCTCTTTTGTCTCTCATTTCTAATTAATTACTTTTTTTAAGTTTTTTTGCAAGTTTATCTTTGTAAGTCTTGGAGATAGTATGTTCTTAGTTGTGGTATCAGGTATGTAAGATGAAGCTGGTATTTTTTTTTATTAGTAAAGCTGTAAAGGTGGTTTGCTCAAGCTCCTGTTTGGACCTACTCCTGATTGGTGTTACTGAGCCTTTGTTTTCCTTTTTTTCTGTCAAGGCTTGGGCTACTTTAGTTGTTCTTTGGTTTTCTGTTTATTGTTGCTTAGCATCTGGCTTCTGTGGTTTCTCCTGGTGGTTGATTGCCGGGCCTATTTTTTGCTAGGTCTTTCTGGTTTTTTCTGCTGGCTCCTTTCTTTTTGTTTCCTGATAGTTGTGGTTGGGTGATTGATTGCTGGTGTTTTGTGGCTGCTCTTAGGTAGCTATTGTGTGGCATCTTTGTCGGCTAGGTCCTTTCTTTTTCTTTCCTAGTGGTTGTGGCTGGCTAGTTGGTTGCTAGTGTTTTGTGCTACTCTTGGGTGGCTGTTGTGTGACTTCTTTGTCGACTGCGTCCTTTCTTTTTGTTTCTTGCTGGTTGTGGCTAGCTGGTTGGTTGATGGTGTCTTGTGGCTGCTCTAAGTGCTCTTGGGCGGCTATTGTGTGGCTTCTTTATCGACTAAATCTTTTCTTTTTATTTCCTAGTGGTTGTGGCTAGCTAGTTGGTTGTTGGTGTTTTGTGCACTCTCTTGGGTGGTTGTTGTGTGGCTTCTTTGTCAGCTGATTTCTTTCTATGGTTGTTGCCTGTGTTTCCTTTGGTTGGTGATTATTTGGGCTATGTTGGCTTTGATGTTATATTTCCTTTGGTTGGTGGTTAATTGTGATATCCTAGTTGTTGCGGCTGGAGCCGAGATGGTTGGTTGCTGGTCTTTTGTGGCTGCTCTTAGGTGGTTGTTGTGTGGCTTCTTTGTCGACTGGTTCCTTTCTTTCTATTTCCTGATGGTTGTGACTTGCTGGTTTATTGTTGGTGTTTTGTGGCTACTCATGGGTGGCTATTGTGTGACTTTTTTGTCAGCTGGTTCTTTTCTATGGTTGGTGCCTGTGTTTCCTTTGGTTGGTGCCTGTATTTTCTTTGGTTGATGGTTATTTGGGCTATGATCGCTTTGATGTTATATTTCTTTTACTGCAGCTGGTAGCATTATATATGATTGTAACACTTTTATCTGGAGTTTGGATGCTCGTCTATTCTGTTACTCTTAGTGATTTTTTTACTGAACCTGAGCCTTTATTTATACCTTTGCTTTTACTCTCTCTTTTATCTCCT
Organism: Cymbidium sinense; assembly: GCA_021442155.1. Classification (NCBI taxonomy): domain Eukaryota; kingdom Viridiplantae; phylum Streptophyta; class Magnoliopsida; order Asparagales; family Orchidaceae; genus Cymbidium; species Cymbidium sinense. The sequence continues at coordinate 78,962,793 of CM038228.1, read as the reverse complement.
ATTTCTAATTACTTATTTTTTTTAAGTTTTTTTACAGTGCAGGTTTATTTTTGCAGGTCTTGGAGTCTTGCAATCTCTTTTGTTATTGTCTGGATTTTTTTTCTCAAACTTGATTCAGTGTTGTTGTTGCTTCAGGTTTTTTAAATTTTTTTCAATGATTGTACTTGTTCTTAGTTGGGGAATTGTATATTTTTGAATTAGCATTGTGAATAACTGCTACATTGTCAATTAATGCAAATATTTGAAATTCTACAGAGTTGTTGATTTTTAAATTTATGTTAATTGATGCTAGCTTTTAACTCATATGTATTTTCAGTCTCACTATGTTAATGGACTCTTTATTGGTCTCACTATATATTTTCGATTTTTTTAAAATCGAACCGAAAATCCAAGATTTTTTTCGGATTGGATTGGTTCGGATTATATTAAATATTATATGGATCGGACTTTCGGATTCTATATTCCAAACCGAACGGATTAACAAATTAGAGAACCGATCTGTCCAATTTGACCGAATGCACACCCCTAGTTCTAATTGATCTAAATCTAATCCAAAATTTGATTTGATTTTCGAGCTAAACTAACAGCCTTCAAAACAACAACTGGGAGGTTTCGTCAATAGGAAAATTTTTAACTTTGTGGAGTTAAAGTAACCCAATTAAATCTAGGGTTACAAAGAAAGGCTCTCATATTAAATGATATAAGATCTAGGTCATAGGAGAGGAGGGTTGTTGGCTACTTGAAGAAAGAGGAGAGGCTAGCTGCTAGGGCTAGGGAGAAAAGGAAAAGTGGGAAGAAAATAAGATTGAGATTAAAAAAAATAACTCAATAACTTAAGCTAGATGATTCAAATGCTAGAAAGATACATGACCACCACAAATAATATTGGGATACAAATTTACCGCCCAATATTGAAGAATATAAAAAAATTCCGATCAAAGAACCCTAGATATGATTCTCCAAATACAAACATAAGCAAAAGTTCCCAAACAACTCCCTAACAACAATACTTATACTCATAACATAAAACCCTAAACAAAATAAAATAAAAAAGATACAAATGCCTTTTATCAAATAACTAAAGCATAATAATAAGCAAATATAAATGGGTGACCCACACTTGAGCCAACTATGAAGGGAAATGTCTTGGACCGACTTGGTCTTGGGTCCCAGGCACTCCTGTGTTAGAGAGCTTAATGTCACGGAATTATAATAAGAGAGATTAGCCATGCTCTCTTAGCCATACATAAGGAGGAAAGCTTCTAGAGAATTATAGAAAGATGGGGAATAACCTTGAGAACTCTAGAAGGTTCCACCATATTCCAGAAGGCTTTGGAAAAGGAATGCTTCAGGAGAACTCTAGAATGATATGGAATACTCTAGAACCCTTGTACATGCTAGAGTGGCATGAAAAGATCTAGAACCATGTACATATTATTGTATTCTAGAATATTCTTTTCTAGATTGTTCAGGGATAGGGGAGGGGTATAAATAGATGTCCTCACCCTCATTTGGAACCATCAAAGATTCCCGCAATCTTGTATTGTAAAGTTCATTTACATAGTGAAGTGCTTTCCTTACTTCTAACCTCTCCTCTCTAAAAGAGTTTTGAGCATTCTAGTCCTGCGTTGGGAGGGTTAGACTGACTTAGCATCGAGGAAGGAGTGCTAAGGCCGCACGGGCGACTTGGGAAAAGCTTTTCCGTGACATTAAGCTTTCAACTAAGAGGTCTTGGGTTCAAAGCTTACATGTGTTATATATATGAATTTGTCTTTAAATTGGCTCAAATGTCCCCAAAAGAATAAATAAATAAATAAAATAAAGCCAATATTTCAAAATATATAAAAGATCTCACTATAATATATTTTGCAAATATTTTTTGTTGCACATTTATATTCAATAAGCTATTTAATAAGTTTATTATTCAAATAGTAGACTGTAACCAAAAAATAAATATGCATATAAATTAGAAATCAACAACATGAAAATCTAAACACCTTATTAATTGAATTTAAGCATATTCCTTGAAACAGTAATCTTCATTATTTTATTTTCATTTTTGAATCTACCAAAAAAAAATGTATATTACGTACAATTATTGAACACTAGTAATACCTTCATGAAAATCTATATATGGGATAAAATCATATGGTAGAAAAAGCTTAATATCATATTCATCAATTAAGTTACTAAACAGATGGTCAATATTTACTAAAATCAAAACCATAAATTAAGTGGGCTTTTAGATGAATGACTAGATCAAGAAAAAATGGCCGAAATAACTGGATAATAAAAATTTAATTTGCAAAGGAAAATAGTTGAAAATTTTGGAGTTTTAGAAGAGACAAGACAAAGCTACTTATTTAGTAAACTTATCCTGAAGTTAAAATGCCTTATGTAGAACAATAAGGGAGCAAAATCAAATTAGAACAGCAAAACCAGTTAAAAGTGCTTAATAAGCATATTGTTCAAATAGAAGCTATAATAACATCGAAATTATTTAAAATTATAAAATTATAAATATACAATGTCAAAAATCTATACACTAGCGAAATGGTTAAGATTTTCTAAGATATAAAATGAATGAATGGAATAGATTCTTCTGGGCCAAGTCCTTAAGCACCTTTCTAATAGTAGCATATATATATTTATGAGTTCCGTACAAGGTAATATGGGATAACATCAGTTTTGAATATCTCATACTCTCCAGCAACTGATGACAAGGCAATAAGGATTTGAAAGTAGAGAAAGAACTAATTAAGAGTTGACTACTTGACTTCACTACCAAATGAGAAAAAAATGTAGCAAACACAATATGACCATTAATAAAAAATGAATATATAATTATGGATCATACATGGCATTCACTAACATCTACATAAAGATGCAAAAACATAAAACATGTGTAAGGAATTCTATAGAATGTTGTGAAGTGGAGAAAAATAACAAGAGTTATGTTTGCATTGCATTCATATATGACAGTTTAACTTCAGAAAATAACCATAACTAACATGAGAAAAATGTTGCATACCACTGTAGGGGCCATGGGAATTAAAGACCACCAACGCAAGTTCCGGATTTGCCCCAGAAAGTTTCTACAAATTTAAAATAAAAAATTAACAATAAACATTGGCAATGCAAATAATGTTAAAGGGTGGGTAAAATTATGAAGTAAACCTAAATAAAAGGTAGTGTTAAAACGTGTCATTATGGCGTAAAACTTATTAGAATCAGTGGGGAAATAAAACCATTCAGAAGGCTGAAGGCTTTCTTATCTGCAACTACTCAATACGACTCAATAAAAATACGGTCAGGAACAGAATATGTATTATATTTAACCACTGTTAATTGTTTTCTAGAAAGAACTGATCAAAAGATAAGTTCAGCATTTGATTTGATGAACTTACAATTTATAAATTCAGATCTATACACTTTTGTAAGCATAAAAGTTATTCTCTTACTATAAGATTAATTTTGCAATTCTAACTGCATATATGACAAATCAAACTCTTCATTGATAAAGGTAAAACTGGGTTCAAACATCTCAAAAATTTGCATGGAACCTAGAAAAATTTAATCTCAAACCTAACAAGCCATTGGTTACACTCAAAGTATCCAACTTGGGAGATAATTCAAGTGACGAAATCTTATGAATCATAATCAGGATTTGTAATGTTCATGTTTCAAAATCTATTAAAGATCATGAAGGTCAAGCTAACCAAGTCGTGCCATGCTCAATATTGTCCAAACAATTTAAAAATAAAAAGACGTATGATTTACCACTAATGGTATCAGATTAGTCAATCAAGTCAACATCAGAAATGATTAAATACATTACGTCATATGGATTGTGATTGTTTGATTCTTAAAAATCCTATTACAGGAGATCTGTAATTTTTATTGCCAATTAGGTCATTTTACGGTCAATCAGCATGGCCAAGAGATAAGCTCTTGACTAATACATATCATTTCAACCATGACCAAAGTTGGCAATTAACTTCACAGGTTAAGGTTAGCTGATGAAATCTGATTATCTAGTTATGATCAACACTGCATCTTTAAAATTTCTTATAAAGATCAAAATTAAACAAACTTTATCATGGCACGTTTGCTCGTTTGCTGCCATCAAGGCAACTTCACGGATTGAGAGTTCCCTTAGCAGAATACATCCACCAGCATATCAACTATAATCAATAGCAAGCTTATGATTCTATACAATTTCAAGTTATATAAATACAGTGAATTCAATTTGTATTTGGTTAATAATAAACTGACAAAATAACTTCTAAAATTTACTCCCTTAAACCTGAAGTAGCACCAATAATGCTTCTAATAGAATGGTAAAGACCAAAAAATTATATATATATTAAATTGTTATTAGAATGTAATAAATGAAATAATAAAATACCTCTATTATTTGAATTAGGCATACAAACAGTTAATGGCATCCATTGGATATTAAGATAAGCAACATTTTGCAACAATCTAAGATGGATAGGAGACGGACACAGCTTGACAGATAGAGCAAGAGAAAAGAGCGAATGAGGGGTGAATAGAGACTGTAAGATGGATAAAGGGAGTAAGCATAAAAAAAAGAACAAAAAAAAGACATAAGTAAGCAAGGGGTAAACGTGGGAAATTGTGTGATTGAGCAAGCAAGTGCAAAGAAGAGGCAAACATGCGAGCCAAATTGAGGCATCAACCAGCCAAAGGTGCCATGGCTTTGGGCAGTGTTGTGTACAACAATGTGATTTGTGTTAATTCAAAAAAAAAGGACTAAGAATTATTTTCTTCTTTTCGTTCATCTTTATTTTCAAGTAAGATCTAAACCCTAATTCAGTTGTTTATCAAATTTCTTTTAATCAATCACAAACTTGAAATATAGTTTTATTTCTGAAGTAATTTGGTTTTGGTGGGAAGAAGAGTAAACCAGGGGAAAAAATAAAGTTTGGAAGAAACGATAAGAGTTCTAAAGTAATTTAGATATTTTAATTTTAAAAATTATAGATTTAAGAAAAATCAAAAAAAGTTAACATAAATATATTCTATTTGGTTGATGATGAATGTAAGAAAGTAATTAGAACATTTTACATCTAATTGTATGTATAATATATAGCCATTAAATAAAGTAGCTAATTGAGAATAATTCAACATTAAGATGGAGGCTTGGTTTTCCCAAAAAGCTAAGGTGGTAATCATATGCCTATTTTATAATGATTATACCTTTCTTCTAAACGAAATGTAATACCCAATTTTTTATAAGGTACAATTTCAAAATACCCCAAATAAATTATACCTAAAATTTTAACTTTCACAAAAATTTTCAAAAATCATTTCATTGCAATCTACCATCCAAAACGATCATTTTGGATATATAGAACTATATGCTAATTCTTGAAGATGAGAAAGATAGGGAATTAGCTTGGTTTATGAAATATTCCCTAAAATTTTAATTTAATTTACTGTTTACGTTTTCTATTCATCATCACTGTAGCATTAGCGGAAATCCAAATTTTCCACTAAAAATCACAATGCAAGGAATGGCTATGATCGCTTTAAGTATATTAAGTAATTTACTTAATAAGAATATAATTACTTATTTATAAATAGTAAATCATTTTATTTCCTATATGCTTTGCTGGCAAATCGAGAATAGGGAGGATGTCCGGGAAACAAATAAGAAGTTTGGGAAATCTTGGAGAGAAAGAAGAAGAGAAGGGTAGGAAGAAGAAGAAAGAGAAGGAAAGAAATAAGAGAGAAAAGAAGAGGGGAGAAAAAGAAATTAGGTGAAGTAAGATTTAAATGTGAATTTTTAGAAACTCTTTTAATTGATCAATTTTAATCGGGTTATAGATTATACGTTTTTATGAGGAGAAGTCACATCAAAATTGTTCGTGTTAGAAGGAACTTTCAAACAGCTCATTTAATGAGGATAAATCATTAGTTGGGTAAGATTTGTAATTCTAATATTGATATTAAATTTATTTCTTACACTGTTATTTATATATGACATAAATTTTATAATATTGTTAACTCTTCATATTGTAAATTGTGCAGGTTGTAGAATTTCAATCAAGTGCAAAATACATAACAATCATTGTTATTATAGCATTTTAATTATAAATTGATTATGTACTATTTATTGGGATCTTCACAGATTCAAGTATGTTTGTAACATTGCAAATTAGTTTAACTCATATATGTTGTTTTTAAAGGTGCAGTAAATATTTAATGCTTAATGATTATTGCATTTATCAAAATATGCATAGTTGAGAAATATCATGAGATAAGAATCAGGTTGGCAATATGATATGATGTTACCTGCATAAGTTTAGGACAAAAGGATCCCCACTGAGGCACAAGAGTCCTCAAATGATATAAAGTAAAACAAAAAGTCCTCAAATGATATAAAATGGGGTAAAATGATTGCCTATCAAGACAAAAGGGTCTTTTATATAGTTTTTGAGTTAGTTTATGTAGTCAATGACCTTGATACTATACATGATAAATTTCAAAGATAAATTTTAACATACATGTTATACCTGCAAGCATGCAAATTATGTTTCTTTCAAAGTATTAAAAAGTAAAGTTTAGAATTTCCAATTGTAAATTTTTGTTGATGATGTACTGTTTTACAAATTCTTGATCAGCATATATATTGATTTCAATCTATATTAGCTTTGCTTATCTCGCTGAATCTTGTAACTTATTAAATGAATATATGTATTTTTACAAGAAAAGGAATGGATAAATTGGAGAAGTAAATTTTTGCCCCTTTTTTTGAAAGTTTTTGTAGGGGAAGTCAATATAAATAAGTTTTGAAGTTTAAATAAATATTAAGTTTACTATTTCAAATTTGATGTTTGGATGCTCTGTAGTATAGCATTAGAAGTTTCCATTTACATTGCTTCCGCTTACAATGAATATTGATTAGCTTTAGTAAATTATTCTTATAAAAATATTTTTGTAATCTTTTTGGGTGAATTTAGATGACTGGGAGGATCTCTTACTTTATTCTGTGAAAAGTAAAGATTTTTAGAATAGACGTTAGAGAAACATTCAATTGACTAAATCTACCCTCTCTGTTATATCCTGAGCCTGATTTAATCAGTTGTAGGATGTCGTAGCGGGGCATGACACGAAATACATCAAAATACCTGCTCATTTTAATTGTTATTTCAAATTTCAAAAATGATCATTTATCTCTATCATTGCAAACATTTCCCAATGTTCAAATCAAAGATCTATGACTACTGCTTAAATTGTACAATATAATGCTTCCTTATCAATAAATATTGTGTGCTAATGTGAACAAAAATGAAACAATATATATAGATATAATTGCATATCTATGTTGAAAGATTGATTCACCTCCTTATAGTAAAAACTAGAAACGTTTTGTACCTACACACCAAGATTTAAATGTCATCCCTTGCTTTGGTGATAGGGTAGGTTTTGAAAAAATTATTTATATTGACAAACCTTAGATGGTATCATTAGATGATGCCTCTATGACAATTATATTATACAACAAGACAAGATATGATATGAAATTTTTTTATTCAAGATATTAATGAACAATAAATGTTCTATTTATATTTTTCATTCTCACCTCTAAGAAGCACAGATGTTTTAAGATTTTATACAAATTCACTCATGATAACTAACATATATCTTGTTTTTCTATTTCTTTATGCTTTAGTTTAGAATTATGATATCCCCAATAAGTTATGTTTTATAATACACTTGTCACTTAAAAAATTGAGAAGAAAGTATTAATTTGATTGACCGAGTGATAGGAGTTAATTTGTTTATAGCAAATGTGGATCGACTAGGGATATGTACTTAAACTTTGCAAATATAATAAAAATGATATTATATCTTGTTGTCATTTAAAGAATGATAATATTTTATAAAAAAAGTGGCTCTTTTGATGTCAATAAAAAAATTTTATAACTGCTTTGAAAATTTTTAATACATATAGAAAGCATTTAAATTTTATTCGACCTTCCTTTTCCCTCCTTGATATTCTTAATTCCCTAACCAAGTCATGAGAAAATTGCTACCATAAGGAGGTTAGCTACATTAAGTGCAATTAATGATAATAATAGCACTATTAAAATGATCAATGAAAATTTCATAAGAGATTTAGGAAGTTAAAATAGATATTATGTTAACTCCAATTAAGTAAAATTGTCATTTACATCTCAAGCCTATGGATTCCTATGGTTGGTAATAGATGGAAATACACTTGAAGATGGCATACAAGCAAATGTTAATGTTAGCACTAACACAATTACTCAAATGATAGAAGCAATAACAACAATGATTCAGGATTTGTGGTCTCAACTTGATAGAAGTAATATCATAACAATGGATAAATATTTAAAGCAATTCCAAAAATTGAATATATGAAGTGTAATTTTAGTTGTATATCTAAAATTAAGGTTTTCGTTTTTTATACATCTTAACCAAAAATTTCAATGTATTTCCAAAAATGTCATATGACGACATTCTTATTAAGGTTTTCATTTGAGTGGATCTAAAACTAAATATATGAAGTGTAATTTTAGTTGTAGAAGTTTTTGTGGTGATGTTATGGCAAAAACAAGTCATTAAAAGAGTGAAATATCTAGGCTCTATTGTTCAAAATGATGGTGAAATAGATGGAGATGTTAGTAGAATTCAAGTTGGATGGTTGAAGTGGAGGAATGTGTCTGGCCTATTGTGTGATAGAAAAGTACCGCTTAAAATTAAGGGAAAATTTTATAAGATAGTGGTAAGACTTACAATGATTTATGTTGCAAAATGTTGGGCAATAAAACAGAAGCATAAGACTAAGTTAAGTGTTGCATAAATGAGGATGCTCAAGTGGATGAGCGGCTTTACTCCTAGAGATAAAATGCGAAATGAGTATATTCAGGACATAGTTGGAGTAGCTCCAGTGGAGGATAAGATTAGAGAGTGTCGCCTAAGATGGTTTGGCAAGATAAAGTTTGGCCTACGTTAGGAGAGATGTATTAGATTGGTTAAAAAGACTTGGTTAAGATGTATAAAAAATGACCTTAATTTACTAGAATTAAATGAGAATTTGACACATAATAGGACACAATGGAGAAGAAGGATTCATGTAGCCAACCCCACATAATGAGATAAAGGCTTGTTGTTGTTGTTGTTGTTGTTGTTGTTGTTGTTGTTGTTATTCAATAAACATAATTCTTTCTTATAAATATTTATCAAGTAATAAGTAAGAATTTTAAAACATTACCTAGTTGGTATATCACAGTTTTAGTCTGCAATAGCTTAAAGGAATAGAGAAATAATATCTATGCTAGTTATCATTAGCGAATCTATCCAAAGTTATCGAATATTTGCATTTCTTTCAAAGGTGAGAATGGAAAAAGTAAATAGAACATTCTATTGCATATTAATAGTTTGGATAGGGAAATGAAAATATTATATCTTATCTAATTTTATTATACAATCTTCATTGGAGTATGATCCAATTGTATCATTTAAGGTACTTCTATATTAATGTCTTTTTGTTCAAACCTATTCCAACAACAAAGTGAGCGAAAGCAATTTAATCTCTACGCGCTAGTATAAAACATCCCCGACTAATAACATAAGGGGATAAGCTCAACTTTCAGCATATACATTCATTCCCAAACACATTATGTCATTTGCGTTCACATCAACATACAAGATCTACTGATGATGAAACATTATATTGTACAATCTAAATAGTTCGAATGCAATATGAAGCAAAGTATTCATGTCAACATGAGAAAATATTTGTAGTTGTAGAGATAAATTATCATTTATGAAGTTTAAAATAACAATTAAAATGAACATATATCAATAACATATGATCATCTACTTCAACTTTTTAGGGGAACCAACTTGTTAACTTCAATGTTGACTTATTCTTAATCAATTCCATCTTATATTTACTTCACATTATGTGCTCATTACATATATGATGGTAAAGCTAGTATGCAAGTCTCCTTTTCTATCCTTCAACATTTTCATAAAGACCTATGTATTGGGGCATAATTTTTTAGTTTTACTTAAATTAGACACACCGTTCATTGAATTGTCTTCAATAAATACATATCCTCCATCTTCTAATTTCATTTATAAGGGGTGTGCATAATTTGGTCAAAATCAAAATATTGAATCAAACCTATCTTTTTTCGTTGATTTTTTGTTTGGTTTCTGAAATAATCATTTGGTTCTTGGTTTAAGCTTTTATTATCTAATTTTTTATTTTTAAATTTGTTTTTTATCTAAAAAAATAGTCAATTTGAAACTTGAATTTGTAAACTTCAAAACTCAAAAGCAGCAAATTGGTTGTTCTATAGAAGAGTTGGATTGATTTATTTAATTATATCTGTTTCTTAGATTCACAAATTTCGAGACTTCAAATTGTGACTTTTCTCTTTTATGTATCTCCTATTCAGTTTAAAATTCAAAGTGATGATAGAGGTTTGGTTGATAATGGATTATTGATAACACTCATTCGAAGGTGCAAGTTCGTTAATTGCTATTCCTAATCCTAATTGTGAACCACATCGCATATTCCATTTTAGTGCAAGTCACTAGCCTAAGAAACCGTATAATTGGGTAGTATTAGATTGAAGCTTTGTTGGTAAATGCTTCACCCAACTCTAAATACTTTAGTAATCACATTCTCTAAGTTTGAATGCTAAAGCTTTGTTGCCAACAACAAGCTTCTCCGCTTCCTCTTTTGATAAACCGACATAAATTAAAGTATTTTTAGATCATTTATTGGCTCTTTTGGATCATTACCTTTAAGATTATCTCATTTAGCATTACTTTTTTGTTTGAGTTTCAACTTCTAGTGCATAAGTTGAAGTTTGAGATGCATCCCTAATTGCCACTAGTTTTTTTAAATGAATGCCTAGTTTTTGAGATTTTTTTTTAAAATCCAATTTCACTTTTATTTTTTATGAGTTTCTGTTTACCTTTTTTACTCTTTGTTGTCAATATATACAATTTGGTTTTCACTTTTAGAAATCTTCCTTACTGCCAATATTTGAAGGAATTAACATGATTTAAACTTTATTTATTGGTATCATTCATCATCAATTTTCTTAGTTGTTGTGCCTATTTAATTGAGTTCTGATTCACATTTTTTTATATTTGTTGATGTGTTACAGATGCTTCATAAAGCTTTAAATATAATCTAATTTTGCTTAAACCAAATTAAGTTTTAAATCGTTTATAGAAAGTTTTGTCAGTTTAGTTTTACAGATTCCGGATTCAAAACCATTTGGTTTGATAAATCTGTCAACCAATTCATTTAAGTTGATTGATTGCACACCTTTACCATTTGCCGGCTTTTTTTTAGCATCATATTTTTTTTTTGACTATCTTGTACAACTCTTAATTCCCCATGAATTCATCAAATTTTATCAATGGCTTCATCTGATAGATATGTACAAATCACTTTTCTTTCATTCATTTTTTCCAATATTAAGGTGTTCCACAATTTCTTTCACAAAGTACTTCATACAATGTTATTCAAATACTTGATTGAAAATTATTTTTATAAGCAAGTTTCATTGATATCATATGTGATTCCTAACCTCCATCAAAGTCAATAACATATGGTTTGAGTGGATTTTTAGATTGCTCATCGATTTGAGGGTGGAACATTGTATTAAATGTGAAGCTAATATTTAAAGCTTATTGAACTTTCTTTATATTTTAGATGCAAATAAGTCATCTTTATTTTAAACTATAATTTTTTGTAGTCACATAATTTTACAATCCCATTCACATATAACTTTGCTAACTTTTCAATAGAATCAATTTGCCTAGTATGTAGAAAATGTGCAGACTTAATTAATCTATCAGTACTAGCTCATATAAGATGATGACTTTTCTGTGATCTTTGCCATCTAACCACAAATATTTATACTTTCATTTCATTCTATTTTGGAATATGTAAGGTTTGTAACAATCCACTCAATTTTTTATGCTTAACTTTTTTGTTATATTTCATTTAGGCCCTGACTACTAAAATAAACTTTTACCTTTTTCGTGAATCCTATTATTATTATTTTTTTTTTTTGGATGAATGGTATGATAGTAGTAATGTGCTTCATAGAGAATTTTTTTTTCCTTAGGTTAAAGGTGTCAATTTGGGTTCACGGGTTAGGTTCAAGTCAAACTCAAAATTGGCCCTAACCCAAAACTGCTTGACCCGAACCTGACCCGATTAACTCGTTTAGAAATATATTTCAAGCCAAGATCAAGTCAAATTCAAGTTCGTGGATCAAAATTGGTTAATCTTGGGTTGGCGAGTCAAAATTGGGTCAAATTTGAGATAACAGGTTAACCCGAACCTGACCCAAAAAAATTATGGGTCAGATACTTCAACTCAATCGTGATTTGAAAATTAATCGGGCCAATCAAAACCCATTTTTTTTAGTTGAGTTCCTGTTGGATTGTCGAATCAAATCAATTATTGATACCATTATCTTATGCTATTAATATCTGGAACCCAAACTTTATCTTAACATTCCATTCTTATTAACTTGTACTCTTCCATATGGTTTGCTTTAACCAAATTTATGATCTTTTGAAACTTAGCATCTAGTGACAATGCAATTGTTTTTCTTATTTTTATGGCATAATGTATTGTCATTTGATTCAGTTATGATTCAATTAGATTAAACTCTTATTAGTAAGTTTAATCACTGATGATTGAAACCGATGCACATCATCTGTCAACTATTTGTGTAGGTTAATCAATTAGTTTGCCTTGCACAACATATTTTCTCTTAAAGCATCTACAACCCATGTTTAAAATTGCATTATTAAAGGCTAGCCTCATCACAATTTTGTAAAGAAGAAAAAATGCTATAAGGCATACATCTCACCTTGCCCAAATAAAGTGTATGCCTCAATAGGGCAGAGGTGTGCCTTTGCACAATATTGAAGGGGTGCTAACCTCAAAAACAAAGATTTAAATAATCTAAAATTTTTAATTTGTAAATTTAATATATAACATAAATTATATTTGCTATTTCTATGCGTATAAACCTAAAACAAATTGAACTGAGAACTGATGCACCTCCTTGACTTCTAATCACACACCACATTTATAGCTTTTAGAAATTAGAATTCTTTAAATTACAACAAGCTCTATATATAGTATCAAAATATTTTCCAGCTAACTTTTAATATTTTTAATGCAATTAAATTTGAAGTAATTGAAAATAGAATAATCTATTTAGTTATTTTAAAATTTTAAATTTTATTGATTAGGGAAGAAGATGGTTTGGATTAAAGATGAAGAGAAACTTCATGAGGATGTTAATAGATTTGAGGATTTGGGAGTAGAGAAAATAATTAATTATAATAATAATTTTAATGAAGAACTTCTCAGCGATGTGGATGGGAGAGATTTTTGAATTCATAAATTATAATCTTGGTGATATAAGTTATATGTTTATATTGAGTTCAAAGTGGAAGAAATTTGTTTTTATATTCATATTTTGACTTGTTTTGATCTTATTTTTATATTAGCATATTACTAATTTTTTATATTTTAATTAATTTAAAGGTTTAATTTTAAGACTTGCACCACAAAATACCTCAAGGTTGCCTCACCTCACGGAAATAAATACTTTAGCATCATCTTTTTCGGTTGGTATTATATGCAGTCAAAGGATAATTCTTTTCATGATCCTTTAATTGTTTAGAAGCATAGGCAATTGCTCAATCATTCTACATCAAAACACATCTTAAACATATTAACAATGCATTATCATCAAATTAAAACCTTTCAATACCAAATGAATAGTCAACATTGGAGCATCAAATAAAATTTTGATTTATGAAAAGCTTTTTTACATTGATTGGTTTATTCAAATTTCTAAGTTTACTTTGATAAAGATATTACAATCTTTGGAAAAACCCTCTACAAATCTCTTATAATGACTAACAAGGCCAAGGAAATTTCTTACTTTGTATTGGTGATCCATATTGACCAATATGTTATAGATTAAATTTTATATTAATCTATACAAATACTTTCAACACTAGTCACTTGTTCTAGAAAAGCAATACTCTTCAACTAGAATTTACATTTGAAAAGTTTTGCATATAACTTGTTTTCTTTGAGCATCTCCAATACATGTAAATGATTGACATGGATGACCTCCCTATCTAAATAAAGAAGAATATCATCTATAAATACTCATAAACATATCTTGGAATGGTTTAAAAAAATTATTCATATGATCCATAACCAATAGTGGAGCATTTATCAATCTGAAAAACATCATTACAAATTCATAATGGTTATATCTTATTTTGAATACTGTTTTAGCTATATCATCATCTTGCATTTACAATTTATGGTAATGCAATCATAAATTAATTTTAGAGAACATTGAAACTCGATCAAGTTGATCAAATAAATCATCAATTCTTAGCAACAAATATTTTTTTATTATGAGCAAGTTCAATCCTCTACTATCAATACACATTCAAACACTTTCGTCCTTTAAAGAGTATTGGAACACACCATGATGATGTATTAGGTCTAAGAAACCTTTCTCCTACAATTTTTATAGTTGATTCTTCAAATTCTACAATTTTTTTTACCAAGCGATGTGATGATTTTACCATAGGTTCTGAGCTTGGTAATATATCAGCTATTAAATAAATCTCTTAGATTGGGGGTCTTACAAGTAAATCATCCAAATAATTATTATATCACTCAGTTCCTTCACACTTTGTTGTATTTTTAATTTGTGCTAAAAAGTCTTGATGATCGCTTTTCAACAATTTACAACAACAACAACAAGAAGCCATTATCCCACTATGTGGGGTCGGCTACATGAATCTTTTGTCTCCATTGTTTCCTATTATGTGTCAAATTCTCATTTAATTCAAGTATACTAAGGACATTTTTTATACATCTTAACCAAGTCTTTTTAGGTCTACCTCTGTCTTTCTTAACATAAAACAAAACTAATGCATCAACTCATAACTCATCGGTGACCTTATGTGGCCAAACCATCTAAGGCAACTCTCTATAATCTTGTCTACCACTAGAGCTACTCCAACTTTTTCTCGAACATACTCATTTTGCATTTTATCTCTAAGAGTGAAGCTACTCATCCACCTGAGCATCTTCATCTCTGCAACACTTAACTTAGACTTTTGCTTCTCTTTTATTGCCCAACATTTTGCAACAAAAATCATTGCAAGTCTTACAACCATCTTATAAAATTTTCCCTTAAATCTAAGTAGTACTTTTAATCACACAATAGGCTAGATGCATTCCTCCACTTCAACCATCCAACTTGAATTCTACTAATAACATCTTCATCTATTTCACCATCATTTTGAACAATAGAGCCAAAATATTTGAATCGCTCACTCTTTTTCATGACTTGGTCACCTAATATCACAACACCACCACTAGAATTTCTATAACTAAAATTACGATCCATATATTTAGTTTTAGATCTACTAAAATGAAAACCTTTAGACTCTAAGGTTGACCTCCATAATTCAAGTTTCTCTTGGACTCGCTCTCTAGTCTTATCAAAAAGAAGAATGCATCTACAAAAAGCATACAACAAGGTACATCTTCCTATAAATTCTTAGTAAGAACATCCATAACTAAAGCAAAAGGATAAGGGCTTAAAGTTGATCCTTGATGTAATCCAACTAAAATAAAAAAATATTTTGTCAATCCTCCTTGTGTTTGGACACAAGTAACAGCTCTAATATACATATCCTTAATAATTAGGATATAACTAATATTAACTCCTTTCTTTTCTAGAACTCTCCAAAGAACATCTCTTGAAACTTTATCATAAGCTCTCTGAATCAACAAATATCATATGTAGATCCTCTTTACTTTCTCTATACTTCTCATCAAACCTCTCAAAAATGTATAGCATCTATAGCAGGATCTACTTGGCATGAAACCAAACTGATTTTGTGAAACTTTTGTATCACATCAACCTATGCTCAACTACTCTCTCCCATGATTTTAATGTATGACACATTAACAAAATTCCTTTATAATTTACACACTTTTGTGCATCACATTTATTCTTAAATATAGGAACCAACAAACTCTTTCTCCACCCATCTGACATCTTTTATCTTTAAAATAACATTAAAAAGATTTGTAAGCCAAGAAATTCCTTGATCTCCTAATATCTTCACACTTCTATTGGAATATCGTTATGTCCTACTATTTTTCCACACTTCATTTTCTTTAAATACTCCAACTTCAAATATTAATACGATGATAAAAACAAAATTCTCTATTCTTATTTAGGGTATTAAAGTTGCTAAAATCAATCGTATTTTTAGATCATTCATTGAAAAGTTTATCAAAATACATCATCCATCTATTTTCATTATCTTTTTCAAAGAAAAGCACTTTATGATTTTTATCCTTAATACACCTCACCTGAACTAGATCTTTACTTCTCATATCTCTTTGTTGGCTAACTTATACATACATCTTTCACCTTTCTTTGGTATAAAATCTATTATATAAATTACTAAAAGTTAAATTTTTACATCATATATTATTTTCTTAAAATCTCTATGGGTCACTTTATGTTTTTCTCAATTCTCCGAGTTTTTACATCTACACCAAATTTTATAACAATATTTCTTATTTCTTATCTTTTCTAAAGTTTTGACTTCACCACTAACTATTTTTTATTAAAGCTTTTCCTTGATTCTCCAAGATATTTTTTTACAACTTAATTTCACTTTTTTTTTCACATAATATTAACTTCCTTATGAACATCCAAAATTTTAAGCTCTTGCAGCTTGCTCATAAAAATATTTTTATTAGTGTTCTTTAAATTCCCTCATCTAATCCTAAGATAATAATTTGATTTATTTTTTATCTTCCAATCATTCATCTTAAAATCTAAAACTAACGATGCCGACTTAAACTTTCACTGAACATCTACAATCTTACAATCTAAACGATCTATTTTTCTAAAAATAATCAATCTATGTTTTAGATCAATTTTATAAGTAATAATATGCTCATCTCTTTTCTTAAATAAAGTATTAGCAACTACAAAATCATATATTAAAATAAAATCTAATATAATCCTACATTCTTCATTAGTCACTCCAAGTTCATAGCCATCATGAACACTTTTAAAATCTTATATCACTCTACAAATATGTCCATTTAAATCTCCTCCAATAAACACATTTTCTTCAAGAGGTATATTTTGTATTAATCCCTCTTAAGACATTCCAAAATATTTCTTTTGAGCCTACATCCAAACCTACTTAAGGAGCATAAACACTTATAACATTGATAATCTTAGTATCAACAATAATCTTTAAAGCTATAATTCTATCTCTAATCCTATTAATATTTATAATATTATCCTTTAAACTTTTATCTATAATCACACTTATACTATTTCTAATTCGACTTCTACCTGAATACCAAAGTTTAAAACCTAAACTATCGATCTTCTTGGTCTTCTTCCCAACCCATTTAATTTCTTGAATACATAAAATATTTATCTTCCTATGAACCATAATATCTATTAATTTCATTAATTTACCTAAAAAGTACATATATTCCAAATTCCTAACCTAATTCTAGTTTCATGGAATAACTTCTTTGGCCGCATTCATCCATAATGTGAGAACCCTTGCTTATTTAACACTGTACCTGAACGCCAATGCAACGTCCCTTGCACACTTTTCACTATATTCACATAGCCGCTTCGGACACCCTAACATTAACAATATTTTAAAGGATTCCATTTCGGTGTTTTTTATCGACATCGATCGCTATCGCAACCCTCCACTTTTTACATCCGAGATTTGGGAGCCGGCAAAGATAGTGTTAACTATATATATGTTACAAAAAAATAATGGTGTATTCTTTTTAAATTAAATTTTATGGATTAATGGCTCTTTGGATGTATATGATGTGTTGGTAAAAGAATTTTTAAAATTTTTTATTGCATATAGAAATCAATTAAACTCCAACTGACTATATGTTCTTGGTATTTCAAGATCTCAAGTCAAATCATGACAAACATAATAGAATTTACTAACACTTTTAGCCTCTATGAAAAAAGATGTCCTAGCAATGGTTCAGATACCATAGCCGGATAGAACATGTTCTACAATATCAACAATCAATCAAAAGCTTGAGAGTAAATTTAGCACATTAATACCATTAACAGTCTAGTTTTATTTCAGATGAATTCCTAATTCCCGTCAGGAAAACAATGAAACACGCTATTATCATTAAAAAATATTACATATCAACTGCTTAATCTAATTTCAACTAATTGTCTCATTTAGGTTAAGAAATCCACAAAATTAGAGAACAATTCAAATCACTTCATAACATTAAATCCAGTTTTACTGATTTGAACATTAGAATATTATTCTATGCTGCAGCGTACCTGTCCATTCAGTTCATTTCCACAAAAGCACCTGCAAGGCCATATCAACTTCGAATAACTCAAATAAATCCTTTCACACAAAACAGTAACTTCAAACGCATTACAGAAAAAAGTATGGAAAACCTTTAATTAATCATCCACAGTATATACACAAGCATAGTTGTAAAATGCTTTAATGTCAGGAATGTTATTAGTTTGATGATTAAACAACAATATAATTAATGTAAAAGGATGTATCCATATCACTATGCAAGTATGCCACACATGCATATGTAGATTCAGTGGCATTCACTGATGTGAATAGAAAGACTAGGTAAAGTTGCATACCTGCAAATGCAAAATATTTACATATACAACAATGCAAAAATTAAAATAAGCAATCATGGGAAATGGCATATAAAAATAATAATATATTATGATTCTTATCTACATAACTGATGTCCCAACTTAATTAAATCTTCATATCAGCACAAGTTAATTAACCTGTGTTAATAACAGGTAAAACAAATCAAATGTTTGAAAGAACCTTTTTGTTGTAAAGAAGTTTATGTTACACAAGCAGAAACGGGGAAATACAGTAAGTTCAGCGAACTACAGATGCATCGCTACACAAATCAAAGCCAAAACGTCTCGATCGTCATATAAACTAATCAAAATAACCTCCAACCTCAAAACAAGTTTCGTCAATGCGTCCAGAATATCAAAATTGATTAAAATATACATTTCATATTATCGATGATGAAGACAAACCCGGCTTTAGATATCGAAGTCTTCGAAACCGAACGACTTCCATTCACGAAATTGATTGCACCAACGTAGTCAAAACATCAAATTTTATCAAACAAAATTGCCCACGATCAATTTGAATGAGTCTATGTAAGTGTTGAGCGAATCGATGCAAGATCACGTAATTTGAGCTGAAATCAACTCGATCGATGCTGAAATCAACTCGATCGATGCTGAAATCACTCAAATGATGTCATAAAAACAAATTCTTATACAAGATACACTATATTGATTATATTGATTAGGGTCATCATGTTCAGCAAAATTGGCATAAATTTCAAGGCGATTAGCTTAATCCCTGCCTAATCCCACTCAAATCCTACTACCACAAAGTCAACCCATGCCTCTCATGTCCCGTCCTGTCAAAAAAAGCTACCAATATCTCTCCCACGCAATACACCTTAATCCTCCTATTCGTCTCCCACATCTTTCATTCCCGCACAGCAAACCCATGGCTCCTCTCCAACTCTCTAGTAAGGCTCCATTTGTTTTGGATAAAATGGTTTAAAGTCCCGAAAATATTTGTTTTTTTGAAAGGGGCTAAAAGTTTCGAGATGGAACTAAAACTCGCTTCAAAACACACTATTCAAACAAAATTAAAATTAAAAGAAAAAAGAAAAGCTCTCCCAATGACCTAAAATTCATGTGGAATCCAATCCCTCACTCCCTCTCACTCGCTCAACTTCCACTCAGCAAATACAGACCATCTCTCGCTCTCCAATTGCGCAAACAGGATAAGGCCAGAGCCCGCCGAACTCCTACCCACCTTCCAGATCTCCCAGCTTCTCCCTCTTTCTCATCTCCGTCCAGAAACCCACATACGCCTCAGCTCGCGTGAAATCAAGCTCCAATCAGACATCCTGCTTCTTCTTGTCTCGCTTGAACAAACCTCATCGACACTAACTACCCGACTCCATCTCCTTTGGGCGCACGTGGCCTCACATACCCACTACTCACCAACCCGACCCTGCCTATCAAACCCGACCCTATCTACTCTACCTCTTCTTCCATTTCTCACTAAATAGAGAGATCTCTTCTTCCCAAAATCTCCCCTCGATCTCTCTCTAGCTTCATGTCTCCACTTTCTCTCTATAGAACCCAAATAGTCAAAAAGTGAAGCAAAGAGAGAAAAAGTTATTCCTCCTCTGCACCTTGAAATTCATGCACTTGCCTCAAAATTCATGCTACATCTCTCCTCAAAATCTATGCAAAGGTTAAAATGTCAAAAAAATTTAAGTATTCATGTATATTATTCCAACGTGGCAAGAAAAATACCTAACATTTTTTTTAAGTACCCGCACACGTTATTCCAATGTAGCGAAAAAATTTACAAATTAAGTACTCATGCGCGTTGTTTCAACGAAGTAAGAAAAACTGTGCATCTTGCTTGTGAAGGTATTTGAAGGCCTATGTATCACTTCTTATAAGGGCAATAGGTATGAAGACCCCCTGACCACAGTGTCGCAAGATATCGACCATACACACTTCTTATAAGCGAAGTCGAAAGGACTAACACTTCTGATACAGTCCCCTACGTGGGGAAGACGTCGGGAGGCTACCAAAATTCCGCCAAACCTTCACACTGACAGAGAATTCAAACTAGAGTGAAATAAATGAACTAAGCCTTAAATTAAATCTAAATTAAAAACTAAGCAATGCAAATATACTTTAAAGCCTATGCGTCACTTCTTATAAGCGTGGTGGGTTTGACGACTTTAGGTCGCAGTATCGTAAGACAATGACTATACATTTTCTTATAAGCGTGGTGAGAAGACCAAACACTCCTAGTGCAGGCCCCTAAGTGAAGACAATGTTGGGATGCTATCAAGATTTTGCCAAACCTTGGACTTATGTAAGATTCAAACAGGACTTGAAACTGAACTAACTAATGCCTAATTGAAACTTGAATTGGACCTAAACCAAATTAAGTGGATGTAAACAAGACTTGTAAGGAAATGCAATGGCTCATTATCGAGCATAAACATAAACCCATGGTAAATCTAAGTAACTTGTTGACATACATAAGTAGGGCTTCTCGTTGGACAAATAAATTATGCTCTGACTCATATTGAGTAAGTTGATAGGAATCAAAATTTAAATAAGATCCAAAAAGAAATTTAATAGATGAGCAAGCCTTCTTATTGAATCCATGTATTGCAACATCTCATTTCACAAAAACTGAGGAGAGCTCCAATTGAATATAAGATTGAAGCACATGAAACCTGCGATTTGTTCGAAAGTCTACCTTCGAACAAGAGTGAAACTCAAATGAGATACGTGAGAAATCCATAACAACCTAAGCAATGTTCTAATGAGTCTAAATGCACTTCCCCAAGGAATGCATGGATCTTGACTTCAAATTTAGAACTGAAGCACACTGAATTTGCAATTTATCAACATACATGAGCTAAGTCCTATTGAAGCTTGGGATTTCTAATGTTTTCACAATGAATCTACAATAAAGCCAAGTAGCTCACCAACGAATATACATGAGCTTTTAATGAACAATTGAGTTGTGTTATATACCATATCAATCGAATCGTGCATAACTAAAAAAAGGACTTGAGTAATACTTATGATGAACCTATAAGTTTGTCAATGATCATGAGTTAAGCTCTACTGCAACTTTATAAACTCAACAAGCAATGGACTAAATGCAAACAAGCGAGTATTAATCAAAATGACTGAACAAGAGCCAAAACGCTTAACGCCAATGGATCTGCAACATATGTACAACTAGACATAAGGCATCTTCAAATGAACACTTGCATACATTATGAAGCTTCCATTCGCTCAATTTCAAATGCATCATAATTTGTGCAAATGTAAGAAGGCATTGAACTCTTGCAAGCATTTTGGAGTAACCTATCATTCAACTCAAATGCTTCTAACTACATGTAAACATTTAATAAAATGAATTTAAAGCACCAATTGCAAGAATGTCGCATACGCTATCCAAGTGCTTCAAAGTTTATACAAGTCTCTAATGAAATGAAAGGCAATGTTTACATGTATTACAAAAGAATTCCTTTTTTGATCTTGTTACATCGAGAGGCATGCGAACACTACTGAAAATTAACCCATATGGGCTCCAACACTGTGTTGAAAGCCTAAGTCTTGTTCTGAGAATGATGTGCATGTTAAACCTGCATGCCTTGAAATACGTGTAAATAATTTACAAAATTGATAATCATTTTGAAAATATATACATCCTTCGCAAACTTAATTCTTACAAGCTAACATATATGTGCAAACTTCTAATGAGTTGTTTCACTTATATGGTGAAGTTGTAATCTCCACTTAGTCAATTCGATCTTCCTCCTTATAAGAACAAGAGTTGGCAAGATTGATTATAAGTTAAATGCTCAATCACTAAAAAAAAATTTTGACTTTTACATTTGCATACAACCATCAAAAGCTTTGATTAGAAAAATTCATATTCAAATATACAAACTCTATAATTCAAGATAATATATATGATTATAAATTATGACTATAGACCCAATCCTCTACTATCAGACAAACAAAGTTGATAAGATCTACCCTAATGTTGGTCATGTTGATTGAATACTTCAACCTGAGATGATGTTACTATCAAAAGCTGTTTAAGCTCTAAATTAATTTATCATGCAACCAAATTTCAATTAAATATAAATTTCAAAGTAAATGAAATTCAACATCAAATAATTTAAAATAAAAAATTCATTTAATCCACCTTCTTAAATCGTTTGTTGGAGATGACAAATTAAGAAGACTCTAACTTTCAAAGAAGTTAATGTCAAGTTAAGTGTACAATTATGTTTACTTTCAAACAATCTCACGCCAGTAACTTTTCGCCCATGATTTACCAATGCGCTATATAACGCTTTACAAAGTCCTCTAACCGTTTTAACCTCTCCAATTATATTACGATCAGAACAGATGTTCTCCAATAAATCTGCCCCCTTGATATGTGAATCATAATGTGCATTTGATGGGACAAAAGGCCCTTTATCAGCTAAAATGAACTTAAAATCATCTCCTTAGGTAAAACCATCTAAGGTCCATAAGGTCTCCTTGGACAATGCAATACATGGCTGCTGACAAATATCCTTCAATCGGTTTAGAATACTCCTCATCAAAGAAGTAGCATACGAAACAATGGAACTATGAGATTTTGGTCAGGAGCAACAAAAAGATGAATTTCATAAGATCTAAACTTCAAAACTCAATTTGCTACTACTATACATTAAGCAATTAGTGTTCTAATGACTAGCCTTAATCGAAAATTCTCTCTCAACATTAGGAGTAATTAACTATAAGTGCTTGTGCCTATAGGAAACTTGGAACTAGATCTAAAATCCTCACAAAATAAGAGTAAAATCTCTGGGTAGTGTATTATCTATTATTCCATCTACCTTCTGAAAATTTATCCGACAAATACTAAACTCTCTTCATCGAGAGGTTAGGCGCAAATTTTTGGAGCACACATCCCAAAGTACAGGCGTGTCCAAATTGATATTAACTGCAAGATTTGCCCATACATCGCCCACTTTCTCTTACCACTACAAAATGTAAAGCCTAACAACTGATTTGATGGAAAAAACTCTCTACTGTTGAAGCATAATTAGGAAATGAAGCGCATTATTTAGAACATTGAGACACCCAAATTTGTGCGTGCTTATTAGCACCTTTACTCCATAAAGTAAACTAATAGGACAAACATAACATGTGTAGTATGATTTCCAAGAATAACAACTTTAATACTGCTTATCTTTCTAAAAAATAAAAAACCTATTTGCAAGAGAGTTGCTATTAACTTTGTTAATAGAAACAAAGGTAATATTAATTGAATAAGCTCGTGTAGAACAATTCCCATCTATTTAATTGTTATAAAGGAAACAAACAAATGACTCAACTTCACTTTAACTTGATATGCTAAATTTTAGGGTTAAAAATAACCATGAGCTGAACACTTCTTTTGCAAAATGGTGTCAACCAAGTATACATGAGAGGCAAATCAGTAAAGGTCCCTAAACTTGATAAAAAAACTTGAAAATTTATTTCCAGCGATCATTTCTACATTCATTCTACAGCATGTGACTACAGTTAAAAATATCCAAATGGTATCCAGAAAAAAACAACTCTATGTCAGAGTTATCTGAAAAAGAATTGCATTGCATCCATCTTAACTAGCACAATATTTAACTAGCAATCTCAATTGTCCAAAGTTTTACCAATAGCCTGATTATTCTGCTAGATCTCCAAAACAGATTAGAAAACACCATTGCAATCTAGTTTCACTATCCATTTGTGGCTTCAATTAAGTAGCAGTAAAAAGAAAAGGGTTGACAAGCAAGAGAAGAAGCACGACATAATTAAAATTTAGAACTTCATGTGGATTCAATTGATCATTTCATCCCCTCACCCTCCATGTGGTACAATTTATGATATCATTCTTTTTTGAGATGCTCATCCCACTGCATAGAATTAAATCCAATTTGAGATAAAACATAAACCGATACAAGAACAACACAGTTCGTGCTCTTCCAGACGATAGCGACCCAACTGCATCACATAAACTTAATAATAATGACCATGCCCATTTCAGAGTCACTACTCCCATCAACCATGAGCAATATAGTCGCAATCTTGTCAAAAATTTCTAAAACAGATCAAATAAAAGCTTGCGGAAGTTAAATGAGTAAACAGGTGAACCCCATGGTGGAGGATAATCTAATGTATGACGATTTCTTATCATTTTACAAGTGCAAACACTCAGTCCAATTTTCAGAGGTACAAATAGTAAACATGGGAAAGAATGATTGGTGCAAGATTACCCTGCGAAGGAAAACAATACCTCACGATCTTGTCAAGGTAGTCGGATACCATGGTTTGCCAGTACGGCCCAAGGGCAGCCGTGCCCTCGACCACCACGATAAGTTGTTTCTCCGCCATCTACTCCTCAGATCATCACTCGAGGCATCTCCGCAGCGGCAGGTCGCTTGAACCACCTAAGGCCGCTAATTCGAGACGAACGCGTCAGAAGATGTTAAAAGCATTTCCCACTGCAAAACTCCGAGGTTCTTTTCGGTCCTCGTCGAGGGATCATAATGAACCGGTCACAAATTTATTCTCAACCTGTATTTAAAGTCAATTATAATCTGCTGCATTTTATTTTAAACATAATAATTACGGGATAGATTTTCGTACAAGCATTGAAATATTTATAAATATTTTATAAATTCATGCAAAATTTCCAACAAAGCCTTATATATTAATAATATAAATGACACTGAACAATGAAAATGGTTATACTTTTGTAGAGTAACAGTCACAATTCGGATGAATTTAATGATATTTTATTAATAATAATATAAGCTAATCGGAGTGACATTTTTAGGAGTTAAGAAATTAATTAAATATACCAACAATAATTTAAATATTAATATGATACATTAGAAAAGTATGTACTGAATAAAAAAAGGTTTTATTAAGTATATCATCAAAAACTTAAATTTGAAAACATCCCCAACAAAAAAAAAAAGATTCTAGCCCAAATTCATGTATGTTTTTTTCATTTTTTTTTTTTTTTTTACAATTTCACATTTCTATAAAATTTAAAATTTGATCATTATTTCTTTAAATATTTTTAATTCTTTTAGAAGATCACCATTAGTTTTTAAACATTCAAATTTTAATTTTTATTTCTCTCTTTAAAATGTAAGTCCATCTATGATTTCTTAAAATTTGAGATATGTTTATAAGAATTTGCATTCTTTTGGGTTTTCATAAAATCAAAATCAAAATCTTGAAGTTATACTTCTATGAACTATTAACATCATTGACATTCCATCACTAATAAGCTAATATAAAATTCAATATGCAACTAATCGATCTTTGAGGGTAATATAATTTAGTAATATCTCTTCTTGCTTAGGGGCAATTTGAGATCAATTTTATTTTATGTTTTATATTTTTATTTTATGCTATTTTTAAAAATATATTTATTTGATGTATTTTTTATGTGTTTTTATTTTTTTTATTTCCAAAAATCAATAACATTTTTAAAAATACTCAAAATTATTTTTAGATGTTTTGAGTTTTTTAAAAACAACAATTATCAGCAAAATTACTTTGAAATCAAACATCAATAAAAAAATAAAAATAAAAGTGATCCCAAACAACCCCTTAATCATTAGGATTTATGAGTTTTCATTAATACTTACCATTCTGGATCACTTTTGTTTATTGTTTTCTTTTTTATTTTATTTTGTTTCAAAACAAAATATGTTTTGAGGTAATTATTATTTTTAAAAATATTCAAAATATCTATAATTTATTTTGAGTGATTTTAATAAATAATGTTATTTATTTTTAAAAATAAAAAGTAAAAACACTTTTAAAACACAATAAACAAACATCATTTTTTTTAAAATAGCATAAAAACAAAGATAAAAAAATAAAATAAAAATGATCCCAAACAGCACCTTAGTTATTTTATAGCTAAGATTGTATATCCATAGTACTATATTTGAGAATAAATTGCAAAAAAATAATTAAAATGTGAATTTCTTAATTGCAATCAAAATTTAGGATTACTTGGTTAAAAAATATATTATTGTTGGTTATTATAGATTCTAAGTGGTATTGTAGAGTTTAATGTTCTGATCATTTTTGAAGATCTAGTATACACAAAAAAAATTAAAGAATGATAGAGACACAAATTTTTTTATGTGAAAAATATAAAAAAGAAAAAAAAAATTGGTGTCTAACTTAAGTGTAATAATTCACTATATAATTGAAATTATAGAAGTTGACTCTTCTTACAAGTAGCTATAATCATTTCTTGATCACTCATTAGTTATAGCAAAGATTGAGAAAGAAATAGTGGATAGATGATAGTAGCAATCGAATGATATTAGTTAAGCAACAACAATGCAAAAATGGCAATCATTGATGGAGTTAAAATAGCAGTCAAGTGATAATGTTCAGGTGATAATTTAGCAATAATGAATGGTGACAATAGTCGAATGACTACAATTATATGATGATGAATGAACCCTGATGATTAGACAACTATAATTAGACAATAATGGTCGAGCAAATTTAAATTTCTCTTCGAATTAGTTGATCTTAAGCTTGTTGGATTTCTTTTGTTGAGATGCTCTACTTGATCGTAATCAATTTTAATTTGAAATTGGCCAATTGCAATACCACATTTGGTCAAATTCTTGTTCGATGGATTCATAACATTTTGACAAAAAGATATTATACAGTTTTGTTATACCTTGTAATTGGACATATTCGCTTTCTTTTCTTCTTCTTTTTTCTTTTCTGGATTGATAATTTATGTTTAAAACTTTATCTTCCACTCTGAGTATTTTGGATATTTCTTTATATATTGAAAATATTCTTATTTTTAAGTATGCATACCTCACTTAAACAATTTAATCAAGTATTTTATCGATAGTAGTTCCAATTACCCCCATCATATTAATCCAATTGCAAGTATATAAAGTGATGTTAGTACTTTAGGTTAAAATACTTCCCAATAATATCAAGAATTGACTTATGATTATGATTAACTGGGTGTCATTGTTAGATGATAATTCATCTAATTATTAAAAAAGTGTTTAATCATAAATATATCTCATATAATCATTTAGTGTGATATTTTTCATGATATTACATATGTGTTATCTATGTAATTTTTGTGTGTTGTGATAACTTCATTTCAACTGAGATATTTTTTAATATATTTTAAATATGTATATAATAAAATACAAGTAAGTTTTCCTAATCAAACATGAGCCAGTTATGATTCCCGATGAACAATTATACAATATGAGCAAAGGAAAAATGACAAGTAGGCACAAAAACTAATATTTGTATTTTATTATTTAAATTTAATTAAGCTTGTTTAAGTAGAACTCGACTACTGTTTTTTTACTTTTGTTTTGGTATGTATAAGTAGATTGCTTAGCTATATAGGTTAAACATATATTCTTTTATAACCATTATTACACAATGATAAATTGTGTTTATGTAAGGCAAAATTTTTTAAATTAGGCTTAATGCTAATCTTAATTAGCAATTTAGGCACCAAAAAAAAATTAGCATAATAGGCCTAGTCGTCCCTACGATAGACGACTGGCACCAACGTGGATGCCACGATGGAGCCAGTCGTCCGTTCAACGGACGAATGGCTGTAATTTAATTTTTTTTAAAAAAAATCGCGGCGATTTTGTAAGATCGATCGCGAATCGAGCAAACTTGGTATCGTTGAAATTATAACAAAATTTTCTACAATTTTATGTTGATCAAAATTTATGATTGCGGCCCGATACGCAGCAGATTTTACGCATGTGCGCAAAAATTACGGCGCAGAGCTGAAATTTCAAAGCATGTGCCGTATTTTGCGCGTATCGGAGTCATACGGTGTCGGAATTGAGCGAAGTTTATATGGTTGGAATTATAACAAAATTTTATACAACTTTTATGTTAGTAAAATTTATGATTGCGGCCCTATACGTAGCAGATTTTGCAAATGCGTATAAAAATGCGTGTGGAGTCGAAAGCCGGATAACTTGAGATTGAGTCATACAGTGTTGGAATCGAGTGAACTTCATATCGTTGGAATTGTAACAAAGTTTTTTACAACTTTCATGTTGGTCAAAATTTACGATTATGCCGACGCGAGATTTTGCAAATGCGGAAACTACTACGGATGAAAGTTCGAGCAAAGAATCATATTTTGCGCGATAAGTCATAATGGTGTTGGAATTGAGAAAAATTTATATCTTTGGAATCATAACAAAATTTTCAACAACTATCATATTGGGTAAAATTTGGGATTGCAGTCCGATGCACATTAGATTTTAAAAAATGAACAATGATGAAATGCACAAATAACTCACGCTAAACAAACACCTTTAGTGAAGTGCAATTAACAACTCTTTAAGAGTCATGCCATATAAACAGGTGTTGCTAGCGCATTACTCTTATTGTTTAGAGATAATTATTCATATTGATTACATTCATATAAGAGAAGTGAATGTGCTAGTATTAGAAATGCAACTATTTTCAAACAAGGATAAGAAGTCAACTCAAACTAAGTTTAGAACACAAACTAACTACCTCTCTACTTTTATTACCAAATGGAATATCCTCACTAAAAAACATACATCAATGTACAACTTCTTCTAAACACTTAAAGCTGTATAAATAAAGCAACACAAAAAAGATATGAATATTTATAAATTAAGGTAACTAAAACAATAAAATAGTTCCTGACAATGCCTACGAGACAGAATACAATAAGATAGGTACAGATACAACAAAATGTAATTTTGTATGGACAGAAGATAATAGTACAGACGACTATCTCCGATGATGCCTATGATGCAGTATCGCATCACTACCGGACGTGTAATGAGCTGGTGGTCGTCGCGGCCGGTCTCGTAGATGATGTTCCAAATGCTGGTCCTCCTCTTCAACCTGCTCGAAGGGTTGCTGCGAGTAACTCAGGTGTGTAGCACTAGGTACATTGATCAAGACTGCGTAGAGAAACCATGATACAGTCCATACGGGGGTGTCATATGAAATGACGGAGGCCCATATGTAGGAGAGACTGGTTGCTGCCACGGGTGCATCTGTAACCACATAGCTTCCTCGTATGAATACTGTGATGGCTATGTGAATGTATATGCAGATGGTCCGACCACTGGTGGAGATGATGTACCAATATCCATCGCCGACCCATCCGACTGCACTGACGATGAAGTACTTGGAATGCTAGTCCGCATCGCCATCGAATATGTGTACGCGCAGCAGCTCGCACAACCCTCATACTCGGATTGATTGAAAATCTATGTCGTCATCCCTCCCTGCACAGTCTTAAGAAAGTAACGGTAGTCGTTGGGAAGTCATCCAAACCAGAACGAACGAAGCCTCAAAGGGACTAAACTTTTTTAAAAACTTTTTCCAATAACATGAATATGATATATAGGGTGATCCATGATGGACATCAGGATGTAAGATATGTAGAGGTTCCTAGGGAAAAGCTAGAGGTATGAGTGCGAGATTTTACTTATTAGTTAGATTATGTAAAAGATATAAATCAGGTGAATTCAAATGGGAGAAACCTAGTTTTATGGAGAGTTCAAAGGAATTTTCATTTTCATAAAGTACGAAGGTGGAGTAGGTAAATCTTATTTATAGTGAGAGGCCACATTCCTTATTAAAAAAGATATTTTTAGATGGTGGCCTCAAATTAGCATCACAATAATTTCTACTAAAATACCCACAACTACAACAAGACTCATATCGAAAACACCACCACCAACAACAATAATCTTTAGCAAAACTCGGCAAGCTCATACCCAAAAGTCAAACATCACAATAACAAAGCAAAAATTGAGCCTGGCATATATACAAATCTTGCCTAATTTCACATTAAAATTTACAAAATATACAAAACATACAAATCTAGCAAAACACCACAAGGAAATAAGCAAATCATACAACACAAAGCAATATATAACGAGATCTATCACAAATTAAGCATTTAGGGAAAAAAATACCTTAATCGGTGGACGAACGACGAAAAAAAAGCGGTCTCGACGATGACTGGCGCGACCTCCCATTGGCGTTTGGGCGGTGGAACTTGGTGGAATGCGATGGCCGAAATGATTTTAGGAGAAAAAAATAAATTACGACCTCCCCACTTTTTTTCGTCCAGACAAGCCAATCGCTCGTTGACGACGGCGCCAACACATGTATCTGCGTCCGGTCACGACGACTAGGCCTATTATGCTAATATTTTTTTTTTGGGCCTAAATTGCTAATTAAGATTAGCATTAAGCCTAATTTAAAAATTTTGCCTTTATGTAATTTACTTGTTGTTTTTGCTTTCTTATTGTAATATGATTATGTAAGCTATAAACAATTTCATGTTAAGATATAGGATGCAAAAATTTCTATCAAATTTAATAAAATGATAAATGACCTTAAAATCAATTAGAAACATATTTTAGAATTAAAAATTAAGGCACTTGCAAGAAAAGTATTGCAATTTTCTTTTATTCTTTTATATCTGTAGGAGGTGGCATAAGTGAAGCTAGCTTGTGATCAGAACTTCCAAGCAATGATGCATCATAAATAAAAATTTTATTCACTTAAGAATATATAACTTGAATTCCAAATCATTTTTCTCAGACAAAGTATTTGCTAGACATGATTTTAATTACACCTAAGAATTGGTAGTATGACCTAAATAGAATTATAATTCTATAGTCGAGTATCTCTAATTATGTATAATTGAGTTTTTTCTTTTGCACTTGTCTACACATATGAAGATTAAAACCATGCATCTTTCTATCATTTCATTAAAAAATATCTACCAAGGTAATCTTAAGTTTATTTTCTTGGTTCAAGCTTATGAGACCAACATTGAAATATGTAATTGTGGTTACTGATAGAGTACTGCATGATTAAATCATATTAACTAATTTTCTAAGCTATATGCTATTTTACTCTTGACAACTTGAGGTGATTAACTCATGAAGTTCATACTAAGATATTTTTCTACTTTTTTCATTTATTCTTTCTCTTACCTATCCACCACTTTGAGCCTATAATATCCCTTAGTTAGTCTTTTGGCTATTCAATAATTATTATAACATAAGTTTTTCACATAGTGTTATCATCTCACTTGATTTTAGTGATTCACCCTGTATCATAAAGGTTAACATCTAGTATATGGATTATTGTATTGTGCTAATAGTAATTAAATCATATGTCTCTCTTAACAAATTAAATTTAAAAAATAAAAAAAATTATATATTTTTATTTATCAAGAATTTCTCTTGAAGGTGTATTCAAGTTTAATCACAGGGAGCCTAATCGTTAAAAGAGATTGAATAACTCATATTCTCTTGATTCTTTTTTTTTTTTCAACTCGATAATTTATCTTTAAATAAATATTTTCATGATGCTAGATAAAGGATGTTGACCATGACTTAATATGTCTCATTATATTTTTTATGAAATATTTTAAATAAAGTTTTCATTATCATGTTGTCATTCTTCACACGTTATAAGAGAATAACACCACTCATCTTCAAATAAATTTTGCGCAAACCTTTTCTCAACTGATATTTAAGGGTCAAGGTAACCCATTAACTCGCTTTTGATGTTGTCATACTATATAAGAGTTAAGAATGCTAGATCATCTTGAGAGATAAAAATATCATCTTATAATAATTGTAATCACTTAATAAGAACTCCTAAGACTGATGGATTTGCATATACTAGAGATTCTTCTCTTAAACTATATGGATGAAGTAAAACAAAGTTTATTTTATACTCGGTTCCTAATTTCCTACAAGGATAAGCTCTTACTGTTAATTACATATTAATTGAGAGAAATTCTCTTAAAAAAACTCTTAATTAAAGAAATTAGCCCTATATCCTATGAATTTTAAAGTTTAATTTCAAGATTGCTAAAAATAGAAGTCATATGGGATAACTCAAAATGGAATAAAATTTTCAGATTCTAGATGGGAAAAAGTAGAAATGCTTTGATATTGGGAAGCACGGTAAGGACTTCAATCTATTCAATGGTTAGACTTTATAGCTTTGAAAGTCAAATTTATTTTTATTATGAATTAAAATTTTATTAGAATTCTAGAGCTTATATTTTAATAGCACAATATTTTAAAAATGCCTAAGAGGTGATGAATTATTCTTGTACCAAAAGAGAAACAAGATGCCTCAGATCCTATAACTAAAGGCGCTTCCAACATAAGCTAAAAGCTCATATATCACAAAAAAAGGATATACTGATTTTATCTCATAAGCGAGTATAAACATATTTTGACTCTTATAAACTTATAACCAATTTGGTAGGTTTACCAGCTACCACCTCTTACACTTTTAAAATCATGAATTTAGTCTTATGAAATATAAAATGATTTAGTTTGTTATTAATTAGGAAAGAAGCTAAGAATCTAGATTCACTTTCAAAACCTAAGATCAATATCGGTATAAGTGGTGTTTTATTTCGGATGCGTCGTTGTGGACACCACATAGATCTTAAGGAAACTTATTGAACTAATCGGATATGATATTAAGGTATAATGTACTATCTTAAAATATAGAAACATCACCATACAATGGACCTAATCACCTAATAAGGACTCCTATGATATGATGGGTCTTCGAATATACCAGAGATCTTTCTCCTACTTTGCATGGAAAGTAAAGCAGGGTTTATTTTATGTCGGGTTATTTAGTTCTCTATGGATACATACCTCTATTGTTAATTACATCCTATGAAATGAGATTTTCTAAGAACACTCTCAATTAAAGTAGTCAATCATTGTATCCAAATATTTCAACGTTAAGACTATCAAAGGATTTAGTTATTTTAGAAAATTAAGTGAGAATATTCAATCGGAAAGACTTAGTTTAGAATCCAAAGGAAAATAAGTAGAAAGTGCTTATGATACTAGGAAGCCTAGTGAGCACTCCAACCTATCTTATGATAAGGCTTTATGTGTTTGAAAGTTAAAGGATTTATTTTGTTTGAGTTATATTTTTATGACTTATAATCCATCAACACAAGATTGTGAAAATGCCTAAGAGATGAAGATTTATGCTCATAGCCCGAACGAAATAAGCAACTTTGGATTCTAAATCTAGGAAGCTTTAACACAAGTTGAAAGTCCAACCTAAATCTAAGCAAAAATGAGACATAATTATTTACTTTCACAAGAGAGAATAAATCGTCCAACTCTTCTGGACTTACAATCACCTGGAGTGGCCGCCAGCTAACATCTCATATGATTCAAAACCATATAGTATGGTCTTATGCAATTTCTAGATTGTTTAAGCTATTATTTTAATTTGGAAAGAGACTATAGTCCTAAACTCACTCCTTAAGAGACTAGATAATGAGCATATGACTTAGTCTAATAATGCAACACTTTACAATTTTTATGTAATATTGACACATTCATTTGATAAAGACTTTGGTATTTCTTATGCCTAAATGCATGATGAAATTTGATTATTGGCCAAATCAAAAGAGAAAGAGGGTGAAGCTCCATCATAAGGGGTTGCTCTCATAGGTCAAACAATCCCTAAAGTATTGAAATGGAGACCCTCATGTTTGCAAAAGTGATACAATATAATATGCATGATGTTACACATACAACATACAACTAAGGGGTTGCTAAATCTTTTAATTATTTTGATTAAATCCTAGGCTTTAGAATGAGGTTGAAAGTTATTTTAAATTTTAGTTACGAGTTGTTAATTGAGGTAAAAAAAATTAATTTTGTGCTAAGTGCCTACTGCATCCAAGCCACACATTCAAACATCAATCATGAAGAAACTATGAAAATCATGTTATTCTATTGCGCAATCTAAACAAAATAATAATCATTTTATAGACTACCGTGAAAGAAAAAGATGTCAATGTGGGCATACCCCTGAAAAGAAGTTGGAAGAAGCTCACCCTTATACAATCCAAAATATAAAAGAATAATTATAATTGAAATTGAATATATGCTTCATTCTTTATTTCTTCTTTCTTCCTTCTTTTGATTTTATTTGCTCCAAGGCATCATAGGGCACTCTGGGACTAAGTCTTCTAGCTATTACTCATCCTAATCCCCATAGCATGAATCTTAATTCCTATTACAAAATTATATTTTTGGAAAAATAAATCTAACTACACCTACAAAATAAAGGTTAGCTAAACATACATACAATCCGAAACAGTTCTATTTCATAATTTGGACTTAGCTCCTTGCACATGGGTAACTAAGCCCACATGTTCTAATATGGATTAAGCTTTAGGGCATAAGCAACTTGCAAGCAAAATATTTATATTTATTTTTAAGCAGCCCCTTAAGCACAATCCCCTATAGAAAATAATATTAAGCTATCAACGGCCTAACATCCAATCTACGATCCACATTCCTAACATCTAGTCTAAAATATTACATCATAAAACAAAACACACCATCATTACATACATCATCCTAACATAAAGTTAGAAGTTGTGACTTAGCATTCTAAGGTGTGTGCTTAGACTTTATGTGGCATGTCTTAGCTAGATCCTTGAATTATAATTTTCTAAGTTTTGAGGTTATTTAACTTAACATGATGATGGTTTGATTTTAAGTTGTTTAAAGGTTTATAAAATTTAATTTGTATTTTGTTTTTATTTTATTTGATTTACACTTATCATCTAAATGTTATAAAGAGAAGAAAGAGGCTTAACCTCCTTCATCCCTACCCTAAGTTGTTTCCTAAAAGCATATTTTTTATGATTTTGTTTCTTTCAGTGAATGATTTATTAAATATTTTATTACTCCTAAGTTTAGGTTAACCTTAAAGAATTCTATTCAACATGAAATGCATCTTAAGATTAATGTGATTGAATTATCATCACATAGAAAATGTTGAACCATTCCTTTTCACCACCCTTAACATGCATATGACTTAACACTTAGTATACCTATACATACAATACATTTTTGACACACTTAAATGATTATGAATGCATACATTTGGTAGAAAATGGTGACTTTCATCTTCTAATCAAAAACACACACATGTATAAAAGATGTAAGTAAGTACGTGCCGTTATTTAAACCAGGAAAGTGAGGTAATCAAATGACCTCATTGGGGCTACTTAAAGCCTTGTATTCTTGGGATGTCCAGAATATATACTTGCTATTTTAAATACATATGAATGTATATCTAACTATAAGAATAAAATCATGCAAAAGATTATATTTTATTTGGTTGAATTGTTTATACATGTAAAGTAAATCTCTATCCAAATTCTAATACAAATATATATATATAATGAAATCAAATAAGTACGTGCTTTTGTTAACTAGGGAAGTGAGAAAGTCAAATGACCTCCTTGGGGCTACTTAAAGTCTCGTATTCCCGAGATGTCCAGACTATATACTTATTATCATTCAAACATATGTAAATCCATACATGAATATAGAAAGCACTACCCATGCCGCTTAAACCAAACACATGCAACACACACACACACACACACACACACACACACACACACACACACACACACATATATATATATATATATATATATATATATATATATATATATATATATATATATATATATATATATATATATATATATATATATATATTCATAATTATTATCACTCCAAATGTTATTATTATTAATTTATAGCTTTTAAAAAATAATTTTAAATTTATTAGTGATAATAATCACACATATAATAAGATTAAGCCAACACATGCAATTTTTCATAAGTAAATTTTATTTTGATTTTGAAAATATGAATGCATGATATCACATGACATGCAACATTTAAAGTGATTAAAAAGGAATAGATAAATATTTCCACATAATTCATTCAATTACATTAATTCTTAAGGACAATCACATTAAATAAAATTATTTAAAGAAAATCAAAGCTTCTTATTAATTTTGGTTTTGATTTTGGATTTGAATTGAACTTAAAGAGAGGAGATCATTTACTTTTTTTTATCCCCTTCCCATGTTGGTGATTTTAATTTGTTTAAAGAAAGATAATTAGGTGATTTTTATATTTTTAATTAGGTTTAATCATGAAACAATCCATTTAATTTCCCTTTCATATGCTTCTTTAATTTAATTAATCATTTAATTATGAGCCACCAATGATATGTACATAAAAAATAAAATTACAATGCTCCTAAAGGACCTAATGCAATTGGCTCATGATTAAAGATTAATTAGATTAAAGAATTTAATTGTGTACTCTTATGATTTTCCCACACTCATGGGGTAATCATAATTTCCTTAAGGGATTTATATTATTATACATATAAAGAGAACCCTT
The DNA here is from genome assembly GCA_021442155.1 of Cymbidium sinense. NCBI lineage: Eukaryota > Viridiplantae > Streptophyta > Magnoliopsida > Asparagales > Orchidaceae > Cymbidium > Cymbidium sinense. The sequence continues at coordinate 78,925,652 of CM038228.1, read as the reverse complement.
AATTTAAATGTTGATTAACTAAAGTGATTAGCATTTTTAATTTGATTTGATTTGGCCATAAATTAATTAATTAATTTCTTAATCAAGTCATGTTATAATTAACTCTCTTTAATAAAATAAATTTGGAAAAGTAATTAGGAAAGAGGTCCCAACCGCTCTCCCTCATCACCTCACTAGTAATCAATGATTAAGGAATTACAATTAATTAATTTTTATTGTTTGGGATTTTAAATAATCATTAGCTTAATTAAGAGAGTAATTTGGGTTTGAAATTCAAATTCCCCTACTTACATAACAATAAATCCAAATAAAATCATGGGAGGTAGAGGTCATCTCACTAAATCATCATGCCAAATTTGGGATTGATTGCTCAAGTAATTAGAGTTTAATTAAACTAATTAAGGAAACATTCAAACCTTATGCAATTTTTCATAAGTAAATTTTATTTTGATTTTGAAAATATGAATGCATTATATCACATGACATGCAACAATTAAAGTGATTAAAAAGGAATAGCTAAATATTTCCACATAATTCATTCAACTATATTAATTCTTAAGGACAATCACATTAAATAAAATTATTTAAAGAAAACCAAAGCTTCTTATTAAACTTGGTTATGATTTTGGATTTGAATTGAACTTAAAGAGAGGAGATCATTTGCCGTTTTCTATCTGCTTCCCATGTTGGTGATTTTAATTTTTTTAAAGAAAGATAATTAGGTGATTTTTATATTTTAATTAGGTCTACTCATTAAACAATCCATTTAATTTCCCTTTCATATGCTTCTTTAATTTAATTAATCATTTAATTATGAGCCACCAATGATATGTACATAAAAAATAAAATTACAATGCTCCTAAAGGACCTAATGCAATTGGCTCATGATTAAAGATTAATTAAATTAAAGAATTTAATTATGTATTCTTATGATTTTTCCACACTCATGGGGTAATCATAATTTCCTTAAGGGTCTTTATGTTATTATACACATAAAGAGAACCCTTAATTTAAATGTTGATTAAATGAAGTGACTAGTATTTTAAATTTGATTTGATTTGGCCATAAATTAATTAATTAATTTCTTAATCAAGTCATGTTATAATTAACTCTCTTTAATGAAATAAATTTGGAAAAGTAATTAGGAAAGAGGTCCTAATCGCTCTCCCTCATCACCTCACTATTAATCAATGATTAAGGAATTTTAATTAATTAATTTTTATTATTTAGGATTTTAAATAATCATTATATTAATTAAGAGAGTAATTTGGGTTTGAATTTCAAATTCCCCTACTTACATAACTAATAAATCCAAATAAAATCATGGGAGGTAGAGGTCATCTCACTAAACCATTATGCCAAATTTGGGATTGATTGCCTAAGTAATTAGAGTTTAATTAAACTAATTAAGGAAACATTCAAACCCTAATTAAGCCTTAATCAATGTTCAAAATAAAATGGAATTATTTTTATTAAATTCTCCACCATTTAACCTTTATAAAATGTATTTATTTATATATTTTAGATTTTTTTTATAATTAGTTATGATTTCAGGAAGTTTCAGCCAATTAATCATATTTTAAAGCATAATTAACCCCTAATCGTGTTGGCGCCACGTTGGCGGTTGATATGACAGCGCTTTCAACGTGGCACTGTAGGATTGGCCACTTAAATCGTCCGACGCGACTGCTGAGTCAACAGTGGCAGAAGCGCTTTCCTCCTCGTTGTCCGATCCAAGATAAGATAGTGGGGATTAATCCCACGGTTCTTAATAGGATTAAATCAAGATAATCTAATGGATTAATCATGATCATCCATTCTAACCACATGAAATAGACGACAGATGATTTGTCATCCCCTGAGCGACGGAAGACGGACACTGTCCGCCCTTCTCTACTCGATCCGAGCTCGTCTGAGCTCGTGAGGGCTCGGGATCAACTCCAAAAGCTTCAAGAAGGGGATCTAGAGGGATCTAACTGTGGGATTCATAAGTAAACAAAATTTGCTTCACAAAAGACCAACACCTTTATGGATTTCTATGGTTTACAGGAATTGACCTCACCGGAGCTCAGGACAGGCAGCTAACAGACAGAGGTAGCTTCATCTTGAATAAACAAAACCATGCTGAGAAGCTCACACCTTGACTCCTTGTTGGTGGCTCTGTGGACCAAACGTCATTGGAATCCTTACTAGAGTTAGTCTTAGAAGGGTCTCCGGTGCTTGAATCGATTGAGAATCGATTCGTTTCTCCTCACCGAAGCTTGGTGAACATGTAGGTGAAGTTAATTTGAGAATGGTTGAGTTTATGAAGAGTTGGATAGAGCTAAGCCTTGGTTTGGCTTAGTATCATCATCGCCAATGATGGGGAGGTTAAGGGAGCTCAGGGAAAACTTGGAGGAGTTCATTTCGGCTCTCTCAAGCTCTATGAATGCTCTGTTTTGTGTGAGAGTGGAATGGGGAGGAGTATACCCTCCTCCCCCTCAAATCTGGCTGAATGGTTCCCTCTGCACGCCCCACGGTGGAAGGCAGGAGGGAAGTGGAGGTGGCTCGGTTTGAGTGGGTGAGGGCCTGAGGTGGCCTGTCAAGGGCTGAGGTGGCTTGTCTTTGTTTTCCTATGTGTGCTAATTGGAGGAGCTGGGTTAGCTCACCTCCATTACCCTATGGCTGACCCAACTAGCCTTAGGTCAGGTTAACCATAGGGTCGAGGCTCAAAACTCAGCTTTGGGTGGCTGCCAAATGCAAATAAGGGGGTTTCACCACCCCAAAATGGATTTTATCCTATGTGAAGGGCTTTATCCGATGGGTAATAGGTCAATTCGAGTTGAATTTGGGTGAACACATGGTGACCCAAGGATGGGTTATGCTAAGTTTGAATAGGTTTGGGCTTGGTTTGGTTGGGTTTGGCTCAATTTGGCTCATGTAGGTTAAATTGTGCTAGTTTGAGTTAGGTTGACCAATTGATCAAATTCTGTCAAACCATGGGTTGAGATAAGTTCAAATGATGATTTGGGATGTTTGGGCTCAATTAGTTTGATTTGATTTTGATTAGATTTGAATTTGACACACATGAGTTCATATGGGTCAAATTGGTCAAATTAGCTTAGGTTAGGTGTTGGTTTAGGTTTAATTGATCATTTGAAAATGATTATAGGTTTTGATTTCAATCAATTTGTATTTAGGAATGATTTAGACTAATTTGATCCTTTAGGTCAATTTGGGCTAAATGGGATAATTAGGTTGACTTTGGTCAAATTAGATTCAATCATGGGTTTGATCATGTTCAATAATCAATTTAGGATGGATTTGAATCATTGGTTGCAATCAATTTAATGTAGGATTTGATTTGGCCTAATTTGGTCCATTAGGTCAAATTGGGTCAACTTGGATCAAAGGGCCAATTGGATTTAGTTTGGCTCAATTGATGATCAAGTCATGTTCAAAGATCAATTTTGAGTTGGTATGAATCATTGTTTCAATTAATTTGAATAAGGATGGGATTTAGTTCAATTTTGATTATGTAGGCTAATAGGGTTAACTTGGGTAAAGTGATCAAATTGACTTGGTTTGACCCAATTAATTGCAATTGACCAATTAAGGATGATCAACAATTAATATAGGATATTTTGAAAGGTTGGATTGGAGTTTGGCTCAAATGGAAGTTTTAGATCACTTTGAGCCACGTGAGCCTAATGGATCAATTGAGTTGGTTTCAAGTTGAATTAGGTTGAATTGAGTTTAATAATTGATCTTGGATTGATTGATGCTTTGATTGCAATTGATTTGAGTTTAATTGGATTTTGGCTCATATAGACATTTTAGGTTCAAATTGGCTAGCTTGAGTTAATTGGATTGATTTTGGACAATTGGCTTGATTGGTTTGATTGTAGCTTTTAGTGGAGCTTGAAATGAAAGGTTGAATGATTATAGTGTTTTTATGAAAATTAATTGAATTAGGTTTGATTGAAGGAATTTTGGTTAAGCCCATAGGATGGGTTTAGGATAGGATTGGCTTAGGTTATGGGCTTCAATCATTTGGTTTTGAATTTAGATATGAATTGGAATTCAATTGGGATTTGGTTGGATTAATTTGAGGTTTGGTTTTGCATGATTGGATAGGCATAAGTCATGGGTTAGGTCATTGGATAGGTAGGCTATTGACCTCACTTTTGGAGTGAGGATTCAATCTTCCTATCTTAGATTTAAAAGTTTTCTAGACACTAAGAGTCTTTTAATCATAAGACAGTTCGAGAAATTAGGTGAATGCTTAACCTAAACCTAGAGACCTAGAAGGGTTAACTATAGGATTAGGTTATGTTTTAAGGATTAGGATGACCTACTTACCCCATGACTCAAACCCAACCTATGTTCATCATCTTAAGCCACAACTAAACTCAATTCAATCAAATCCAAATCCAAATCAAATAATTCAAACCTGTAATCAAAATCAAAACCTAATCCACATAATTTATTCCATCGACTTTGCTAAATTTCAATCCAAATCAAGCTAAATTCAATCGAATTTTTTATGAATCAATTATATCTTCAATCCTCATCCTAAATGTAAATCAAACCCAATCAAATCTACAATCAAACTCAATCATACTTAATCAACCAAACCAAATTCAAATCAAAATCAAAACCTAAGCCACATGATTTATTTTGTGGACTTAGCTAAATTTCCATTCAATTCAAACCAAATTCAATTGATTTTCTCATGAATCAACTATATCTTCAATCCTCATTCTAAATATAAATCAAACATAATTAAATGTACAATGAAACTCAATCATACTCAATCCAAATATCAAATAAAAACCCAAGCTTAAGCCATATAATTCAATTCCATAGACTTAACCAAATTTTCATTTAATCCAACCCAAATTCAATTGATTTTCTCATAAATCAATTATATCTTCAATCACTATCCCAAATATAAATGAAATCTACAATCATCTAAATCAAATCATATCTGAATCAAACCTAGCTTAACCCCTTTGATTCAAAATATTTAAATAAACCAAAATCCATTTGAACCCAAATCAATTACAATCAAAGATATATATTAATCCTAAATCCATATATAAATTCAATTAAATATAAATCAACCCAAACCTAACCCAATTGGACATTTGACCCAAGTTGACCTAATTTGACCTAAAAGATCAAATTGGGTCAAATCATGATCTAACTCAAATTGATTGTAACCAATAGCTCAAATTCATTCCAAATTGATTATTGAACTTGACCAAAGCCATAATTGAACCCAATATGACCAATTGGTCAACCTAACCCATTTAGTCTAAATTGACCTAAAGGGTCAAATTGGCCTAAATTCAAATCAAATTTAAATTGATTCAAATCAAAACTTACAATCATCTTCAATTAACCAATTGAACATGAATCAACCCATAACTCAAGCCAATTTGGCCAATTTGGTCAAATTGGTCAACTTGACTCATTTGACCCATTTGATTCCAAATGAGCCAAAATCAAACCTAAGCCAAATTGGCTTAAAATACTTCAAATCATTATTTGAACTTGATCTAAGTCTTAGTTTGACTCAATTTCACCAATTGATCCACCTAACCTAACCTTGCCCAATTTGACCTGTAAAGGTCAAATTGAGCCAAGCCCATTTGAATAAAGCCAAAACCCATTTAAACCTAACCCAACCCATCCTAAACCCACCTTAGGTCAGTCCCAAATCAACCCAACCCGAATTAGGCTCAACCCAAAGCAAATCTCACTTGGATTCTCTTCCTCATATGAGATTTTACCTAAATTAGTAAAGTCCGCCCTCCTTTTTCCCCTTGGCAGCCATCAAGCACCCAAATGAGGGTCTAACTTACTCAACTAGCCCAAACCATGTGGACTAGGTTGACCTTGGACCAAAGGGAGGCAAGTTACACAAGGGATCCAAGGAGGAGGGTAGCCACCTTGAGCCACCAGCCAAGCATCCCACCAACCCAATCGAGCCATGTGGAGGTGACATTGACCACTCCGACGCCCTAACGATGGCTCATTGACCGAAATTAAAGATGAATCTCATTCGTCCAATCCAAAGGAGGGGGATATACCCCCTCATTTTGATCTAAAGAACACACATACACACTCAGAGATTCCCTATAGCCCAAAATGAACCCCCAAAGCCCTCTTCGAGCATCCTAAGCTTCCCCATTTCCAGAAAGCTTGAAACCAAAATAGGGCAACCTCGACTTCGACCCAACTCCACCTAGACTCATTCAAATCCAAATTCCTTTCACCCTCACATTCCCTAGACCTCATCAAGCAAGAACTAATCACCTTTCAAGCTTCTCGACCATAGAAAGTGTGACTTCGATTGACACCACCTCCACAATGACGATTCATGGTCCACCTACTGAACAAGAAGAAATTGGCATGTGTGCTACTCAATAGGACTTCATCTCTACTAGACGAAGCTTTCTCAATCGATTTTGCCACCGATTTTGAGCTTCAATGAGGTAATTCCATTAAAACTAAGATTTTGTGGATTTTCGTCTGAACTTTGTGAAGAAAACTTACATTCATGTGATCTTAGCCGTTGGATCCCTTCAGATTCTTCGTGTGACGGTGTGGGATCCATTTAGAGTCGATCCAAGCTCGAGTTAGCTCAGATCGAGTGACAAAAGGTGGATGATGTCCGTCTCCCATCATTCATGAGATGATGGATCACACACCGTTCGTTCTATATGATTGGAATGGACAATCATGATTATTCGCAAGATTTAATCTGATTTTATCCATTAAGAAACTACAGGTTTGATCTGCACCATCCGATTTAAGATCGGACGATGGAGATGAAAGCAAGTCCCCCACCACCATTAAGTGACCAACTTATGGGGCCACTTAACCTCGCGTATGGCGTACTACATCAATACGCTTAATTAAGGCCTAATTAATGTATTTAATGGCTGAAACTTCTAAAATTCATAACAAATCATTAAAAAAATCATAAAAATATAAATAAATATTCATTTTAAAGATATTTCATAGGAGATTTATTTAAAACTAATCCTAATTAATTTTTGAATAGTAATTAAGACTTGATTTGAGTTTAATTAAAAGCTTAATTAGCTTAATTATTTCTTAATTACCCAAGTAATTAAGTCTAACCTTTCTATGGTGTTTTAATGTGATGACTTCTGCTTCCCATAATTTTCTTGAGATTTATTATTTAGGTAATTAAGAAAATTGCTCATTTAAGCATTAATTACTCTCTTAATTAATTAAATGGTTAACTATCCCCCTAATCATGCAATAAATTAATTAATTAAGCTTATTAATCACTGTTGAACAGTGAATGGGCAAAGCAAATGGGATATGAACCTCTTTCCTAATATTTTCCTTAAGTCCATTTCACTTGAAAGGAAATTGATTGAAATGAGATTAATTAAATGGATGGTTTAATTAATCAATTCGAATCACAATAACATCGAGATCTTTACTAGTTAAATCACGGCTAGATCTTTAGGTGTTTAATAACCTAAAGGTACTTAGAAAAAATTATGATTAACTCACATGTGTGGGGAATCCATAAGAGTACTTAGTTAAGTTCCTTAATCTAATTAACTGTCAATTGTGAGCCAATTGGATTAGGGCTCTTTATTTCCTAGGATCATTGCAAATTTACTTTTCATTCATATGCATATCATGTTGGCTCATAGTTGTTTGATTAAGTACATTAAGGCAACATAGATGAGGGTGATTAATTGATTTAATTCAGAATCTAACTTAATTAATTCATTAAATCCACCTAATTGCCTTTTCTTAAAGTAAATCAAATTACTAATGTGGGAATGGGATTAAGATAACAAATGAGTACTCCTCCTCCTCTTTGAATCAAATCAAACAATCAAAATTCAATTAATAAATAAACTTTGGTTTTCTTTAAATGGGTTTATTTAATGTAATTGTTCTTAGGAATTAGTTTGAATGAATGAATCATGTGTTTATATTTAATCATTCCTTTCTAAGCACATTAAATTTTGTATGTTATTTGATTTCATGCATTCATGCTTTCAAATTTAATAAATCAAATGAATTTCCTTTTTGTAAGCTTGCATATGTCGGCTTAATTAAATATATGTGACTATTATCACTAATAAATTCAAAATTATTTTATAAAGTTTATAAATCAATTATAATACTTAGAGTGTTGATAGCTATGAATATACATAGGATTTGCATATGTTTATAGCTTAAGCATATTAAATAAAGCTCTCTTTCTTATAATTCATATATAGATTTTGCATGAGTTTGAAGAATAACGGGTATGTAGTCTAGACATCCTAGGAATACGAGGCTTTAAGTAGCCCCAAGGAGGTCATTTGATTACCTCACTTTCTTGGTTTAACAACAACACATACTCATTTGGTTTCTTTTTTATGTATTTTTATATTAGAATTAGATAGAGCTTTAATTCATATGCCTAAATGATTTAATTAAAGAAAATATAATCTTTGCATAGCTTTTCATCTTTAAAATTGTGCATACATTCATATGTATTTAAGATAGCAAGTGTTTAGTCTGGACATCTCAGGAATACAAGGCTTTGGTTAGCCCCAAGGAGGTCATTTTGTTACCTCATTTTCTTGATTAATAATGGCACGTACTTGCTTGCATCTTTTATATATGTGCATGTGTGTTTAATTAAAAGATAAAGATCTCCTTTTGTTACTAAAAATACATGCATTCATATCCACCTAAATCGTTAGCATATGATATGTATAAAACAGTACTCTCTTTTTCTTATTCATATATAAATCTACATATGCTTGGAATGTTAATGAGTATATAGTCTGGACATCCCAGGAATACGAGACTTTAAGTAACCCCAAGGAGGTCATTTGATTACCTCACTTCCTTGATTAATGACACATATTTATGTGATTCCATCCTTATGTATTTTGGTATTAGAATTTGGATAGAGCTTTAATTTATATGTTCATATAATTCAATGAAAATAAATTTCAAACATAAACATTCATTATAATTTAAATGTGCCAAAACATAATGTATGCATAGATATGCTAAATATTAAATCATATGCATGATACATGTGATGGAAAAGAATGATTTAATATATATCATATGGTAGTAATTCAATTAGATTAGTCCTAAGATGCCTTTTACATTAAATGGAATTATTTAAGGTCAACCTAAACTTAGGATTAATTAAAAATATATGATAAGCTATTCACTAAAGTGAACTAAATCAAATTAATATGCTTTAGAAAGTGGCTTAATGTAGAGATGAAAGAGGGTAATCATCTTTCTTTCTCCTTATAACACTTAGTTGCTAAGTGTAAATCATATGAAAAAAAAATAAAAATAGAAATAAAAATTCACAAATCAATTAAACAATTTGAAATGAAACCCACCATCATGTTAACTTGAATATTTTTTACGCTTAGAAAAATATAACTCTAATGCTTAGTAAGACATACCACACAAGACTTTAAAACACACATTAAAATTAGATCACCACTTTAGGATGATGTATGATGTAGTATATATTTTATTTTATGATGTAATATTTTATACTAGACGTTAGGGTGTATGCTTTATAGACTAGATGCTAATTATATTTTCTGCAGAGGATTGTGCTTAAGGGGATGCTTAAAAATAAATATAAATGCTCTCTTTGCAGGTTGCTTCCAAGTTAAGACAGGTGAGCTTGGTTACCCATGTGCAGGGTGCTAGGTCCAAATCACACATATATATATATATATATATATAAATGTTTGGGATTGCATATGTGTTTAGCTAACACTTGTTTCACAGGTGCAGTTAGATTTACTTTTTTCATATAAGTGTACTTTTGCAATTATGAATTAAGATTAGTGCAATGGGGGATTATGATGAGCATTGGCCAGAAGGCTTTGTCATGGGGTGCCATGTGATGCCTTTAAGCAAACCAAATCAAAGGAGTGAAGACATGAAGAAATGAATAATGAAGACCCCCCATAGTATGTATTTATTTCTAATTGTAATTATTTTTTCATATATCGAGTTGTATAAGGTAGAGCTCGACCATCCATCTTTTCTTTTTTGGGTTATACGATGACACATGACCACACCGGCCTCTAATTCTTTCACGATAGCTATAAAATTGACTGATGCTGTATCTAGATTGTGCATTAGAAATGTCATACTTTTCATAGTTTTTTATGATTGATGCTTTAAATTGTGTCATGGATGTGTTAGGCTCTTAAGATAAAATTTTTTTCCTATCTAACTAATCACTCATAATTAAAATTTTAAAAAAAATTGATAACCTTACCATAAAGCCTAGGTAATAAATAAGATAATTAAAATATTTAACAACCCCTTAGTTGTATGGTTATATATTTCATATTGTGCATGCATCTTAAATCACTCTTGCAAAAAGAGGGCATCCATTTTTACACACATAGGGACTGCTTGACCCATGAGAGCAACCTCTACTAACGGAGCTTCACCCTCCTTCTCTTTTGATTTGGTGAATAATCTACTTCTTCATACATTTAGGCATATAAAAAATCCCAAAGCCTTTGTCTAAATGATGTGTCAAAAATAAAATAAAACTTAAAAAGATTTGCATTTATAGATTAAGTCATATGCTCATACCACTCATGCTCTAATTTCTTAGGGGGTGGGTTTAAGACTTTAGCTTCTTTCTAATTAAATAACTACCCTATCCATCTTGAAATTCATAAGACCAGACTACATGGTTTTAAAATCGTAGGAGTTATCTGGCGGCCACTCTAAGAGGTTATAAGTCCTGAAGTCAGACGATTTACTCTCTCTTATGAAGGTAAACCTTATGTCCACCTATCATTTAGATTTAGGTTGTGCTTTAGCTCTTACTAAAGTTCACTAGATTTAGGATCCGAGGTAACTATTTTCTTCAGGCTACAAGCATAAATCCTCACCTCTTAGGTATTTTCACAACCTTGTGTTGGCGGATTATAAGCCTTAGCAATATAATGAAATTCAACTCAAATAAATAAATCTCCTCACTTTCAAATATATAAAGCCCAATTATAGGATATATTAAAATGCTCACTATGCTTCCTAGTATCATGAGCATTTTCTAATTCCTCCCTTTGAATTCCAAAAATAAGTCTTCTCCTTAAATTTTTCCATTTCATTTTCCAAATATAACCAATCATTTGATAGTCTAGCCTTGAAATGTTTGGAGATGATAATTGTCTGCTTTAATTGAGAGTATTCTTAGATAATTTTATTCTCTAGGATTTAATTAACTATGGAGGCTTGCCTCCATAGGGAACTTTAGAACCCGATTTAATATAAACTCTGCTTTATTCATCCATATAAAATAGGAAAAAAATCTCTGGTATATTTGAAGACCCATCATGCCTTAGGAGTCCTTATTAGGTGATTAGGTCCATTGTAGGGGGAAAAATCTTTGATATACTATCTTTCGAGATAGTATATTATACCTCAATATCGTACTCGATCACTTCAATAAGCACTCCCTATGATTTGTGTGGTATCCCGCCCCCCCCCCCACACACACACATCCAAAAATAAACACCGCATAGGCTTTCTTAAGTCCTAAGATATAGCCTAAACCTATGGCAAGTCCTCCTAAGTCCCTAGGTTTAGGTTAAGTGTCACTAGAAGTGTCTAATGACTAAGGAATTCTTAGTGTCTAGGAAAGTCCTAAGCCTAAGATGAAAAGATTTAATCCTCGCTCCAAAAGTGAGGTCAATAGTATGATATGCTTCTAACTAATGGATCAAGTTACATTTTTTATATAGATTACTATTGGTATAATATTCTTCTCACTGATGGATCAAATTACATATGAAGATCAAAACCTTACATCTTTTTAACCTATCATTAACAATTATCTATCAAGGTAATCCTAAGTCTTTTTTTTTGTTCAAGTTTATGAGAATCCAATTGTGATTACTGATAAAGCATCTCATGATTGGGTCAGATCAACTAACATTCTAAGCTATAAGCTCTTTTACTCTTGAAAACTTGAGGTTCTTAACCCATGAAGTTCATACTAAGATATTTTTTCTACTTTTTTCATTTATTATTTCTCTTACCTGTCCACCACTTTGAGTCTATAATATCCCTTATTGAGTCTTTTGACAATTCAATAATTATTATAATATAAAATTTTCACATAGTGTCATCATCTCACTTAGTTCTAATGATTCACCCTCCATCATAAAAGTTAACACTTAGTATATTAATTACTATATACTGGTAATAGTAATTAAATCATATGTCTCCCTTAATAAATAAATTAAAGAAAATCAAAATCAAAATATATTTTTATTTATCAAGAATTTCTCTCGAAGGTGTATTCAAGTTTAGTAATAGGGAGCCTAATCCTTATGAGAGATTAAATAACCCATATTCTCTTGATTTTTTTTTTGAATTCAATAATTTTCATTAAATAAATAATTTTCATGATGTTGGATAAAGGATGTTGATCAAGACTTAATATGTCTCATTATATTTTTAATGAAATATTTTATATAAAGTTTGTATTATCATGTTATCATTCTTCACACTCTATAAGAGAATAACAAAACTCATCTTTAAATAAATTTAGCACAAGTCTTTCTTAACTGATATTTAAGGGTCAAGTTAACCCATTAACTCACTTTTGATGTTGTCATATTAGATAAGGGTTAAGAATGCTAGCTCCTCGTTTAATGTTATATGACACATTGCCACCATGGTTTCACATTATAATTGAAATGCATTACTAAAGGGATATCTCAATGGTGTGAAGTTTTTATTTAGACTCCACATAAATCTTGGAGTTTCCTATTTAGATAATCAAATGCAATATTAAGTAATAATATACCATCTTGAGAGATAAAAAATATCATCTTATAATAGGGTCAATCACTTAATAAAGACTCCTGAAGCTAATGGGTTTGCATATACTAGAGATTTTTCCCTTGAGCAAGGTTTATTTTATATTGGATTCTCAATTCCCTATAAGGGAAATCTCCTATAGTTAATTACATCTTAAGAAAGAGATTTTCTCTTAAGAAAACTTTTGATTAAAGACATTAACCATCTATTTCTATGGATTTTAAAGTTTAATTTCAAGATTGTTAAAAATAGAAGTCATATGGGATAACTCACATGAAATAAGTTTTTTTTAGATTTCAAATGGGAAGAAGTAAAAAATGCTTTGATATTAAGAAGCTCAATAAGTACTTCAATCTATTCAATGGTTAGACTTTATAGCTTTGAAAGTGAAATTTATTTTTATTATGAAATAATATTTTATTATAATGCAAAAAACTTATATTCTAACAACACAATACTGTATAAATGCCTAAGAGGTGATGATTTATTATTGTAGCAAAAGAGAAAAAAGATGTCTCAGATCCTATAATTAAAGGTACTTCCAACATAAGATAGAAGCTCGACCTAGTCTATCAGAAATAAATTAGGATATACTGATTCCCTCTCATAAGAGAGTATGAATCTACCCCGACTCTTCTAAGCTTATAACCCAACTTGTAGGTTTACCAACTAACACTTCCTACGCTTTTAAAATCATGAATTTAATCTTATGAAATGTAAGATGATTTAGGCTTTTATTAATTAGGAAAGAGGCTAAGAATCTAGATTCACACTCTAAAAATTTAAGATCATTATTAGTATGATATGCTTCTAAATAATATATCAGTTATATCTTTTATATATTCTTAAACACTTGATTTTATTTTAAGATGCTGGGTGCTTATAATGACATATAATTAGAAGTGGTTATAAGCTAAATCAAAAGAGAAGGCAGACTTCCACAATAAGGGTGATCATCATCAATGGTCGGACGCCTCTTCATATGTAATTGGAGAAGAGCTATGCAATCATGATTCACGAGTCCTAAGAATTTTTAATTATTTTTATTATTTATCCATAAATATTTAATTATGTGATATTAAGAGTTAATTATTCTTACATCTGAGTTATTTAATTAACTAGGATAGAAAATAAATTTTACTCTAAGAGCCTACTGCAATAAATAGGCTTTCACATTATTTTTTCAAAGCCATAAAAAGAAATATATAAAAAGTATGTCAATCTACACTCTCAAAACAAACACACCAAATAAGTCAAATTAATATAGTGAAAGGCCAGTGTAGTCGAGTTTTACTATCACCCTAGAAGAAAGAAAAATACGTAGTCGAGTTTTGCTCTCATACAACCCAGCTTATAACTAGAAGTTTTGATCTATGAGAGTTTTCATTATATTTTTTTTTCTTTGGATCTTCTCCTTATTCAAGTATCTCATTATGCTTCACAAAAGATCATTGACTTGTATAGTCCACTCCTGCAAATACCTCATATATCCTAACATAATTTTAGCATCAAACTACAATTAATTTTTTAAAAGAAAAAGTCCTAACTAAACCTGGAAAATTGGTTAGCATGAAAACACACTTTCACATAAAGCAATTATATTTCATATAGTGGGTTTAGCACTAGCATGTATCAATCCTACTTATCCTAATGGACTATGTTTAAGGACTTAAGAAAAGTAGCACTGTAATCAAATGGTGTTAATTTTAATTTGACTATAGTAATCCATTATTAAGAATAACCCCTTATAGAAGATAATATTAGTCTACTAATTAACCCCTAATATTTAGTCTAGGAGCAAACAATCCTAACATATATTCTAAAATAGCACACTACAAGAAAAAAAATTTAAAACATCACAAACAAAATATTGACTAACCTAAATCTAGAGTTGGTGACTTAGCAATCTTGTATGTGTAAGAAGGTTGGCGTGGTAAGCCTATACAAGACTTTTAAAGTTTAAGACTTGATTTGAATTCAGAGTTCACTTTGGTTTACCATTGTGTACTTTTAGTTTTGTTGTTTAAATGATTTTGAAATAAACTTTAAGTTTTACTTAGGTTTAGGTTAACGCTATACTTTAGGTTTTAAAGATTATGGAGATAGTAAGCAAATAGGATCCACTTCTCTCAACACCCTAATCCTAATTAGATAAACTTCTCATCAAAGAGTGAAGAACCCTCTTCTAAGTTCTAAATAGGATGACTTTATAAACTCTAATCATTTAAGATAAATAGCTTATTTAGGAATTAATTAGTTATGTTTGAGATTATTAACTTATTTTAGGCTTAAATAATGATTAAATTTAACATGATTAATTTAATTAGGTGGTTAACTTATTAAAGTTGATTAATGATTGATTAAGGTTTCATGATTAACTCAAATAAGTAGTTAACATGATTAAAGTTTACTTAATGATTAATTAGTTCACCATAATAAACTTAATTAAGTAGTTAGCTTATTTAAGGGTCAATTAAGGATTAATCAAGTCAATCATGATTAACTTAAGTAAGGCGCAATTAATGATTTTTAATTAATGGCTAATTATAAATTTAATTAACATAATTAAATTTTAGTTTAAGGATTTTATATTATAATTAAGTTTAATTGTTTTAATTATTTTATTTGAATGGTTTTTTATTAAAAATATGTTTTAAATCAATTGATTTTATTTTTGAAATTTTAAAATTAACTATTTGATTAAATTGTCTCAAGAGGGTTTAAAATTAATAATTTTTAATCTAATGATCCAAATGCCTTGAAACATTTATGTAAATGAGCTTTGATGTGATGAACATATCATAAAAATTCTAAGTTAAATAAGCATGTATTTTAAGAGTAATTAAATAAAGTTTTTAAATAAAAGTTAAATTACTAATAAAATACATAGTAATTTAGGGCTTTTAAAATTTTTAGGTTCCTCTCTAGATGTTGAATCTAGAGAGAGCATTCATAATTTTAAATTGAGTGATTAATCTTTTATGATTTGTTAAAGTTCTGATCTAATAAAATCAATTAATTAATTTTTTTATTAAGGATTAAATTGAGTGATTTTATGATTTAATTGAATACAAAGGGTGTAATCAAATTTTTTTAATGTCCTTGATATAATGAAAATATTGTGAATCATTTTAGTGTATTTTTATTTTATAATTTTATATTAATTATTTTATCTAAATTACCCTAATATATTTTAAAAATTGAAACTCTAATTGACTTGAAACTTTTAGGTTAGGTAGATATTGAACTTAGATTTCTACCTTAAAATTTTCAACCTAATTTGAATTGTATTATATTAGTAATTAGAAAATTATCATTTCCATAAACTAAAATAATCTCAAAATTCTTGTTAAATTCATAACTTTTTGGACTATTATATTCTTCTCTAAACTTTAAATCAAGAGAGATGTTATTTGTATTTTTTTGCTTTATGGTTGACTTTATTAATTTTTGAAGTTTAGCTTAATTAAATTAATTAATTCATAAGTTAGTAATTTTATGATTTTGAGTAATCTATAGAGTTTAATAAATTTTCTTTGGTTATCTAAATATTATTATTGTGTCTTAAATCATTTGGATGAGTTTTAATAATTTCATAAATTTTAATTAATTATTCACTCAAAATTTCTCAAAAAACTTTAAAATTTAATAACTTTTAATTGAAATTTTTATGATAGGTAGGGAATAACATTAAGTTTGGTTCTTGCAAATTTCAATTTGATTAGATTAATATTTTGGGAGTAATTAAAGAAATTTGATTTTCAATTAAACTCAAATTACTTCCAAAATACTCAATCAAATTTAAGATTTTTTGGTTCAATGGATTCCTCTTTAAATGCTAAATAGAATGAGGGATTATTTGTAATTTTTATTAAGTTTTTTTTTTTTTTGATGTTTCAGATCAAACTAAAGGACTTTTAATCGTAGCCACTAATCCTATTCAAATAATAGTTGGCAAAATCAGATAAGGGTGCGAACAATTTTCTACCTTGAAAGCCTAAGTTTCTATTGAACTTCAAAAAAAGTAAGTTTTTTTTCGCACTAGAAACTTTTGGAATTGAAATAACAAGAGAAATTTAAGGTTGTTTCCTAGATCCATACAAATTATTTTAACAAAACCTTAAAACTACACAAATTAACTCATTGACGGCCATATTCAATGGATTTTTTTGTGCTAGAGTGCTATCATAGATTGAGGGAGTCCTTAGTGTGATTCTCCTCCCTTACCTTTCTATGGAATGTCTAATACGCTGATGGCCACCCCACCTCATTGGAGTTTGGTTTATCTTGGTCTTAGAGGCCACAAGAATAGGAGGTGATGGCTTGGTCTAGCTCAGGAAGGTATGCGCAATTATTTTTTAGTAAGCTAAAAGCGGAAGAAAAGAAAAGTGCCTTTACTATCTCTCCTTTTTTGGCCTTTTGTAAATGACATAAAATCTCCATTAATGGAGATTGTGTAGGTGGTCAAAAGGCTGAACTTAAAGATTGGCTTTGGTGGTTTTCCAACCAGACTTTGCCACCTAAATTCAATGGTTAAGTGATTGGACAATTTTTTTAAGACAATACATGGGGATAAAAGTGTGTGGAAAAACTTTTTCATCTCTTCTCATGTGAAGAAAAAAATATTTTCTGTCCTCCTGCTCCTTTCTCACTTTGTTTTATTACCTTGTGTTTGATACACCTCTTTTTTTATTAAAACTAAAATCTTATCTAGATTTGAAGTATGGGGAGGTGAGAAAGTTAATTTTGACTTGACTCAATTTAACCCTAAATTGAGTTGAATTGAATCAAGTGATATTTGTTTGCCCAACTGATTTAAGGTAAAGTTTAAATTTTGTGTAATTAATCATTTAAAACACTTATGATTAATTAACTTAGTTTAAGTCTAGTTGACTCAAATTAACCTAAATAAGTCAAATTGAGTCAAATAACCCAATTGATCATTTTGAACGTTAATTAACTTTTAGTTATGTTTGATGAGTTATTTAGAGTAATTAGATTTGTAAGATGGTTTTGAACCTTTAAGAGGGTTCAATTTAATTTGATTTAGAGCTTAGTGGGGCCCACATGTGTCTATTTAGATCCAATGGCCTAATTGGTCATATTGGGCTTTGATTAAATTTGAATATGTTGATATAATGACTTCAATCTTTTAGGCAAGTTTTATTTTGATTTTGATTAGATTTCATTTGAGCTTAATGTGTGTGTGTGTGTGTGTGTATATATGTATATATATATATATATATATATATATATATATATATATATATATATATATATATATATATATATATTTGAGTCAAATGGCCCCAATTGCCCAAATTGGGCTCGGATTAAGTTTGAATCAGTTTAAAATTTATTATAAGCTTTTAAATAAACTCAATTTGTGTTAATTTTGGTTTGATTTTACTTTGGCCCAATGGGGCCCACATGGGCTCGTTTAAACCAAATAGTCTAATTGACCAATATAACTGCCAATTGGCCTTTAATTTTAGTTTAAATGAGTTTTGTTTAAATTTTATTTTATTGAGTTTAGGGGATTTTTAAATTTATCTAACTCATTTGGGCTATGTTAAATCTTAATGGGGCCCGCCAACCAAATTTAGGTCGTAGATTTTAAATTAATTTTATATTGGATTTTTGAATTCCATTCATTTAATTATGAGTGTTGTTTATTTCAATTTTGAGTTTTGTGTTCACTAAGCCACTAAGAAAGTGTTTTAAGTGTTTAACTGAGAATGTTCTCAGTCTAGGATTAGCATCCTGAACACTAAGAAGTGGATAAGTGTTAGTCTCATTCAAAAATGAGGTCAACAAATGATTTTGACCACCCATTTTATTAAGTCTTACTTTATAAAAAATTATCTTAGCCCTTACATGTGGTTGGTACATAAATAATAAATTTCATGTTTTGATGATAAACTTAGAAATATATCACAAAATCATCACAATAAAGGTAAGGAATGTGACATCATCACTAGACCACCAAAGTAAACACATATAACCTTGAACAAAGTTATCATTAATTCAATGTTAAGAATATAACTCTACACAAGCATCACAAGAAAAAAAGTCTATTATACGTTATAAAGTAGTTAGGCATGTATTCCATTAATTGCTTTTCCTAACACTCTTCATTGAGGGATGTTATTATGCTTTGATGATTTGAGGTGCTAAAACTTCATTATTCCTGAGAATAATCTCAACTATTTCTTAGTCGATTAGTAATGGTCACAGAGGTAGATGAGTGTCTCTTCAGCTCAAGAGATGAAATATTAACACTAGAATTATAGATCATACGTCATGATGTACTAACTGATTTATAATCCGACATCTTCCACCTTATTTGAAATGAGCATTGAAATTGATGCTTGTAACATAGGATTGTAGTATATATATCCAACCCCCACTAGCATAAGCATTCATTAGTCTTTGTCCACATATCTCATTTGGCTAAGTAATCAAGTTCCTTAGCACCATCATGCTTCAACCTCACTTTGAGATGGTTCAACTTCTCGTTATGGTTAGGTACTTGGCCATCATTATCATCATAAAGGGCTTGCTCTAAATCTCATTGGTCACACTGACCATATGGCTCACTTCATTGAAAGTTTTAGTTATTTTATTACCATAAAGAGGCAACTACTCCACCCACTTACCATTCTCAAGATTCATTATCTTTTCCTCAATTAAGCTTATCTCAACTCTTTTCTATAAGGCTACTTTCTTAAAGCCTAAATGTTTTTACCCTCTTAGCTCAACTCATGGTAGTCTTTTTTGGATTTACCACTAAGCATCCTTATGCATCAATGAGTCTTAATTGTCTTCTCGAGTATAAATGTTATGTCTTTTCTTACCATTGTCTCTTCATGATAATATCCAATTAGACAAAAAAAACTTTGAGTAAACTATTTTCTTGCACTAGAGATAATTCTTTTTTATCTACAATAACTACTTTACTATTCTTGCTCTTACAACAACTCCACATTCATAATCTGCACGGGTGCCTTTCTCGCATAATTCTCCATTATTGCCACCTCATTGTAAAGAAGAACATTAATATCGGCAATAGAATCTTTTGGCTGAAAAAAGTAGTGACATAAGAGAATTAATAATTTTAATATATTTTATAACAACACAAATTTATTCTTAAGCATGGAATGATACAATTGTAGCCTTATGCCTAACAATGATTGTCTTTGTGACTTCTATTATTATCATTACTTTCTCTGAAATTCATACACTCTTAGAAGAATCATCTTTCACCTTTTTAAAATACTTGCAAATTATTGATAAGGGAGGACCTATCATGTGAGGGTGGGCATCAAATTCTTTTTTTTCTCTTTAAAAAGATAGTTTTTTTTTTTTAACATTTTGTCCACCCTCAATTTGTATTTTATGCAATCAAACCTCATCCAAAAAAAAAAAAAAAAATCAATTTAACTATGTTGACCTCACTTTTGGAGTGAGCTCAACATTCTTATCATAGATCTAGGACTCTCATAGAAATTAAGAGTTCCTTAGTCTTATGACACTTCTAGTAATTAGGTGAACACTTAACCTAACCCTACAGACTTAAAAGAGTTAGCCATAGAGATAGGTTGTGCCTTAGGAATTTAGGAAGACTTACTTATCATACAACCCAAACCAAATCCTTGCTTCCTTCTGTCAAATCAAATCTCAAATTCAAATCCAAATTCTAAAATCAAATCGAACTATCAAGTGATTGAAACCCATGATTCAATTCGAACTCCAAATCCCTTCCTAAGCTCTTTGATTTTATCTTATGGACTTAGTCTTAACCAAATTCAAATCAACCTCAATCCAATTAATTTTCTTAATTATCAAATTCAATCTCCAATCAAATTCCAAACCATAAATCAAATTTAAATGATTGAAACCCAAATCAAATTAATTCCCAAGTCAAGCCTTCTGACCTACATCCCTAGATTTGGTCAAATTTGCTTCCAAATCACCCCAAACTCAAGTGATTTTCTCATAACCCATTTATATATTCATTTATCTTCACAAATATAAATAAAATATAAATTTAAAAGGCCAAAACCAAACCCAAATCAAATCAAATTCTTGATTTTAGCCATTTTAGCTAAATTCTTGAACTTAGCTAAATGATACCCAAATCAACTCAAAACTCGTGGATTTCTTCATGATTCAATCACTCCTTCAATCATTGTTCTAAATATAAATATAAACTACAATTTTCAAACTAAATTCAAGTCAACTCAAGTCAAACCCAACCTAGCACATTTGACTTGAAATATTCAAATGAGCCAAAACTCATTTGACATAAATCAATTGCAATTGATTTTAATCTCAATCTCAAATCTATATATAAACTCAACTAAATCAAACTCAACTCAAAAAATCAAGCCAACTAAGCCCAATTGGCTCACTTGACCCAAAGTGGCTAATCTAACCTACATGAACCAAAATCCAATTCAATTCAAATCAAAGTGAATTAAGCTAATCAAAACTTCATGTCATGATTGTTGATCATCCTAGGTTAATCAATTGTCATAAATTAGGTCAAACCAAGTCAACCTAGCCTGTTGACCATGTCAACTCTTTAACCCATATGAACCTAAACTAGCCAAATTACAACCTAAACATCGATTGCAACCAATGATTCAAGTTCACTCCAAATTGATTATCAAACTTGACTAAACCTCAATTGAGCCCAATTTGACCAATTGGCCAACCTAACCTAACTTAGCCCAATTTGACCTTAAGGGTCAAATCAACCTAAAACCCAATCAAATCCAAATTGAACTTAACCAAAGCCTATAATATATTCCAAATGATAAACCAAATCTAAACCAAGCCATGATTCAAGCCAATTTGGTCAATTGAGTCAAATTGGTCAACTTAGCCCAAATTGACCTAAAGGATCAACTTGGCCAAAATCTAAACTAAATCCAAATTAAACCAAATTGATTGAAACCAATTGAATTAATATACTTCAAATGATCATTTAAACTTGACTCAACCCTTAGTTTGACATAATTTGACCAATTGGTCAACCTAACCCATTTTGACCCAATTTGGCCCAAATGAGTCAAATCGACCCAAATAAACCAAATGAACTATAAATGACATGAAATTTGGTCCAACTCACTTTTGACTCATTTCAAATTTGTTCAAATCAAATTCAATACCAAATGACCACTTTGCCCTTAGGTCAAGGGCATCCCATGAGAAAAGACACTTGTTCAAGTGGTCATTTCTTTTTCTTGGTCACTTGACACACATTTATTGGTACACATAGGCACCAAGGACACTGATTATATGACCCAAGAGGTGGTTGGGGCAGCCATGACTCGTGTGAAGGTGAATTCTCCTCACCTCTCCTATTGAGACACTTAGCATGAAGGACTCCCACCTCCCCTTACTAGGACACTCATTTGACCTTCATGAAAGCCAATTTTCATGCCTTAGCCAACCAAAATGAGCCACCTAGGATGATTCCCTTCTATTTCCAACCACCCCAAGCCAAATGACAATATTTTGGAGCCAAAAATCAAACAAAATGAAGGATTTTTAGATGAAATCAAACACAAGGCATTAGACTTCCCACTCTTTTTTCCATCCCTTAGAGCTCCCAAACCAATCATCAATCATTCCACTTGATTTTGGGGTGAAAAATACCAAAAAATAAGTGGATTTCAGAAAGAAAGTAGTGGCGATTAGAGAAGGCGTCGTTCCGAAGAAAGGCAAGAGGCATAGGCTCATTCAAGGCTTCTTTCCCCACTCAAAAGCCTGCTCAGATCATCACTACTGTCGGAAATCATCCTCGGTGAGGTAATCTTCAAAAACTCGTAGCCAGCTTTAGGATTTCATAAATTTTGTTATGATTTTCTTGCAATTTTAGAAATTTTCCTTAGATAAATCTCACATTTTTCATTTTATTTGATCTCAATACGAAATAGAATTTTTTCGGCAAAGATCGACGTGGAAATAAGCCCAATCGGATCTCATTTCACATTCTTTTGCATTTTTCCCGTCGATTTTGCCGGGCGGAGAGCAACAACCATCCGATCCCACATTCAGGGGATCAGACAGCTCAGATCGCATCAGACCCTCATCTTTTTAACCCCTAGATCGCGTGATCTACCATTGGATCACATGGATCTGATCTATTATCTAATCAATGACGGATGATCGGATCGATCCATGTGCGTGGTCATTCTAGCATTCTCCCACTGCGGCACGACGAAGCTAGCCAATCGTGCGGCGCCACATGCCAAATAGAACTGCGCGGTCCAATCACGTGACACCGTGTGGCGCCGCGTTGCCACATCAGCGCTGCGCACGGTGCTGACTGGGTTAAGTGGAAAAATCCAGATTCTCTGATATTAAAAATTATTTAAATCATTTGAAACTTTAAAAGCTGATAGAAAATAAAATACTTAACAAAAAATTACAAATAAGGGCTCGTTGGATTTATCTTTCCAAGAGGAATTCAATAAAGCCAAAATGCCCAAATTTTGCTTGATAGTTTGAGCTTAATTTAAGTTTTGGTAAAAATCAAATTTTATTAATTAAACTAAAAATACACTTTAGATTAAGTTAAAATTTTCATAGATTGAAATTGAAGCTGAAATATGCCTATCATACCATGATAATTTGTTCTTCATTTAATTGCCTATCATACCATGATAATGGGTTTAAATGATTATGCACGTCTCACAAATCACAATGTCCAATGTGCTTATCAAGTAATCATTGTTTAATCATGTGCATTTCACCATAATTACAAAGATCACTATCATTGTTACACAATCAATTGCAATTTCTACTTTTAACTTAGTCAAAGCATTTCAATTTGGTTGTTTGATCTTGAAATGATTAACATTAATCTGATTTAATTCACTTGTCGCGACCTTGCAAAAAAATTGGTGATACATTGAGGTTTTGATCTTTTAAATGACCAAATTCATTAAATTCCGAAATTAATGATTAATTGATTTAAACTATCTTGGATTTCGAATTTATTTAAATGATTGAGTTGATAAAATTTTGAAAATTCAAGTTAATTAGCTTAGCGAAATCATAAATTTTGAAATTCTTATTTATGAACATAGTTGCAATAGCAGTATTTTGAACTTAAAAACCATTACCTCTCATTCTCTCCATCTCTCCCCCTCCCCCCGACTTTATCTCCAGTACATCTCCATACCTCTAAGCCAAACCCCACCATATCTTCTTCTCTAATCTGTTTCCAAGTCATTACATAGATTCAAATAGCTTTTGCTAACGTCGCCACCTTTGACAACCTTTAGCATCAAGCATAGGTGCAAGAAGATTCTACTGTTTTATAATCTCCACACCATTCTGCCCATTCATTCCTCCATTTATAATGGACTCCATTCAAAGGCAATACAAGCTATCTACTATTACCAAAATTAGGTAAGACAAATTATTTACATTTGTCAAAATTTGGAAATTCAAGTTATTTACTATTGTCAAATTCTATATTTAGTTATTTACTAGTGCTTCCCTACAATTTCCAATTGAATCATGAATTTGGGTCATTATAAATCATGCTTATACTTGCTGGCTTTTATGTATAAATTTGCTTTAGGCAAATTGGTTTAAGAAACTCAGTGATAATAAAGAAAACTAAAAATAATGATTATAATTATCCAATTAAATTGTATATTTCTTTTTAATACAAATAATCCATCTTAAATATGACCTAACATTCAGAACTATAGTGATTTTGAATTAGATTTTTCTATAATTTACTTAATATTGAAATTCAAAATTAATATTAATTAATTATAAAAAAAATTATTTTAATTTAAATATAATTATTCATGTGTCATTATTGACAATATGTATTAAATGGCAATATTTCATTGCAGTTATATTAAAAAAAGAAAAGGAATGTTTTGAATATTATTTAAGGAACATGATCTTTTATGATTACTAGTATGTTCAACCTTAGTATAGATAACTTGTTATTAATATTAATTTGATCATTATTATTAAATTATCAAACATTCACTTGCATAGTGTATTTATTCAAAGCATTTTTTTACTATTGCATGCATTTATGATTTGTGGCCATCATATATTACATAGCTATTTAAATCATTATATATTTGTAGTAAGGGTGCAAAAATTATTAGAAGTTATATGTGGAGTTTTCATTTGGACACCACAGAGATCTTGAGATTTCTTATTTAAGTGATCAAATACATCATTAAAAAATATTATACCATCTTAAAAAAAAAAATGAAAATATCACTTTATATATAATGAATTCAATCACTTAATAAGTACTCCTAATGCTGATGGGTTTGCATATACCAAAAAATTTTCTTGAACAACATGAATAAAGTATAATAAGGTTTGTTTTATATCAGGCTCTCAGTTCTTTATAGGGGCAAGCCTTTATAGTAATTACATCTTAAAAGAGGGAAACATATTAAGAAAACTCTCAATTAAAGAAATTAACTCATCCCTATTTTTATAGATTTCAAATTTGATTTCAAGATTGTTAAATATAGAGGTCAAATGAGATAGATCAAAAGAAATAGTTCTTTTCGAATTCCAAATGAAAAAAAATGAAGTGCTTTGATACTAGAAAGACAGTAAGCAATTCAACCTATTCTATGATTGAGCTTCGAAAGATATATTTATTTTTATTATGAGTTATAATGTTATTAGAATGTTAGGACATATATTATAACAACACAAAGTTACAAAACAATCTAAGAGGTGAAGACTTAGTGTTGTAGCAAAAGAGAAACATGATGTTTTAGATCCGATATCTAAAGGAGCTTCTGACATCAGTCAAGAGCTCAACCTAGTCTAATAAAGAAAATTTCTAATATATTTGGTTCTTCCTCATGAGAGAATATGAACTTATCCCAACTCTTTTGGACTTATATCTCTCCTTGTAGGGTTGCTAACAAACACCTCCTGTGCTTTTAATCCATGTGACAAAGTCTTATGTAAATGCAGAATGGCTAGGATATTATTTATTAAGAAAAAAAGTCAAAGTACCTACACTCACTTCATAAATCCTAGAATCATGACTTGTATGATATGCTTCTAGCTAATGCAATAATTTTCAAAATAATAATTTTTAGACAACTAATTTTATTTTAAGGCTTTGAGTATGCAAGTATGCCTAATGCACAATGAAATAAAATTATGGGTTAAATCAATAAGAGAGGTGATCTTCACTCAAGAGCGGCTATCCATAATGGTTGGACTCTCCCCCTTATCATAAGATGAGTGAAGACCCTATTTCAAGGAAAGAAATGTAGATGATTTTATGGCTTCACATCACAAACATATGATTTTTAATCAATTTTATTACTTATCCCTAAGGCTTTATAGTGAAGTTATGAGTTGTATTTATTTTTAGTTTAAGTTGATTAATTTTAATTGGGTTAAAAAAGTAATTATATTCTAAGAGCCTATCGCATAAACAAGGCTTTCAAAGTATATCACAAAATCACATATATAGTATCTAATTACATTTAAAATTTAAGAGAAAATCCTAATTAAATTTATAAAAAATGTTATTAGAGCTAGGGCTGTTAAAAAAGCTCGTTGTTCGCGAACAGCTCGTCGACTTGTTAAGTAGTTCGTATTTGGCTCGTTCGTTAACTAAGCGAGCAGAACACGAACAAATATTTTAAGCTCAGTTTATAAATAAGCCGAACATGAATAATCCTTTGTTCGATCGTGTTCGGCTCGATTTAGTTTGTATGTATATATATATATATAAGCATGGCTTAATGGTTAAAGCTTTTATTATGCATAAAATTGGCCGAGGTTCGAATCCTCACTCATATAGATTTTTTGGATTATTGTATTTCGAGCAATTTTGAGTTGATATGAGCCATTTCAAATAAAAAGTTTTATATATATATATATATATATATAAGCATGGCTTAATGGTTAAAGCTTTTATTATGCAAAAAATTGATTCAGGTTCGAATCCTCGCTCATATAGATTTTATGGATTATTGTATTTCGAGCAATTTTGAGTTGATATGAGCCATTTCAAATAATTCAAGCCGAACACGAACATTGAAATTTCGAGCTATTTCGAGCACAAGCCGAATACGAACAAAGTAATTTTTAAATGAATAGGAACAAGGGTTCGGCTCGCTCAAGCTCGACTCATTTACACCCTTAATTAGAGCAAACAAACACACAGTTAATTTATATTTTATACAATAATGCTTAACACCATTGGGTACCTAGCCAACTTTTTCTAATGGGCTATGCTTAAGCACTTATGCACATAACACCATCAAGCAAATGATGTTAATTTTAATTTTATTATAATAGTCTTTTATTAAGCATAAACCCTTGCAGAAATTTAATCTAATAAGCAGCGTCCTAACATCTAATCTACAAGCAAATAATCCCAATATTTAGTCTAAAATAGTACACCATGAAAAAAATAACAAAAATATGAGACAAAAACCTCATTCAGACTAGTAGCCCTGCAATCTCGAGTTTCAAGACTATATACCTAATAGTTGTGTTTTATATTGACATTAATTTTAAAATTTAATAATAATTTTACTACACATTGTATGTGATTTAATTAGGATTCAATTAATTATGTTCAAAGAGATTAAAGATTAATTAATAATTTCAATTTGAGATGATTGATTTAATTTAATATTTAATCTGGTTTGGTCATGTTCATTTCAAGCTTAGCATTATTAACTTAGTTAATTAATCACATATATTTAATGATTAACTTAATTTGATTAATTACTTTTATTAAATGTTTTCTTTAATTAAAATTTTATTTAATATTCAATTGAATTTGATTAAATGATTAATTTAATTTGTGTTGTTTAATAGCTGACCCCACATAGTGAGATAAAGGCTTGTGTGTTGTAGTTGTTGTTGATTAATTTAATTTGGTTTTGATTTGATTAACTTGATTATATAATTAACTTAGTTAAGGTTTAATAAATGATTAATTAAATTTATATAATTAACTTGAATAAGTAATTAATATGATTAAGGTTTGATTATCTAAAATACTCGACACCATTCAAAAACTCTTGAGTTTATTCTTTTTATCTAAGTAGTAATCTATTAAACATATTTGGTTAGTGACTACTAATATCCAGATGTTATATAAAAAATCAATCCTAAATATAAATTATTGATATTGAGAACAAGTTAGCCTTAAATTTTAAACCGTTAACATTATTATTAGAGTATAATAATTCTTTTAATTGATAAAATAATAGTTTGTGATATATAATTGCTAGAATCAATGATAAGAAATAATTACTTGTTCTCACTTGAATATTTCAAAAGGCCATGTAATAAATTTTATAAAATCTCTTCTAAGCCAACCAAACCTATAATGCAAAAATTTCTATGCCATATGCAATATAATCTAGACCCAAAAATATAAATTAGAAATATTTATTTCTATCCTAAATTATTCTAAAAAATTCAATCCTTAAATTTAAATGTTTATCCAAAAACATAAATAAAAAAAGGAAATAGATGAAGCAAGGAATAAAAACTCTATGAAGTAAGGAGAAGAGTTTTACTTTGAAATCTTTGGATGGTTCAAGCTAAATGACATTTTTTTTGAAGTTGGGGGCAATGGAGAATGTTGCAAGCCAAGAGAAATAATAGTGAGGTGAAAATGGGGCTCAATGGTAAGCTTTTGACTGCCAAGACATGCAAAATTTTTACATGAGTTTCTACCAACCTAAACACCAAACATATGAATGGACATGCCCAATAGCTAGACAATCTAAAATCCATTTGAATTTATTGGCTGATTTTGCCAGTGATAATGCTCTGGACTATTGCTTATTTTCTTGCATTGTACTTTCCTGATACTCCTTAAAGAAATAATAAACTCACTTGAAACTCCTTTAAGAAAAGAAAATAAGAGGTAAAAAATTAGAAAAATCAATTGATTAACTAAGAGACCAATCACATTTAATAAGGTTGGGAAATGAACATCTTAGCCAAAGTAAGTTTAGCCACTTCATCTTAAAAATCTATTTGTAGCTCATTTAAATAAGTATTTCATTCTCCTCTCTCATTTTATAGAGGATTTATTGTGTTTTTTTTTTCTATATCGTCTTTTATTATGATGTGCTTTATAAAGCTCCATCCTCTGTAATATGCTCAAAGGCTCCATAAACTATCTCCATCGACCACACTACTTTCTTTTTCTTATTGATTGATTATTACATGTACTTTCATTGAGTATTCTTCAAAGATTATATGTTTCCCTGTTCTTTCATCACAACATTTGATGTATGTACTCTTTATTATTACCTCAAATTAATGTGTTTTTAAGATCAACAACTACGCTAATTTTCATAGCTACTAAAATTCAGTAAATATCATATTTATTAAAATCACTAAGAATTCATATAACATATTGTAATAATTGAAATGTATTTAAATTAATTCTTAAGGAACTTTGATGATATCACGTCATATGTTGGAGGCTTCTTATTATGAAGCCTCAAGGCCTTAGGCAGCACAATTTGCCTTAGGGTGAATTGTGTCAACTCTTATGGTCATTAGTCATATTAATCTCAGTAGACTTGAGCTCTTTCAATTCCTTATAGCATATTGAATTCCTTATACATAAGATTTAAGACTTACATGATCTTGAGATGACATGGTCCATCCTAAAGTGGATTATGTTTATACTTACTGGGTTCTGAGTACCACTTGGTGATGACATTCATAATTATAAATATATTAAAGAATTTTCTATATTACCTATGATTAAAATTGCAATGCACTAGTTAATGAATCTGAGCACTCTTATTTTTTACATGCAATGTAAATATCTAATCTTAATTAAATAACCATGCACACCAAATTAACAGAGAGAGTGTGATATGTGCAACCTTAAGAATCTTAGTGTTAGGGTGTAACTAGGATTGCATTTTAAAAAAAATGATTGTATAGTATAATAAGTACTAGCATATTATTTGACAATAATTATATTATTGACCTCACTTTTGGAATGAGTTCTTAATCTCCTCTTCTTAAATATAGGACTCTTTTAGACACTAAGAACTCCTTAGTCATAAGACACTACTAGTAATTAGGTGAACACTTAACTTAAGCCTAGAGACCTAGAAAGGTTAACCATAGGATTAAGCTATGCCTTAGGGCTTAAGAAAATCACCTATCCCATAGCCTAAACCCACTCCATATACACATTCTCAAATTGAACCTAGATTTAAATCTCAAACTAAACCTCAAATTCAAATTCAAATTCCAAATCTAATTTCAAATTTGACTCTAAATGATTGAAACCCAAAATCAAATTCAAATCCTAAGACCCTTCCTAAGCCATATGAACCACATTCATAAGCTTAGCCAAAACTCCATTTAGATCATATCAAACTCGATTGATTTCTTTATAAATCAATTATTCCTTCATTTATATCACAAATATAAATGAAAACCAAATTTAAATGACCAAAACTATACCAAAAATCAAATCCAAACTCAATCTAAGCCCTTTAAGTAAATTCTTTGGACTTAGCTAAATTCTATCAAAATCAAGTCAAAACTAATGAATTTTCTCTCAAATCAATCATTAATTCAATCATTTATCCAAATATAAATAAAACCTACAATCATCAAACCAAATTCAAGTTAACCCAAGTCAAGCCTAACTTAGCCCTTTTGACTTAAAACTTTCAATTGAGCCAAAACCTATTGGATTCCAAATTGATTATCGTTGAATTTATATTTCAATCCATGGCTTATATATATGTTCAACTAAACTCAAATCAAACCAAAACCAAACCAATTGACCCACTTAGGTCCACTTGACCCAAAGTGACCTAAATGACTCATTTTAGCTAACTTCCAATCCAACTCAAATTGGATTGAACCAAGCTCACCAAAATCTTTCACCATGATTGTTGATCACCCTAGGATGATTAATTACAATCAATTGGGTCAAACCAAGTCAACCCTTAGCTCAAACGAACCAAAACTAGCCAAAACTCATCCTACATCAAATTGATTGAAACCAATGATTTGAATCAACTCAAAATCAATATTTAAATATGACTTGACTACCAATTGAGCCAAACCAAGCCCAAATGGCCATTTGATCCAAGTTGACTCAAATTGGCCTGAAGGATCAAATTAGGTCAAATCATGATCTAACCCAAATTGATTACAACCAATGGCTCAAGTTCATTCCAATTTGATTATTGAACTTGACCAAACCATAATTGAGTCTAATTTGACAAATTGGTCAACTTAACCCAACCTAGCCCAATTGACCTAAAGGGTCAAATTAGCCAAAATTCAAATTAAATCTAATTTGATTCTAACCAAAGACCACATTCATCTTCAATTAGCCAATTGAATATGAATTAAACCATAACCCAAGCTAATTTGGCCAATTTTAGTCAAATTGGTCAACTTGACCCATTTGATTCCAAATGAGCAAAAATAAATTCTAAGCAAATTAAATCAAATTAATCATACCAAAATTATTCAAATTATCATTTGAACCTAACCTAAGCCTTTATTTGACCCAATTTGACCAATTGGTTAACCTAACTCGATATGACCCGCCAATATGACCCAAATTGAGCCAAATCCCTTGAAACCAAGCCATGACCCATTGGGGGCTGATCAAACCCGACCCAAACCCATTTGGGATTAGCCCAAAATCAACCTAACCCAATTGATCCCTCATGGATCCTCCCCCACATAAGATTCCACCCAATCTCATTTAATTATCCCAATCACTTGCATTTAACTCCTCCCCAACATTTACATTCAATGGAGTTGATCATATGACACCAAAATGACAATAGTTTCGAGCAAAAAAAAATTCAAAAAAGGCAACACTTTCGAGCCAAAAAAATTCAGAAAGGTGAATTTTTGGCAACTTTTAAAGGAGGGAGAAATGAGGCCTCATTATTCTTCCTCCTACCACAATTAAACCCCAAAGAGCTCCCCAAAGCAATTGGCCACCACTTCCCCACCTCTCTTAAGCCAAAAACATCAAAATCGGGTTGATTCCGATGAGGAAACGGGAAAGCACCGGAAAATACATCATTCCGAAGTAACGTTAAAGCACACCTATGATAAAAATCTCAAGTAAAAAAGACTTTTGTAATGGGAGAAATTAAATTTTGAAGTTTTGATTATCTATTTAAATAAAATAAATCAAATAAAAATCAATTGATAAAAATCTTCAAAATGGCTTAAATTATCTCAGTTAACATCTAAGATCCTAAAAATAATAATAAGAATAATATGATCTTCTGAAGCTTAATGAACCTACAATAAATATTCAGGGTTAATATTTAACAAATTAAGGAATTAATTAAAATAAAATTCATAATAATCTAAATAATAAATTAAAATCAGAAATAAAATAACACTTAAGCAATCATTAATCAAAACTCAAATCAAAAAATATCATATAATCCTTCGAGGAAATCAAATTAAATATGATTAAACCTATTTAAGTTAATAAAACTCAATCAAATGATTAAATATTAAATCAAACTTAAAATTAAATAAATCTAAGTAACTTTAACATGGGTCAAACTAGTATAACTAAACCTACACTAAGCATGGAATCTTAATCATGTGAAACTTCTTAATGAATATAAATAAGCTGAAACTAATTAATCATTAAGTAAACAAAAAAGTTAAATTAATTATAAATCCAGTACATCATAATCGCTTAATATTAATCAAACCAAATGAAGCTAAAATGAACTCAATTAATTTAATTAATCCATTTGGAATATGAGAGTTACTCAACCATTAAATATTTTAACCTAATAACTAAATCAAACATGCTAATGAAATTAAACAAACATAATAAATGAATAAAATCAAATAAAACTCTAATCATAAATTATCAAGCTTAATTGAAATAAAATAAATAATTAATTCACTTAATAACAATGATGGTAATAACAATAATCCTTTAATCAAATCAAACTTAAGTAAAACACTTAACTAAATCAAATCACTCACATGTGAGAAATTAAATCATTAATTAAATAAATCTTTGATTAATCCAATAATTCAAATTTTAATTATTTTTAATCAAGCCAAATTAATCAAACATCTAATTAATACAAAATTAATGAATTAATCCATCATCTTAATGAATAAAATTAATTTAAATAAATTATATTAAAGCTAACTCTTAAATTAAGCTTAAATTAAACCCTTAATTAAATTTAATAATTAATCATACCCCTCAAGTAAACTAATTAAATCAAATTAATCATATTAAACTTAAGCTTAATCAAATATAAATGCAATTAAATATCAATCAAATCCTAAATTAAATATAAATCATTAAGTCCTTAATTACATCATTAATATAAATAAATATAAAACCAAATTAAAAATTAAATAAATTTTTGTTTAATTTAATAATTAACTTAAACACACTTCTTAATTAAACTAATTAACCTTAAGCTAATCCAATTGAATAAACACCTAATTAATGCAAACTTAATGAATTAATCCATCATCTTAATAAATCAAATAAACTTTATAAATCACATTAAAATTAATTCAAATCAAACACTTAATTAATCTACTAATTAATTTGATCACACATCTTAAGTAGGCCAATTAAGTCAATCAAATTAATCATATTAAACTTAAACTTAATCAAAAATAAATACAATTAAATACCAATCAAATCCTAAATTAAACATAAATCATTAAGTCATTAATTGCATCATTAACCTAAATAAATATGAAATCAAATTAAAAAAATAAATAAATCTTTATTTAATTTAGTAATTGATCAGACCTCTTAAACAAGCTAATTAAGTTAATCAAATTAATCATTTTAAACTTAAGCTTAAGAAAATATAAATTTGAATATAATTAAAATGCAATTAAATACTAATCAAAACTTAAATTAAATCTAAATTATTAAGTCATTAATTACATCATTAATCTAAAAAAATATGAAATCAAATTAAAAATTAAACAAATCTTTATAATTAACTTAAACACACTTCATAATTAAACTAATAATCATATTGAACCTAAGCAAACCCATAGACTAATAAAGCTAATCAAATCAAATCAAATCAAATTAAATCAAATAAAGAAAGAATCTCATCAATTTAATATGTAATCAAATCAAATCTCATTCAACCTACTTAAATAAGATAAACTAATTAACTATCCAATGTATGAAATCAAAATACAAACCAAACTTTGATAAACATGACAAATGGTTGATATTAAAAATAAAATCTTGATTACAAAGAATCGAACTCAAGTAAAAATCAAAATAAAATCTCAATTAATCTAATATAATCAAACTACAAATAAATGAATCATGATAAACATAAAATTAAATCACATAACCATAACCAAAGAAAAAAAATTAAATATTAATTTAAAAGGATATTGAATTATCAAGATTTAATTACACTAAAACATCTAATCTAAAATTAATCAATTAAAAACACATGGATTTAAATAAACTTAAACTTCATTAGATATTAAAGATATTGAATTATCAAGATTTAATTAAACCAAAATATATAATCTAAAACTAATCAATTAAAAACACATGGATTTAAATAAACTTAAACTTCATTAGATATTATGGATATTAAATTATCAAGATTTAATTAAACCAAAACTTCTAATCCAAAATTTAATCAATCAAATACTTAAACAAACTCAAATTCTAAAATCTAAATTAAATCAAATAAATCAAATCAAATAAATTATATAAATTCAAATGGGCTAATTAAGATACTTAAGGACCTTATATAGACTCTTTAGGAAGTTAGGATGTAGAATAGGGTGAGTTCTGTTTATAAATGGAATTCATTACACTCTTCATTCTTGAAAACCTAAACATTATTTTAACCAAATAACAGTGAAATAAAATTTAAAAATAAATTATTAAATGATTTAAATTAAAATCACCCAAAGGTAAAATTTAAACACATTCAAACTCCAAATTAAAACTTAAACTAAAAGAAGCTTAGTAAAGTCCTGCCACACAAGCCTTGAGCACACACATTAGAATACTAAGTCACCACTTCTAGTGCTAAGTTAGGATATTGTATGTATGATGATTATGTTTTGTTTTATGATGTAATATTTTAGAATGGATGTTAGGGTGCATGCCTTGTAGACTGAATGGTAGGTCATGATTAGCCTAATCATATTTTCTACAAGAGTTATGCTTAAGGGGTCGCTATAATAAAAATATAAATATTTTTGCTGTGCAGATTACTTAGCCCCTAAGCGTAACCCATGTTAGGACAGGTAGGCTTGGTTACTCATGTGTGGGGTGCTAAGTCCAAATTATTCATATACTGCTTAGGTTGTATGGTGTGTTTAGCTAACATTTATTTTGTAGGTGTAGCTAGATTTACTTTTCCTATTTTTAATATAATTTTGCATTAAAAATTAGGATTAGTGTTATAGGGAATTAGGATGAGTAGTGGCGAGAAGGCTTAGTCCATGGGGTGCCATGTGATGCCTTTGGAGCAAATCAAATCAAAAGAAAGAGAATGAAGAAATGAAGAAAAGAAAACCCTCATAGCATGTATTATTTTTTAATCCAGGTTGTATAAGGATAGAGCTCGGCTACCCTTTTTTTTTTTTCGAGGTGTATGGTGAAACATGACCGCACTAGTCCTTATTATTTTACGATAATCTATAAAATTATTTGATGTTGTGTTTAGATTGTGCACTATAATTGCATACTTTTTCTAGTTTCTTCATGTTTGATGTTTAAATGTGTGGCCTGGATGCAATAGGCTCTTATGATGAAATTAATTTTTCTACCCAACAACTCATAATTATAGTTTTAAAATAGCTCATAACCTCACATAAAGGCTTATGAATTAAATAAGATAATAAAATTTTTAGTAACCCCTTAGCTCGATGAATGAATGTATAATATCATGCATTCATATGCTTCCACTCTTATTAAGAGGGGGCTTCCATCTGTACCAGAGAATAAAGGCTTAACCTGTGAGAGCCTTTGATGGAAGAACACCCCTTTCTTTTCTGATTTGACCCATAATCAAGTTCTCATGCATTTAAGCATACAAAATCCCATAGCCTATGTCAAAACAAAGAGTCCAAAAGAATCTAATAAATTTGATAAAATTTGCATTAAATTAAGACATGAATTCATACCACTCATGCTCTAGTCTCTTAGGGAGTGAGTTTAAGGACTTAATCTCTTTCTAAATAACTACAGCCTAGCTATCTTGCAATGCATAAGACTTTCCTATATAGATTTAAAGCATATGACGAGTTAGCTAGCTGCCACTCCAGGTGATTATAAGTCTAGTAGTCGGGTGGTTTATTCTCTCTTGTGGAGGTAAGCCATATACCCATTTTTGCCTTAGATTTAACTCGTGCTTCGGCCCTCGCCAGTGCTCCCTAGCTTAGGATCCGAGGTAGTTATTTCCTTAGGGCTACAAGCATAAATCCTCCCTATATAATGGTGCCAACCCCCTCACAACCTCTAGTTATCCCCGATCTTGAGATTTCCAACTGACCTGATTAGACGACATGTATCCCGAATTCAGGCTCTAGTGTACTTCCACTTTCTTCTCTTTGGTAAGCTCCACTGACCTGTATAATTGTGTCGATCCCCCTCACAGGTTCTTGTTCTCCCCAATCTCAGGGTTTCCAACTGATATGGTTATACGGTGTGTATCCCGAATTCAGGCTCTAGTGTGCTTCTGATTTCTTCTCTTTAGTAGCCCCCACTAATCTATATAACAGTGCCGACCCCCCACGCAAGCTCCAGTTCTCCCCTATCT
Source organism: Cymbidium sinense (assembly GCA_021442155.1). Classification (NCBI taxonomy): domain Eukaryota; kingdom Viridiplantae; phylum Streptophyta; class Magnoliopsida; order Asparagales; family Orchidaceae; genus Cymbidium; species Cymbidium sinense. The sequence continues at coordinate 78,888,954 of CM038228.1, read as the reverse complement.
CGAGGTTTTCAACTAACCTGGTTAGGCGGCGCGCATCCCGAATTCCAGCTCCAGTGTGCTTCTAAATTTGAAAAATATAGAGTATCTTCATGGATGACCATCCTTCAATAGATATCTCAGTGTCTAATGATACAATATGATAGGTTGTAGAAGCATCAGGGGATGGCGAGATTCGACGATGTAACGCCAACTATCAACAGTGACAATTTGATAATATTCAGGAAGAAGGTTCATTTTCTAAATGATTTGGTGGTTATTCCTTATAAAAGATTACAACGAGCTTATTCTCCTCCTTTGAGGTACCTGTACCTTCTGAGGCTTTTGTATTATGAGATTTTTGATATGCATGTATCTTCTCAAGCTTTTGCCTACTGAGTTTTTGATGTATTTGTACCTTTTGAGGCTTTTGCCTATTGAGATTTTTGATGTACTTGCACATTCTAAGGCTTTTGCCTTTTGAGATTTTCGATGTACTTGTACTTTCTGAGGTTTTTGCCTATTGAGATTTTTCATATACCTGTACCTTCTGAGGCTTTTGCGTTCTAAGATTTTTGATGAGTGGAGATCATGTCAGCCATTTGCTCTCTTAGAGTCTTTCTAGTGAGGACCTTGTCCACTAGCTTCCCATCGTGGCTTTCTCAGAAGCATGCTTTATAGGGAGGAATCCATAAAAGATTTTTGACCTATCCGAAGTTGTTTGTCGGAGTGTTACTCGGTGACATTTAACTTGTGTGAAAGAAGTCAATGGTTTTAACTTTCATCCGAGGTTATTTTATCAAAGTGTCACTCAATGATATGAACCTGTGTGAAAGAGATTAAACATTTTAATTTTTTCGAGATTATTTGTCAAAGTATTACTTGATGACATTAACCCGCGAAAAAGAAGTCAGTAGTTTTAACTTTCATTCGAGATTATTTGGTCAAAGTATTACTCGATGACGTTAACCTGTGTAGAAGAGATTAAACATATTAATTCTTTCGAGATTATTTGTGAGAGTATTACTCGATGATATTAACCTGTGTGAAAAAGGTCAAATCAAAACACCCACTTGAAGTTGTAGCCAAAGTTTCTCCTTGAACTTTGCCTTATAATTTAAAAATAACAGTTTGTCAAGCTATCTTCTTCTCAATGTTGAAATATCCTCCAACTTTGACTTGTTTCTTGGGCTGGTAATCAATTAGATGCTCATAATATTTACATGAGCGATCTTCTGAGATTAAGATTTACCCGCCAATTTCCAACAAAAGCTGAAGGATCAGAATTTGATAAATCTTCATTCTTCGCATATGCTCCTTAAAATTATAAAATGATCCACTTGGCTGGTAGTTTCGATATTTTAGGGAAACTTGATTGTCTGACAAGATGAAGTAATATGAATCTCTTTCCCACAAACGGCGCCAAACTATTGGTTGACAGAAAATTAGCTGCGGTAGAATAAAACTCCACGTCTTAGTTTGTATAGAAACCACACACGTAGATAGTTGAAAAGAGAATAGGAAGCCTCATAATTTTTACGTGGAAAGATCCCAGAAATAGGGGGGAAAATGTCACGGGGTCTAGCCGAGTAAAAATGCTCTACTATATATATCTTCTTTTGAGCATAAAGTTTGAATCTTCTCAATAGCGAGATTACAAGATTGTATGTAAGAAATCATGATAATGAGAATTTTAAAATTAGGTTACAACAGCAATGTAGCGGTAGTTGGGCTATAATCATTGTTGGTGGCAGTCAGCGACAACAATAGGCGACGATCGACGATAATGATGATGATGACGAACTTCGAACTTCTAACACTCTCTCAACTTTCTCCCAAGTTCGCTTCTAACTCTTTATCCCTTTATGATAATAATGCGATCCTATTTATAGGAATCTGAGAGGGGCATTTTGGTCATTGCAGCCAAAATCTCAAAACACTTCATCGAACGGTGTATATCGATTCATTTGATAATTGATAATTTTTTGGTGATTTGCCTATTCAAATAATCTTCGATTCGAGTGATCTTAGGCTCGTTGGATTCGTCTTGTCGAGCCGCTCGATTCAACTATAAGCACATCAAATTTGGAAGTCATTTGATCATTCAGTCAGTGTTTCAAAGTTTTCATATGTAGCTTTTGGGTTTGATTTGAGCTCATTTGGGTTCAATTTGACCTGCTTCTAGCATTATTGAACTTGTCTCATTGAGTTGTTTAATTTGATTATATACATGTTTTAACTTGAGATCTGTACTTCTTTTATAAATTTTAGAGGGATATATCAAAGTTCATGATTAATATCTTTTAATTGTTATGTAAAAAGTGTGCGCCTTAGTTAGTTCCCCAAAAATAAGGTTATTATTTATGTGGAATAACAAGTTCAATTTTATAGTAGTCAAATCAACTTAAATATTCATTTAATTATTAATCATCTAGAATATAAAATTGGACATATAATGGCCTTGACTTTATTATTATTTTTTAAGATTTTCCACCTTAAAATGTAAAACGCTTATTCTTATGAGAACTTAAAATCATAATTGGATACTTTTTCCCTAGCTCTTTTACATCAGCATGAAAAATAATACACGCAATACACATGCTTGAGCGCGCGCACACACACATGTTAATTGTAACATGATATTATATATATATGTATATTGGTAGCACATCTCTCTTCTACACAAAATAATCAAAAGGCCAATGTATAATCTATTTTTATGTCAAACCCATGATAAGAGTATGCTTTCCTTCTTTTGATGGATTGATATTCACTTTCTCCCATGGTACATTACATATTGTGAAATTCATAACTAATTTTTTAAAATATAATAATTTATCTTTTAAAATATAATAATTTATTTTTTAAATTCTTTTTCTCAATTCAAACTATTTTATAGTCTTACTAGATGCCAAATAAAATATGGTGATCCTAATTATACCTTGAATTTCTTATCATATGTATGTCCCTCACTCACACTTATTTGATTATCCCAGCTTACTACTTGTAATAGCTTCCTCTCCTACAAGGGTCACTTATCCCACTCTCCATCCATCTTTCCATTAACCTAATTATCATTTGAAAGTATTTTGCTACTATTTTCATGAGTAATTCACTAGGCTATTAACATACTCTTGGAGGTTTCTTTTTTAAATTTCTAGAAAATATTATTTACGAGCTATTGATCGATGACACCCAACATTCTTTAATTCAAATGACAGAATGAAAAACTAAAATATCTCTTCATAGGTGAGTGATGAGGTTGGATTAAATGGGGGGAGAGGTGGATGGAAGGAGACTAAAGATGGATGAAATGCTCTAATAGTTGATTTAATTTCTCATGGCTAGGCAACATAATTTAAAATAATAAAATTTATAGATTAAATCATTTAATTGAATTTATTTATAAATTAATATCAAACTTACATACATTAAAATGTACTGATTTAATGTGTATTCATAAAATGAATGAAAATAAAACTAACATTTTTAAAAATATACTTTTTTACATATGACAATTAAATAAATGATAAATATTTTGAGAATATCATGAAGAAACTTGGTGAAAATTCTAATAGAGTTAAAAAATTATTAGATTAGCTAAATATACTATTGCTATTTTTTTTTTTTACAAAAATAGCAAAATTTTGTTGTATTCCGTAAAATTATGTATCTTGTTTGGGTGGCCAGTAAACTTTCCCATCTTAAAATATTGTTATCTTGCGAAGTTTTATTAAGAGAGACTAAACAAAATAGACCTGTGTCAGCTCTCCTCCGCCTGTCTCTCCTTCGGCTCTGATTTTGCGCCAGAACAAACGATGCGGGGTGTTCCCGCCGCCCTATCCTCCGCCGGCGGGTTTCACTTTTCTGTCACCGGGCTCACGAAACGATTGCCTAAGAAGATGTCGTTTTCTCGCCACTACCTCCCATCGCCGACGTGTTTCTCCACTGCCTCTTCTCCAGGCGATTCCTCCGCTTCCAAGCCGTGGCTCCTGATCGGCCTCGGGAATCCAGGCAAAACTTATCTGGGGACAAGACACAACGTGTGTTAATTTTTCATTCCACGATTTTTAGTTTGAATCTTTTGTGCTTTTAGCTTGAAGCAAAATTTGTGGTGCTCGATTGTATCGGGGTTATGGTTCCTAGGTCGAACATGCGTTGGACTTTTTAAGCATTTCGTATTTTCTATTTTTTTTTTGTAGTTCCGCAACATTACATTTTATTTTGTTAATACATTGATCTGCTAGCTATAGCCTTTTGCTTGTTTGATGTGATTGCAAGTGTAGAGATGATGACATATATACGGTTCCTTGAAAAATTTGTCACTGTTTTTTTATCTTTTTATTGTGAAACTATCATTTGGATTGTCGCACACGTTTTTTTTTCTTTGTACTTAGAATCAAGTGCACGTTGATATTTTTTTAGCCTACCAGAAAGCTCTTAAGTTGAGAATTTGTTTTGGTGTCGGCGAGGATTAAAGTGAAGATTTTGCAACAACTTCCGAGACTTTCATGGACCAAACTAGCTATCACCCAAAAAATAAATCTAAGATACTTTACCTAGGATCTCTTTATTTCTTAACAATAGTGATCAATAATTGTTGATATTAGTCCTACTAAAATTAATTTTCTTATATCAGTCATTATTCCATTGACTCTAATGTCCTTATTTTCTAAGTATTTTTTTCATTATTTTAACTTGCAATCATTTTAATGGATATCTTATAGGTTAAAGTTATTCCATATGCCAAAAGCATGTGTCAAGTACCTTACTTTAAATTTCCTGTATAAGCACTTTTATTCTCAATTCAAAAGGGAATTTTTGATGTTATCCTATTATAATAGAGAAATTTTTAGTTGTTTTACAACTACTTTTAGTACTAGTTAGTGCTCCTATTATAACTTTAACATGTCTTTGATACACTTTTTTTAAATGGATTCAAGCTCAAACACATTTACTTCCATACTAAATCTTCATGGCATAAAATTGACTTTATTTTTTTAAAATTGACATAATATTTTTAAGTTTATAGTTCATTAACATTTTTCATAATTTTATTGTATGCGATAAATTTGATTTGTCCATAGTTAATGCAATTTACTTTTTTTTAAAAAAATATCATTATCAAAATGCTTCTGCAATTATTTGGCATATTCACAATTTTCTTATTTTCATTGGAAATATTTGTTAACTAAACCAATGCATTATCCTCCATTACTCTACGAATATCAATAGGTATTTCATTTGGAATTAAAGCTTTATTTTTATGGATCTTATTTAGAGTTAATTGCACTTCACTTTTATATCAATCTATACTATGTCAAATTATGTATTCCATCATGCTCCACCTAAATAGCATATTCGTTTAATCCCCATTGAATAATTTCTCAAAGTAGCATATATATATATATATATATATATATATTACTAAGGGGCTATTAAATGAATGTTTGCATTATGAAATTTTTGTTATTGGATTTGTTGCATTAAAAAATGCGCTGCATTTTGAAAGCATATTTTGAGACTCACTATTCAGTTCAAGTTCGATGTATTTGAAATTCACCAAATTTCAAATTCACAATTGAGTGTAAAATGAGATCATTGTAGGCTATTGCTTCTTGTTGTTGGTTGTTGGCATCCCCGGTTCCATAACCCCTATTGCTAGCTGTTGTTGGCAAATCCCCGCCTAGTGCCACTACCATTGACTATCGCTGATCGCCGATTGATTGTTGGCACCGCCCATCGCTCGCTGATCACCGCAGCTTGTTGTCGTCGGTCGTCATCACTACCATTATTTTACTTTGCATTACTTGACTTTACTAAAAAAAATAAACTTCTATATTTGTAGTATTTTCAACAAAACTACTTAAAAGTAATCTAAGTGCATTACTTTCACATTACATTATATGTTTTTTATACTATGTTCAAATTCTGCTAATTAAACAACCTCTAAGTTTCTCTTACATTCACTACCTATGCATCTTACTTGATTAAAGGCATTATATCTCAATTTATTTTCTTAGCTATATTATATGTTTTAATTTTTATTGTTATTGTCTCCATTGTGCAAATTATAAAAAGTATAATTTTTTGTGTTGCTTACTACTTTTTTTAGGACTTATAGATTTTTCTTATAATCATTAGAAGCTTCAAAATCACTCAACTTTGTCAATTGTCAAAATAATATATTTTTTTCTTAATAATCTTTTGTGCTTCCTCAATCCACCACCATATCTCATTACTAATGCATGACATATTTTAAACTCATAAAATTTATGCAATAATGTTCTTAATGGAATTAATCATCTTATCCCATTTTAGGTTTGGCTCAATTAAGTTGTTTCAATTGTGTCTTAGCAATCTAACTTGAAAAATAAATAATTTCTTACCTTTAAAGTTCCATTACTATATCCTATGACAATTAAGTAGTTTGATCATTTTCTTTGTGCTCTTAACATGTCCATTCATAACTAGCATTTTATGTTGTGAGATCAAACACTCTCCTTGAATTACCTTATGATCTTTATGAAAAGAACTTGTTTTCCTTTCAAGAAAAAAGTGTTTTTCTTAGCATTATTCCTTGTTCTTAAAGTATGTATTCATTATTACAAGATCATGGAAATCAACTATAGATTCTTCTATTGGATATATTGTATGTTGTACCCACTATGAATGCCAAAATCGACTTTTTAAATCATCTTTCTATCCAATATTAGGAGCATAAACTCTTCAAAATTTATAAATATTCTCATTGATAAATTATCTTAATAGAAATACTTTTATCAATTGGCTCTATTCACCTTGAAATTTTATCTCTAAATTCTTTATCCACTATAATTCTTTCTTTATTAATAATGTTAATCTTTCCAACATGCAATAACTTTTTTCCTTCCTCAATGTCCTTGTATTTTTCCTTTTACATTTTTTTATTGCTAACAAGTATACTTGATTTAAATGAGAATTTGACACATAATAGGACACAATGGAGACAAATGATTCATGTAGCCGACCCCACCTAGTGGGATTAAGGCTTGTTGTTGTTGTAACAAGTAATACTTATTCTTCTTTTAATCTTTATGTCCACCAATTAATTTCTCATTCAGAGTTCTTACATTTCTATTAAATCTAATTGTAGTTATTGATCTAGTTCTCCGTTACTTTTCACCACAATTTGTGGTGTATCTTATTGGTGACTTTTTAGTTAACCCTTGCATACTTCATCACAATAGGCATAAGCTGCAGCACATTACTTCTGGTGATGTTCTTGCCAATTTTTGCATGCTTTTATTTTAGTTGGTTAATTTATAGTGTATCACTTATAGTTGACATCTTAACAAATCTTACCC